>OY720033.1:6545781-7145781 GCA_963082485.1 Eudonia mercurella
AAATAAAACGACCATGTCCTTTTATTCATCCGACGAAATTGACCCGTTCGCAAGCTGTCTGGCGCGCGGCTACTTGTGGCGGTATTGTGGCATACCGATAACGAGATTCTCAAGGGCCAGAATAGATATGCGAGATGGCGAGCGCTTATAATCCGACGGTCGGTGTCGGCACGCGGAGGGCAACGAACGTTATTATGGCAAATGCTATATGCTTAATATTTATAGCGATAATTGGATTTCGATCGCTTCGTTCGAACTATGTAATTTATAAAAACAAGACATTATTATTATTCTAAACAAACTTAAATACAGAACTTAACTTGAAATAAAACAGAAAAAATAATTAGAAATTAAAAACTAAAGACCTATAAATAAAAAATGTCCTCCAACTGTGGGATCATGTGAACGGTCCCAAGAATGCTGGCAAGTTCTGTTTTTTGAATTTAGATTAGGGCGGGCGTGAAATCTTTTCACGTTACTGCGGGTACTAACTTTGTTTTTTTTATTGTTACTGAGCCGGCAATTAAGCATACGGCTGATGGAAAGTCACAATCATATCACAATCAATCAATCATATCACAATCACAGCTCATTGACACCAAGGGTATCATGGGCGCGTTTATGAGCTCGAAGCTTTAGCCATGAGCCATCCTATGCCCTGTAATTTCACTGGACCCTTACAATGTAAAACAAGGCAGCATGGTTGCACAAATAAGTATGAGTAGGTATGCGTCTTTTTCGCCAATAAGTCGGTTTCTTGGCAGAATCTTACCTCTAGGCAAAACATCAGGGGTGCCTTACTGCCAGTTTACGGATTCGGATTGTGTGTATCATACAGACCGTCTAAGGCGTCAATATTTGTTCGCAACCGATTTAGTACTTCAGAAAAGGAAGTAATGATATTATGGTTTTCTAAAATTCGGAATTGATATGCCAGAAAATGCTTATCTATTTGATACTCTTTACGTATAGATTGAGCAATTCAAATAGGTCAGATTCTGAGTCCGAGTGTATGAGTTATGAAAATGTTTACGAACATTATTACTTAACTTTAATATCGTCTACTGTTCATTAAAACGAACCCTATCTCTCACATTTTCGACCTTCTCCTCTCCATACTGACTCATTTGGATTGCTCACCCTGTATAGTCTTTGTAGTCTTCCTTTTCCCATAGTAACACTGAGGGCAGCCGTGAGTTACCCCTACCTTTGCTTCAGCCGCCATTCTTGGAAGGTTCTAACGGGTACACATGGTCAATTAAAATGGCTTTGTATTATAGCATTCTACCCAAAGAATCCTAAAAACTTTTTCTCACCTTACGTAACCATCGAACAAAAAAAATACCTGTCTTCGTAGTTTCTTAAAAGTGAAATGAAGTTTAAGAAATTCTTGATTTAAAAATAGTAAAAAAAAAATACTGAAGAGACACACAAAAAAATATTTATCTAACTTTTAATACTATAAGAGTTGTAGAGCCTACTACGAACTACTTTTAAATAAATAAGATTTTAACTTGTTTTACTGATCTTACATACATCATAATTCAATAAGTCCTTCTAAAGATGTGGCATTTCTCATAATCCGATCCAATCCGAACGCAATCTTCATAATCGCCACTAAATGTTTTCCAAAGACGAGATTCAAGCAAAACCGAAAATAACAACAGCCGTCGTAGCCGTCGCTAAGTCGTCGACGCAAAGATTTGGTAGCGATTCAAGATAACAGACGTGTACCGTTCCCCGAGATCGTTCGCCTGCGCGATCGTCGGTTCGCCCCTGGTGCTTAAGCCTACCGTTAGTTTAGCGCCAAATCTGCCTACAATACTTCACTGTGCTGTGATTCGGATAATAAGTCTAAAGTCACGATTCGGTCCCGTGAACCTGTCTACGTAATCTTCCGGCTCAGGCCCCTTATACGGCGCGGATGCATATTTATATTGGCCCTATCGCTATCGGCAAGACGGATTGCGCCCAGAGGTGATTTATTCTGTTATGATGTGGGTGAGATAGCGTATTATTCATTGAGCTGCATTATACCGGGACAGTTGAAATGTAGCTATTGCTACAGTTAGTACACATGTTTTGTTTAAACTTGAAGAGAGTGATACTTTCATGCATGTTTTAGATTACAGAATGTGACATAGTATTGTGTATTAAGAAAAGCGTAGATTATGTGTTTTATCAATTGCTTAGTTTATTATTTTGTTACCGTTAAAGGCGCAACTGGAACTAGTGACCGTAACTTGTGACGTGACTTCGACTTAAGTCGAAGAGGGGCACATATGTTTTAGTTACTATAAGCACCTAGAAGTTGAATTTTATTTACTTTCTGACCACGTTTAACTCTCGTCGTTTGTCCTTCCCTCTCTTCGTTAACGTGATCGAATGGTGAATAAAATTTGCACTCACCATTCTGGTTCGCCAACGATATAGTACCATGTAATTCACTAACAGAATACAAAGGAGGAGACTATATACTCGTACTCATTCGTATATATTTTTAAACGTAAAAAGACAATCGAGTTGGTTTTATAAAAATAAAAAGAAAAAAAAACGTTGCGAGACGCTGCACGACCGCGCGCCGCCTAGCCGAGTTCTCACTTAATAGGCATCCCTTATTCAAATTCAGGAGCTGTACTCGTTCGTGGTCTCGATCGGATCTCGCGCGCACCTCTGACGATTCCAAGGAAAGCGGCCGGTGCGTACATAATGGCATACGTATAAAGTAAATGTTGTTACTCACGAGTCGTAATGCTGTATATTACGATAAGTGTGCTCTCGACACGCTCGGAGGTGACAAAGACGAATGGAAAGTCAAAGTTTTCCACCAACCGACGTATCATAGGCAATTATTATTGTGACTTAGGGAAACAGAGCGTTGTTTGTGTGCGGCCGAACGTAAAAGAACAGCACGAATACTCCGGGTGAAACGCGGCGAGGTGGCTGCGCGGGGACCCGTCTGCATCAGGGTGGTTAGTGCGAGTTTCGTTCGCCATTCGATCATGTAAACGAAAACGAGAATTTGTATGATAAAATTTGAATTCTCCTTGGTTTTACACCATGGTGAAACTCGCACAACTCCCCAGGAGGCCTTTATTTAATGCCACTTAATTTTTTGTTTTTATTAACGTGATCGAATAGCGAATAAAACTCGCACAAGGCACCCAGGCACCTATGTCACATTCCACCCACCGTCGTAACGGGATCACTCTACCTTTGTTTTTGTTCAGGAATTAAATAGGTTAGGATCGGAGTTATCTATGTGTTTCCAGAGCCTAACAGTATTATTTAAATATGGGTGTATTTTAGCTAGTCTGTTTGCTGTGCTGCCGAATAATAAAATTGAAGATGTCACATGATTGACAAAATTAAAGTACAACTTTTAGACGTTGTATTTATTAGAGATATTGATCTGATCACTTAGTTAGCCAAAGGTAACATAGTAACATATTGTGCCTATTGTATACCTATTACATTTATAACTCCCCTCACATGTTACTGCTGCAAGTGTTGCGCCATATACTACTTTTAATATACATACATACCTACTTATATACATATAATAAGGCGGTGCACTACTTCCCCACATACATAATGAGGTTTTTACAGAGCTTGCTTTCCAACTCGAATAGTCATCTCTAGTGAAATGTCGTTCGAGGTGACAACGAGGTATGTTATGAAATAATTGATAGGCTCACTGATCATTGCGCACAGTCGCAAGTATAACTAGTTAATTGACACGTGATACATGCGATCAAAATTGAAGATAATATGCAGTGAAAGCCTGTGTTCACCAGCTTAATCGTATATGTTACTGAACTTTTTGCAATGCGCACAAACTGAAGGTTATTTACTTGTTTCGTGATAGACAATCGCCTAAAATGCACAACGGTTGATGTAATAGTTAAATAAATATTTTCATTGAACAATTCATTCTTGTGAGCGTGTAATTACATATCTAATATTTCGACATAATACGATACGCTCTTATATAATAGTATTTTCTACTTCTATGAATGAGATGAGTTCTTAGTTAGGCTAAAATATTGAATTAGTTTTTTATAAGATCTTATGCATGGATTTAAAGGGAGGAGGGCAATAGATGTTTAAACCAATAATTGTTTTTCTTTCTTCCTTTGAGTAGGAAGAAGTTGGAAGAAGATGCAAGTTGGCGACAAAATATAATTATCTGTGTACTATGATATATTTTTTTATATTAATAACTACATTTTAATCAGGGAAGGCACAGGATTATCACTTTTCAGGAGGATAAAGAGAGTTTAGGTTCAGTCCACACCCAGAATAAATGTATCAGAGCTATATTTATATGATGAGAGTAATTTTCAGTTGGTTTACTTAGATATGTAGCGTCGCATTACATTACAAGGCTTTTCTGTAGATCCAGGTGGCAATCGACAAAATTGCTCTGGATAGACTTACCTCTTTACCTGCTACCGACCATAGAGCAAAGTACACTAACTGCTTAGTTAGTGTACTTTGCTAATAATATAACTGTACTCCCTTAATGATTGTAGTCGAGCTCTCTGAATTTCAAAGGTAGATTTTAACCTACTCATTTTAAGTTTCAAACAAATCAATACCTACATAGATTCAACTGTCGTAACTTTCTAGATGATCCACTACGATTTGAACGAATACACGGCCACGGTCATGAATTAGATCAGAAATTAAGAAACACACAGTGTCTGTAATCTTATAAATGTAGATAAATAGTTTAATTGTGTAATGCTCTACATCACTCATACATAATTAATGGTTGTACTCAAGACTATGGTTTGGTTGAAACAATGCATACGCGCGTGATTTAGGCATTAATTAATTCTGAATGAATAACACATTGACATAGTTTGGATTATGTTTACAACAGTACTTTTTAGGTTCACAATTAATTATACCATTGTCGTTTATCTCTTATTTGTAATGTAATACTAATAAGTTGATAACAGTCAATGTAACTGGAGATTTACAAGATAATTGAGTATAAGGATCTACTATGACGACCTCCTTGGTCGAGTGGCTTGCACACCGGTTTTCATGGTGTCGCTATCTCTGAGGTCCCGGGTTCGATCCCCGGTCGGATCAATTTAGAAATACCTGTTTTTCTATATTGTTTCGGGTCTGGGTGTTTCCTATGTATAATAAGTATGTATTTAAGTATATTAAGTATGTTTATTCGTTGTCTAGTTAACCATATAACGAGTTTCTTGGGGCTAGATAATTGGTGTGAGTTTGGGAAACATTTATTATTATTATTATTACTACTGATATTTTTTAATTCTATTTGGGTCTGACATTTCCAGCCCTTTTCAGGATCCACGGTCACAGGGAGACGAGTAGATCTGTAAGTTGTGTTTGCGTAAACTTATTCGATTATTTAACTAAAAAAGTGTAATGATTATGGTTATACGTATATATTTTTTTATATATAATTTAAAGAACAAATTACAATTTGAAAAAAGACAGTGTTGAAAAAATTCCACGCGCGGCATTCGAACCCGGGATGCGGGATAGAGCCACGATAGCATAGTTGGTAGTGCACCTAACTGACCTGGGTTCGAATCCCACTCCTGGATTTTTTTCAAAATGAAAAGGGATATGTTAATTATTTACTAATAAAGCACTTTTATAATCATCATCATCATCATCATCATCATCAGCCATATGACGCCCACTGCTGGGCATAGGCCTCCCCCAAGGATCGCCACACCGATTGGTCCTGCGCTGCCCGCATCCAGCGGCTTCCCGCGACCTTAACCAGATCGTCGGTCCACCTTGTAGGGGGCCTGCCTACGGAACGTCGTCCTGTGCGTGGTCGGTAATCGAGAACCTTTCCGCCCTAACGGCCATCGGTTCTCCGCGCTATGCGTCCCGCCCACTGCCACTTCAGCTGAGCAATCCTCCGAGCGATGTCAGTTGTTTTAGTTCTCCTGCGGATTTCATCATTTCTGATTCTATCGCGCAAGGAAATACCGAGCATCGCTCTCTCCATTGCTCGCTGGGTGACCTTGAGCCTTCTTATGAGACCCATAGTAAAGGACCACGTCTCACTCCCGTATGTAATCACTTTTATAATGAACTTAGGTAATAGAATCGCGACAATTTTTTTTATCCCTGCTGAGGTTATACATACAACTCATTTTAGTTTTAGTTATTTTCCTTATTTAGTTTCCTACTTAGTTCACCGCACTCCAAATTTTTATATATATAAATTTTATATGCGTGTGTATGTTATTGAACTCCTTCTAAACGGCTGGACCGATTTGGATGAAATTTTTTGTGTGTGTTCAAGTGTATTCGACAATGGTTTAGATTTACAATTGGACCCGGTAGGTGGCGCTGCTATAGGGGTCCATCAAGGAATACGGGTGTTCTTAAGCGGACGAATGATTTGTTTGTTTTGTTGTCATGGAAACTGTCAAAGCGGTACGAAGTCCGCCGGTCAGCTAGTATTATATAGGTATTCAAAACATTATGCAATAACACTGACATAATATCTATAAATAACAGATTTAACAAACACTAGCGTGACTAAATTTAGTAATAAAATTAATAACAGATGGATTGGTTTTGGGTTTAATTTTGAGTTTGGCATTTTTAATTATTTGGAACTGATTGTACCTAGATTTTTTTTGAGATTTTATGATTTATTTATACATATTTTAAGGTCGCTTTATGGCATAACCGGTCCATTAAATATGTATAAAAATGTTGAATGTGGTATCACACACTCAAACAATATGTTACATTACCACATTCAAAAATACATTTGCAAACAACAAAGCAAATAATTGTTCATAATGGGAGATGGGGAAAAACATACAGTTTAAGTAGAAAGTTGTAAACTTTTGCTTCTCTTGGTAGATATGTACAGTAATGTATTGAGTCGAAAGTAAAGGCAATGTTGGGTTGAAGACAATATGAAAATATTTATAGGTGGTCAGTTAGCACTCGTCGGTCATTTTATGAGCATGATTCATTTTTATGAGCTATAATATATATATGTATAACTAGAGCAATTTCACATTTGGTTATCCTATACAAACTTCAAAGCTCTAATTCTTTCAAACTTTAATGGATAATTCTATTATGGACTTCACTCAAGCTCATTTTATGTCCCCACTGATGGGGCCTTCCCTATAGATGGCTAGAGAGACCGAGCCATAAACCACAACATGTGCCCCAGTGCGGATAGGTGGTTGTAAACGACTGCTAATGCAGCCGGGACCAAAGGCTTTACGCGCCATCCGAAGCACGGAGGAGCTCTACATGATACATTATGATCACTCATCCCATAACCGGCCTTTGCGAAAGTGGCTTAACCTTAGCAATCGGAGAACGCGTCCGCAGTGATAACGCGCCCGCGTTAACCACTGCGCCCCATCGAGCTCCTCTATAAGTAGACTTTATACAATCGTTTTTTTAAAATTTTCTATTAACTGTTAACATCTCTGTTTAAGTAAAGAAAGTTTCGTTAAAATCAGCTTATTGGTTTGAAATAAGCTGATGCCTGAACTAAATTATTAATTATTATTATATTTAAAAAAAGTTGAGGTTTAATCTTTGTATGAGACAGCCGAAACGTGAAATGGCTCTCACATTATTACTTCGGCTGTGACGGGACATTGTGTGGATGTTTTGTTTCCTGTATAATTAATTAGAATGCAGATGAGATGTGTACGGGGTCGATGTATCTTACTGGCGATGACTTATGCTGCATAAGTAATTGCAACATGCTGGAATTACTGTAGGCGTACCAACGTAATAATGTCTACGTCATTATTGCAGGGTGCCTATGCCTATAAAGTTTGATTCGCCATTTGATTAAGTTACCAAAATCGAGAATTTGTTAAAATACGTTACTTAATAGAAGAGCCAGGCAACACAGCCATCAGAATAGCGCTTTAATTTATTGACTAAATAACTTATAATAAGTTAAAACGAATCTTATTTGCAAGTAGGATTTCCATTAAAATAAATCTTTACTATTTTCTCCTAAATTCGTTCTCAATAATTCTTTACTGCGCTATTATTTTCTTTTTATTAACATCACTAAAGTTTATTAAAAAATGTGCATTTCTAAAGAGTAAAAAGGTAAAGCTTTTAAAAAAGTAACTAGATACTTTTACTACCTACTTATATCCATAACCATTATACCTACGGCATTAAAAACACGGACCATGAAATTCGTACGTGTTGGCATTTTACAGCGAATATCCTGGCTCAATTATTAAATATGTCATTATCGGCTCTAAAACTACGTTCAATTGCACACGGCTAAGAGGTAATATGCTTTAAATTACAATGATTTATAGGCGGAGGGCTATTTTTGCTATTAAGGCTAGGACGCGGCGGCGGGCGAGGCGACCCGCCGCGGCCCGTAAAACCGAGCCTCGTCGTAAAGGGCTGATTTATTCCTGGCCATTCTCATCGTCGCGACGACGCAGGGTTCATTGTCAGGCGTGCGCGAGCGTCTTGCACACGAATACACTGGATTCTCGGAGTTGCAATTCTGAGAATACCACTTGCGAAATGTGCGCACGGTCAGGGTTAATCATTTACTTTATGTGCTGAACTGAAAGCGCTATTCGTTTTCCTTTTATGAAACCTGTTTCTGTTTGACAATTGGTTTCAAGTCTATTAAATTGAAAATAAATAATGTCTTCCATTTCTGTATATAGACGACAATCGACTCGAATACCTCTGAGAATCTAGTAACACACGTGGACACACAATATTGTAATGCCCTTAGGAAACCTTCAGGATTATTAGACACTATGGCTTGAGGAACATTAAGTTTCTTTACCACCAAAAAGCGAATTCATTACTAAAAAAAGTATACCAAATAGGTTTTATTCATAGCACGTATGAAAGCAAAAAGACTTGGTTTTAACAAGACACGACATCAACCCCTCTAAGTTTAAAAGTAATCCCTTGAAGATTGACAGTTTTTGCCCTGCTATATTTGAACTAGAGTTTAGTAATTTTATATGTTACAAAATAATGTTACGTTTTTCAGCAATATTACACTTAAACAACTGATGATTACAGCAACGCTACTGCTAATTACATATTCGTGATGCAATTTAACACTATTGTGTTAACTACCACGTATACTAACTATAAAAAGTAAGAAACTAGTTTAATTGAAATATTGGTAACAACCAGTTTTTTGTTAATTTCAGAAGATATTACGAGCTCTTTAGAGTAGAGCCCCCCCGCCCTATCCTCTAAATGCCACTACACATTTACAAAATACACTAAACATGCACACTAATTTAGGACCAAGACACCGTACTCGTAGAACAAGGGTAAGAAGAACCGGTTCACACGCGCTCTATACCAGGTACAGACATGTACCTGGGCGCTTCTCTCCTCCTTCACGGCCCGGTCAACCCGAGCCGAGGTCCGAGAGGCGCCCTCGGGTGGTTTCGCTACCCGATTCGATCCGAACCCTTCGGAGAATCTAGTAGGGCACGGGGATGCCATCCCTCTAAAAACCTCCGAATATGATTCGTTTCACACGGCTTGAGGAACCCGTTAAGTTTCTCGCCGCCCCCAAACAAGCCCGGTGAAGCTGAAAATGCCGTCCGATGCAATCAGCAGTCTCTCTCCAAAAAAAAAAATCTTTAGAGTAGAAGTTAAAGAACTTCTACGTTCAACTCGTACTTATGTTCAAGGTGTAAACATTAATGTAATGTTAATGTCGCACATGAGCTAACGATAACACTGTTTTTTTTATATCTTATACTTGACTGTTACTTTCGTGAATGAAATTATTTAAAGTTGAGAGAAATATTCAAGTTAAGAAAACAATAACTGACATATTTTTGATAAAGTTGGTTAGATTTTATTAGAAACATCTAGAAATTGCAACAATACCTAAATTATTGTTATTCATTTTTCAAAACAGCACATATTCGATGTATCTTGCTTACTTACTTTCTTCTTCTTTGTTGGTAACAACAGAAGAATACGTTACGTTACTAAAACATTGTCTTCTTAATTGAATAACGTAGGTCATATTTTTCACTTTCCACCATTAAATTTTCAGAAAAAGAAAGAAAATTTAAGAAAATCTTATTTTATCAGATGGTATTACGCTTAACAGTAGTATGAGGTTGGATAGACTGTGGTAGTATAGAGTAATGGAACACTGGAAGCGGCACCAAAGTGAAATTATAGTGACATGATAAGTGATAGAAAGGTTCAGCAGATAAGGTCACATTTTATCAACTGCAAATATTTTGAGGATAGATTCAACAACATATATAAACTATTTTTATGAAATAACCTTAAATGTTTATACGCCAGTTTTCAAGAAAAACGCCAAAAGACATTTCGATTAAAAAACAAAATACAGCACTTTTGGTAGTTTAAATTCAAAGGAGCCGAAACAGAGAGGCCGCAATGCCTTCACCGCTTACACGTGCTTCTAGTTTCATTCAAAAGAGCCGACAGAAAGGCCGCTCCTAAAAATATTACAATTTTTGTGTCAGGAAAAGTAAAAAAAAAAACTAACCTGATTTTTTTTTTAAATTCTTATAAAGCCTTATTTCTCTGATATAATTAGATGTTTTGTCAAAATATTTGCAGTTTTAAAAGGTGACCTTATATAAAGCTGCGTTATCAAAATTGAAGCTGAAGCTCATTATACCTACTTACTATTGGTTGTTGCTAAGTGACAACAAAATGGATCGACAATGGGACAACAACGACATTAACATGATCGTTCCATGCAGCGTCAGGGCTACGACCCCAGAGCGTTGATGTCTTTTATATGACGGCAGGTTAAGTGATCGTTCGTTGCGATGAATTAACTTATCAGTTTTATTACAAGACAGCTTTGGGACTGTTTATCATCATCATCATCATAAGCTTATAAGCAATATGAAATTGTTATAACAATAGTAAATAAAAACTCACAGCTTGTCATTTTGTGTGACTGAAAATAAATTATTTTTAAATCACAATGGTCTTTTGGGATTTTTAATGAAATTATTTAATTTACAATAAATTGATAACGACTTTAAAATGTACATGTTTTCATAATTTTATTAATTTCAATTAATTTATTATTGACATTGTTGCAAATAAGTTACATAATTTTTAATTCAGTTAGATACCTTTAAATTTTTTTAGTATGTGACTTGGTAAATGTAACGTTTTATATATTATTATGGCCAATAAATCATTCTGATTCTGAATCTGAAATTAACCACAGGGAGAACGGGCCATAAACTATCACTGGGGCCCAGTGTGGTGCGGTGGTTGTTGACGATTGCAAATGCACCCGGAACCAACGGCTTTTACGTGCCTTCCAAAGCACGGAAGAGCTCGAGATGATAGCTCCTAGCTACCAAGTTTCAAATAAAATAAGAGCAAATAAGTTAATTGTTACTATTCTGCGTAAAACGGAACGAAATTTAAATGAGGGTATACAAGCTACTAACTAATTATGAGACGCCCAACACCTCAGTCTCCCTGTGACCACGGATCCTGCAAAGGGTTCGAAACGTCAGGATAAACATTAAAATGTAATATGTAAAATAAACGCGAGTAGATCCGTCAAAGTTGTTTCATTTAAAAGTTAATTGTTATACAGTTTTTAACATTATTGCAAGGCATGAAAATTGAAAATGTTTATTTAGTAGCCGCAGTAACGCATCAGCTATTTGTAAAACAATATATGTATGTACATTTATCAATGATAATTGATTATGTTCCAACTGGATGGCCATATAAAGGCTTTATAATGAGAGGTGAGTCTACTTGATCGTATAATTTAGTAATTACTTTTTGTTCTCAATGCGAGTAGATGTGCGAGTGTGAGGAGGCATTATGTAAATGAAAGTTGGCTACCTGTGCGTCTACGGGATGGGAGCCACCGGTTTTGAATGTCGATTATTTTTCTGCGCTAATGGTACTAGGGCCTACGTCCTTGTCTTGAATATATTTTATGCTCATTATAATTCCGAATGGGCAGTGTTTCAAACCACTAGAGAAAATGAGCCCTTAAGAAGTTTTATGGGCTACGAAACACTTTTTCGTTTTGTATTGGAGTGCTCGCTGGAATTTATTAAGAGTAATAATGGTTATCAAATGCGTCTTGAAGTAATATTTTATGAATAAGTTTCGAATACACACATTTAACGACATTTTCTTCTTTACCACAAAACCATGGCTAAAGTTAGACAAATTAAAATCTTAAAATAGATGCTGTCACTCTTTAGCTAATACTTTAGATAGAGACACATACACATACAGAGACACATATTTTGAACAGCCATTGTTTAGCTTAAAACACTGATTTGTAGTAAGAGGGTATGTTTTGAAGTTCGCATTGGAATGACTCTTATATTATTTTTTCTTAGGTTTAGGGCTCAAGCATGATTTTTTCACTTTGCAAAATGACAAATATGACTACCTATGTGGTCTAGTGTTTAGACTACAGGCTTAGGCCAGTGTTTAGTCCAGGGTTCAAATCCTAGAAAAGGCAAAAAAATTACTAGGTTTGTTTGATGGTTTTTACTAAGTTCCCTTGACTATTTACTGCCATATCAGTTTGTCGCCATAACAAAAGTGGCAGGATGAGATAATTAGTGGTTCAGCATTTAAGGTAAAGCGCGCTTCCGTCTTCAGCTTTGGTCACTTATCATCAAATGAGATGAAATGAAGACCAAGCGCTTGGAGGGCATTTTTTATAATGAGGTATCTCTTTTATTAGTATATATTTTTTTGTTTTTGTAAACTTCCAGTTCGCTCAGGTGAAATCGTAGTTAGAGTAAACTTACAGTTTTCTAATAAGACAAACAAATCAATGTATTGCTTCACATTTCGTAACAGATCAAAATATGTAAAGAAGTAGCCTAAGTAGTGTTTGTGTACTATTTTCCTTATTACATATTTAAAATTTCACGAAACTGATATTGAAGCAAAATTTAAACAATTCACAGCAAAATTTAAAAAAAAGAAATGAGGATCATTCCAGCAAAAGTTCGTCGATCTTTTAACAAACAAGGTGAACAACAGGTTCGGTGAAGACTCTTATTTAGCCCGAAGGAGAGCTCCCGAGCTGGCGACGGTCAAAGCCCTGACTATTAAAAAAACGCATACTCACGAAACGATTAATTCAGAGCCTCAGACCGTACTGCTTTCGAGCGCACTGATGCCAGACCCGGTACATGTGTATCACCAGCTTGATTTTTCATAGTCACTGAACGCGGGAAAATTCAAGGTCTCCGTGCGTGCGAGTGGCACGGAGTCTAGGAGCAAACTGAGCGAATTTCTGGGTATCTGCGGAGCGTGACGGGTGCACGTGTGATGATGATGCGCCCGCGCATCCAGCGACGCATCGCGCGCGCCGCTACAGATCTCTTCGCCGCCAATTTTGCTGCTTGGCGAACTTGTTTTGATAAGCTTTTAAGTTGCGTCAGGCGTGAGGTAATAGAATAGTGTAAGTAACGCGTCTCAATAATTAAATTCGTAAACGCTTTTGCTAAGTGACGTACGTAACTGAGAAATATTAGAATTATGGCTGATTTCTAGTTACTTACTGGCTGTCGCTGTCATTACATTACAAACAAGACAAGCCAGTACTATCATCCTGTAAAAGTATTTAAGCGAGCACAACGCTATTTAGTGTATGTGCATTCGCATTTGTACTAGTGCCAGTAATTATCGTCATGTCTAAATCAGTCATAAGTAAGTAATCGACCTCAATCATTATAGCTACTCAAAGCCCGCCTTCTCCGGTAGTGCCTCAAAATACTGTGCTTGGAGACAGTTTGCATGTCTGAAATATGTTGGCCTTTCAACAGGCATAGAGAAAGCTCATGGGGATTACTCAATGAGTGTATCTCTCAAAATTACTACTTCCCATGTGTATATGAATTTCTGCTTGTCAGTAAAATAAAAGTGTAAATGAATACTGTTACATTATGTTTTACAATTATCGAATATGGTTCTTTTATATTTCTAGTGTATTGTTGAATTTAAATGAATGGTTATTTCATCACCGTTATTGTAGAAATGTTCTTGCAGACTCACGAGATATTATAAGATACGTTTGCAATTTTCTCTTATTAATACACAGTAAGCGTTGCTACCATATGGAGCGTATTTTCACTTGCACGTTACGTTATGGAATTCATCGGTAGAGATATTAACTATTTGTTATGTTGAACCAGTACATAATTTATTGCTGTTAATATTAGTCATTCGTATGCACTGCTAGTTATTTATGCAAACATAACTGTTAATAGCTAAATTAAGGCCATAAAGAAGCCAAACTAAAAGGATATTTCGTTAGAAAACATCTTGAATACTTAATCAAATAAACATTTTCATGTTTTGGGAAACGTTTTGATAATCTTTAGTCGTAGAAGTCGTACATCTATAAATCTTGTACTTCGATAGTTTAATAGTCTATTCGATTGATATTATTAGTTTTTGCTAATGCCTTTTCTTAGGAATTCTTGCATTTTTTCCGAGAATGTCGTGTGTTGTGTGTATGAATGCAAATAGTTAACACGGCAGCTATCCAAGCCAATAAATAATTAATGATTAACCTGAAATTCATACCAAATTTTTTTAATTACTTGTCACTTTATAGTGTTGTTAGTAGGTAAGTGAAAAAGAAATAAGTAATCATAATAAAATAAAAGGGTACCACTCATAAAACAGATGATGTGCAATACCCATGAAAAGAAAAATCTTTTTTAAAGACTTGCAAACGCGTTTCTAGCAAAATGCAATTATACATAATATAACATGATGATGGAAAGATCAAAAGGGAGACATTATATAGAGATCGTTAATAATGAAAAAACGATTTAAGTTACTGCCGTAATTTTTAATGTTTGGTAATTTCTTTAAGGTTTAAAAATAAAAAAAGATTAAAAAATTTACTCAGCCTGCCTAGTATGGGTATTTATCCACTATCCGATCCAGTTAAAAGATTGCTACAATTTTTATGGGAACGAAGCCTGACTGTGGTAAACTTGTGAAACAAACTTGTCAATGTAAAATTTCATAAAAATTTCATAAACAAATTGTAGTTAACACACTTGATTCAGTGAAAAGTTTTGGTAGCAGCTCCGATGAAAATTTCATCACATTAACCGTAACACTCAGTAAAAACGCTTGTTTACAAATAGAAAAGTCGTTTTCCAGTATATCATCACCATGGTCGAATGAATGGGGTTACACATGAGAGTAATCGGGCGCGTCCGCACGCGTTAAAGAAACCGCTCTTCATAGAGTCCAGCGGCGTGGAACGGGAAAGTCGCGCCGCCTATTGCGAGCCGGTGGCGCGGCGCGTGCGCAGCCACATCGTTGGAAAACTTCCCTAGATTCCTGAAATGTTGCAGCGACATTCATTTATAACAGTAACATCAGCAGCTCTGACTCTGAATATTATTAGTGTGTATAGTTAGTTAGTTAGGTACTTACTTACTAACTGATGTTAGTCTCGTGCTGCGTTCGAACGCATCCATACCGTTGAAAAACTTACTTTAATTACTGAAATGTTGCACAGCGACCTTCACTAACAGTAACGTCGGCAACGCCAGTTCTGAATATTTTATGTAACTTTATGTTTACTGAGAAACAGAAGTATTTATGCCTGATACGAATATATGTATAACTGTAAACTCTTACTGCCATAATACTCTTACTCTTACTTCTTCTTACTCGTGTCAGTCTCGTGCCGCAGCTGGTGTGCTCTGTCATATAGTTGTAAAACTTCCCTTAATTCCTGAAATGTTGCATCGCAATTTATTAACAGTTATATCCGCTGAATATTGTAAGTAGAATACGTTTACTGAGAAACAGAAGTATTATGGTTACGGCCGCTGATATAATACTCGTGTCTGTCTTAGGCTGCAGCTTATGTGCGCAGCCACATCGTTGGAAATATTAACAAAAGCGTCCGTCGCAACTCCGGCTTTAAAAATTATAATGGAGAAAAAGTAAGCAAGTAAGACTGATGTATAGGTTCTTACTGGCGTCAGTCTTATGCTGCAGTCTACACAAGTCCACTGCTGGACATAGGCCTCTCCAAGTGCACGCCACTGAGCATGTTACAATTTGTTGTTTAAGCAAATGAAACGGTCTCAACCTAGTTTCATGCCGTGATATTTACATGGTTGGAAAACTTCCCTGAATTCCTGAAATATTGAAGCAACATTAATTAAAAGTGACGTCAGCATCGCCGTCTCTGAATATTACAAGGAATACACAACTGAAAGAAATGTATAGCTTCATAGCATAAATAACTAGTAAGGTAAGATAAGGTAACTAGTTAACTATTGAATATGTTTTACAATTTGTTGTATATGCAAATTTAATGGTCTCAACCTAGTTTCATGCAGTGACATTAACATGCCATGGTGCTGGCAGTATTTTTTTTGTAACTTGAAAAACAACGAGAACATGGCAATATTCTTTCCTCTAAATTGTTACATTGTATGTATGTATGTATGTGTGTATCTTTCACCATTAGAATGCTACATTAGCGCTGAGTAACATCGGCTATATAAAAAAAAATGTCCACCCGTACCAAGCGGGACGGGCCGCTAGTATTACATATATTGAATGGCATCTAAGTGTTTGCACCGACCGACCTAATAAATGAGATAGAAAATTATAAAGGTACCTTTTTTTAAATAATTATAACAACCACGTTTTCTAATAGTCTTTATTTATTTCATTATAAATTTCGCACAAGTAATAAAAGTACAACTTACTCAGAAAACTTACAACAGAACATATTATAATAAGCACAATAGTGATGCACATTGAAAGACGAAAGTTCCTAGTTCCAGGATTTGCGCTTTCAGTTACTAAACTTTATTAGTACCTATTATAGATTATTTATAATAAGTAAGCGTAACATGGATTTTTATCTTTGCTGTGGTCCCGTGCCCTAAGCTACTGCGTACCACAGCTGACCACAGAAGTATACGTATAGAAGGCAACGTGAATTTGATGTTACATACCTAACAACAAAAATAAACTCGACCAGAGACTGGGTGTCTACCAATGAAACGTGTCGGTGACAAAAGTTTTTTGGTGTTGCGTGTGTTCACAAAATATTGCAATTTGTCTTTAGTATAGATCCAGCTTTATGCGCCGATAGGCTGTGGTCGGATGTCTATAAATTTTCATAAATGCCATTATAATTTGTGCTGGGGGGGGGGGGGGGGGGCGTGTCCGGTTTTTAGTGACATCCCGAGCATAACCTTGACATGCCTCATTTCATGTTTTCAATAAAGTTTGTAAGACACCATGCTATAGTCATATGTGTATATCTATTGAACTTAAACTAGCAATTACAATGTAAAACTAAAACTACATACCTGTTTTACCAAAACTTCACTTCAACACATCCTGTGCAGTTTAAACTTTCAAATCCAACCAAACTATTTATTAATAATATCTATAGGTTGTACAAAGGTAATTATAATCGCTAGGAAATATACTTAGAAAGAAAATCAATAAAAAATATCCGTATCAAAAATTTAAATTAACAAAGATTACAGTCTAGAGTTACAAAATAACAGTTTCGTTTCACAAAAATAACTTAGGTACTACTTGTGAACGAAGAGAAACAAATATGTAAATATGGTTCGCTATTGCAGACAGTAGGTACTATTATTAACAGAAATCAAAAGAATTACAAAATATCTTCTTTCATCTGTCATCGATACCTAATACTAAGTTCGGGGGAAATAATGCCTCTAATGATGGTGGAAGTGAGTCTAATTTGACGAGCGTGCAGCGCGGGAGGGGAGGGGGGTAATGGCGCATGTTTCTCTAAATTGCGAGAGGGATCAGCGGGGTCCTAACGAGAACCCTAACGGTAACTGAATTCGTGGAGCCCAACGCAAAGCAATCTACTTATCGAATTATCTAATACAACAGTTATTTACATTATCTAACTACAATGCGAATATTTTATAACATGTCTTTGTCAGCCTTTCTTTGGAAAAGTTATCCGTATCGAACCATAATTGTTTAAAATATTAACTCTCTCATCACCTTCATATTTAAGCGATCGTTATATGTTATGTTTAAAATTGATTTTTATACCAACATTAATAATCATCATTCTTATCTACAAACCCAGTCTTATACGAAACCTTGTTAAACTTGATAAGGCCCTATCCTTCCACATGGTCACTCTCCTTTGGTATACATTCATTTCCAACAATACAAAATCATACTAGTTTTATAGTTTCTATTATGTCCATATTTTTCATAAACATACTAGTTCCATAACTTATATGTTCTCTTGTTAGTTTTCAATATCTACCAGCATTTTACCGAATCTTATCGGCGTTACATTCTTTTTATAAAAAACTTAAAGTCAGCCTAACTATTCGTTATGTAGTTTTTACACTAAGTTATTTCAAAGTCCCAAACTGTGACACGGTCAAATCACCAAATGGTAGGTATTTTTGGATGTTGCAGTGCCCAATGGTAGTGGTAGAAACATTTGCTAGCTATGGGCATAGCACAATAGAATGCCATAAAAAGAAATATTGTTTATTTTTATGTACAGAAATCTTTTGTGTACTTAGACGTTTTTATAATTGTTTGAGATACTGTTCGCAAGCGCCGCTAACAGTTCCTTGGTTTTTAATCTTACGAACGTATTAAAAAGCGGTTGTTGGCGCTAAAGCATGGACTAGATATCTATATTCTCTATATATAGTCCATGACCAAAGATAGAATTAGAAAGAGGTACAATTTTTCTTTAATTGAAGTTCAGAGTCTTCAATGTCAACTGACAAATGCTAACGTCAAGCGTAAGCAATTTAATGCGCAAGATCCAATATCATCAGTAATTTTAGCCTCAACAATCAATTAAGTTTATTTACAAAACCAATAGCTTTTCTTTGAAAGTGAAACTCGCCCAGACTAGGCATATTCCACAAAAACATTTGGCAGATACAAATAAATCCTAATTCTTTCATATATAGAAAATGGTTATTATTTTTTCGGACAGTTTACCAACGTTTTTTACATAAGTTTCGGGATCATTTGACGTGTTCTTTTTATCTTAACTCCTTTATGGAGAATTCTTTTAGTGCTTAAACGTTTCTCGGAGTGCTCCTCCATTAGTTAAAACCCATATCATGAAAGTGCTTAATTCTCCTTATTTTTGGACACTTTAATAACGTCCTTTCTAAAAGCTCCGGAAATATTTAACGAGCCTGGCATTGTCATGTTTTTTTGAAAACTTCTTTACAAAACTTTAAAAAAAAGTTCAAAACGATTTGTCAATATGAGGTCACATGTGTTGTTAGACCTTTTTGAGTAGATACTCCTCCGTTAGCCAGTACCCATATCATAAAGGTGGTAAAAAATATCCTTATATTTTGCCACTTTACTAACGAAACTTAATAGCTCCGAAAACTTAAGACGAAGCAAGGTATTTCACTGTGGAAAATTCCTGTAAATGAGCCACGTCACGCTAATGTCCTTCAAAAAGCTCTTAAATCATTTGTCCATGAGGTCACATGTGTTGTTAGACCTTCTTGGTGGCGGGGCGGTCTTCGTCGTCGGAGTGCTCTTCTTGGAGAAGCAGGCTGTCGACGGGCCCTCGCTGCGATGGCCGCGGCTGCGTGTTGCGCCGGAGCCCTCCGCGCCCGAACAGGCGAGTCAGTTGTGCAAACTTCTTCCGAGATACTGAAAATTACCAAAGTCGTTTAAATAAGCATACTTTTTTAAATCTTACTTTTTCTATCATATTTAAGTAATCTTTTATTTACAAATTTAAAAGAAGAAAAAGAAAGAATATTCATTTTATATAATCTAAGCAACGCCTTGGTGGCCGAGTGGCAGAGCGCTCGGCCCGATATCCGAAGGTCCCGAGCTCAATTCCCAGGTCGGGCAAAATATATATCGGATTTTTCGATGCATAGCCCGGGTTTGTGAAGACTAACCCGCATATGGCAAGCGTCGTGATTAAGCCATTACACATCAATTGTAGCGATGACTTGATTTCAATGATGGAGGCCTTTGCCCAGCAGTGGGACAACTATAGGCTGTTTACTTACTTACTATAATCTAAGCATTTATCGTAGTGTTCGACACACTTTTCGTCACCAACAAAATATAATAATAATAAAATTTCACAAAAAAATTACGTGTTGGTCGCAATTCAGTTGCTGATCCCTATTTCTAATAATTAAAGGAAAAAAATGTCGATCACTGGTCCCTGTGGAACACTGGTGCCACTACCAGCCTAATAGCAAACACACACATGATAAAGAGTAATTCCAAATGGCATTCTCTACGCACACATGTAGAGAATGCCATTTGACATTAAGTCCGCCTTTCGTGCTAAATTATAGAGCAATAAAGATTAATTACATTGGTAAAAACATTTGAAATAATACTGGTAATAAAATAAAGAGAGTGAAGCTAAAACAATGAAATCCATTTTTAGTGAATGTCGGAAAAGCGAGAGAAACTTTACAATTATCTATTAAAAAACTGCACGCTTTAATTTAGACTAGAGAAATTACCTAAAAAGTACATAAGAACTAATCGTTGTCAATCAACTCACATTTTCCCATATGCTTTAGTCGCTCCTTGAACACCGCTTCATCATCCTGACTTTTGGCTTTGCCTTGTTCGCTGTCCAATGCTGCCATAAACTCTTGATTCCACCGTAGCTCTGTCATGAACTCTTCGTTCTGCAGAAAGGTTGCGATGCGGTCGTCATCCATGTCGAGGCTCAGGTCGATTCTGGCGTCCGTGCATGGTGGGATTCGTAGGAACATCGGAGGGAGGGGGCCCAGCATTCTGGGAACCCATTTTCTTCGAATTGCTAGAGGTATTGACTCTTCGTCGATATCTCTGAAAATGTTAATATATTTGCTTTAATAGGTGTTGATTGGTTGCACAAATGAAGATGTTATCGTCATCTAAAGTTTTACGGTCTACGGTCTTTGGTGGGATTTAGAGCGTTGTCCCAGGACGTTTAAAGTATCTTTGGCGGGCCGTTGCTAGACTGAATACTAGTGATTGCTAAACCGGTAGTCCCGTCACCCTTGTGGCACGTGAAGGGGATTACAGTGAGGCGGGAGCTGGAGGGAAGAACCCCACATAACTATCCGCTCCTTCCCGGGTGCGGCAAATTCGGATGAAGAGTTTTCGATATATTCCATATGTTCGTATATATTGGGTGACGTTTTTTTCTCACTTATTAATAGGTGTATTACTTCTAAAAGCCAATACCGGTTGTTAATATTATTATACACCTTTAATTAGGACTATGTTAATTAGGCTGCATTAATAACATAATTATTCATTTTGTGTCTTTATCACCCAATTTTTTATTTAAATTAACTTCTTTTTTTTTGTTCGCGGAATTGACCTTTTGTTTCATTGTAGCTTTGAAGGGACTTGATTTTTTTTCTTTTAAATGTCGGCTATATTTAGCTAGTGATACAAACACACTACTCTACAATTTTTATAGTGTTAACATAAAGAGATGCTAAGAAAATTAAATAACCGTTGGTATGAAAAATATAATTTTATAAAAAAATCTTCATACAAAACGTCAATTTCATAGGTAAGGACCTAATATTATTATAGAGAGCCCAAAAAAGAAAACAGCTTTTCTATATATGTCCGGAGAACTATTAATACTATCTTGATTTTACAGCGTTATACCAAATATAGAATTATATAAATAAAGAGGGTCAAACATTCTCTTCTCTTATCAATTTATCATAGTTATTTTAGTAACATTCAATTACATAACTGTGTACCCATTATAGATGGCTATAATTATTGTAATGTCTTGCTATCGTACACAGTGTTACTGTGTGATGTTATTTTTCCTGAATGTAATTGGCACTGTGGCTATCGCGTTTTAAACAATAGCAACTAAGCAACTTTCGCTACGCCTTACCCGATGGGTGACCAAATTAGAAATTTTGAGCTTTAGAAGGAGCTTCGGGAGGAGCTCGATGGCGCAGTGGTTAACGCGCTCGGTCTGCGAGTGCTAAGGTTAAGCATCTTTCGCAAAGACCGGTCATCGGATGGGTGACCAAAAATGTATCATTTCAAGTTCCTCCGTGCTTCGGAAGGCACGTAAAGCCGTTGGTCCCGGCTGCATTAGCAGTCGTTAAGAACCACCAATCCGCACTGGGTCCGCGTGGTGGTCTATGGCCCGTTCTCCCTAACCATCCATAAGGAAGGCTCGTGCCCCAGCAGTGGAGACATAAAATGAGCTGATGATGAGCTTCAGAAGGCACGTTCAAACTCACACTCACACCGATTAATTATCGATTATGGTTCGATCTCCCTAAGTGCTGTTTGAGAATGCCTGAACTCATTACACCATTATTTTGATGTCACCATTTGCTAGGACATAAGCCTTTCCTATGAATGGTAACACCATTGCACTAGGAGAACGAGCTATAAACCACCACGCGGGCCTTGTACTGCTAATGCAGCCAAGACCAACGGCTTTACATGCCTTCCAAAGCGCAGAGGAGCTTGAGATGATACATTTTTGGTCACCAATCCAACAACCCGCCTTTGTAGTTTAACCTCAACAATTGCAGTCCGGTGCGCGTTTACCACTGCGACATCGAGCTGCTCACCCATCAATGGGACGTTTATAGTTAATAGACGTTTATACATATCTGCTACAACAAAAGGCATCCACTTACTTGGACGAATAGCGTGGCAAAATTGTTTTCTACTCTTTTATGTAGGAAAAAGATTAATTAAGAAAATCAGAATATTTTATATTTTCAGTATTGTGTGCCTATTCTAATCTAGGTTTAAATTATAGATTTTGTTACATTTACCCAATGGATTGCAATCCATTATGTTTGCATAACACATGGCGTGTAGATCCATTAAACGGCGGCGTTTGGTAAGAGTATACTGGGTTTAATTCTCGTACATTGCACACAATGCAATTATTATAAAATTAACAATAGCTACCATGATTAATTAATATGGGCTATATTAACCACCAGCCGACCAAAGGAACCTAATTGTAATTTTTTCCTTTAATCATTAAAAATAGGGGTCAGCCATAGGGCTGTAAAATTATATTGATACTTTAGTAACAATTGAATACAGACCATGGCTTGCCGTAAGATTTTAATGAAAATCTATGTTATTTTTTGGTGAAGAAAAATGAGTCGTACTGGTGTTACTACCCTATAACGAAGGACTCAGTGCTTCGGAAGGCACGTTAAGGGTGCGCCGACCAAAATATGCCAAAAGTGCAGTCACGGTTAAGTTGATATAATTGATAACAAAAAAAAAACGACTTCAAAAAGGAAATTAAAAAAAGTAAAAAATAAATTTACTTAGCACAAAGTAATTCGGTTATTTGATTTAGTTAATCAGAAATGATTAAATAAGTATACGGTAGGTATATAAGGTGGTTGGTGGTCGGCTGGGGGACAATTTGTTTCATTTAAACTTTTATAATTGTTCCATTATCTCCACTTGTATATTGTAAAAGCCCCACCCGACTTCAATAGACCTTCTTTAAAACTGATATGCGTCTAGATACGCAATTAATAATATGATTTCAATATTATTTCTTGCTTTTTAGAGCTGTTTTTTGTATACTTATTTAATCACTTCTGATTAACTAAATCAAAAAACCTAATTACTTTGTGCTAAGTTTTATTTTTTACTTTTTTTATTTTCCTTTTTGAAGTCGGTTTTTTTTTGTTAAAAAATATTTTATTTTACGATTTTTAGTGATGGGTAGACCTAACAAAAATGCTTCTCGGATGAGGAAACGACGGCCTAGTAGGTAATGGTATTCCTATGTAAATCTTCAATCTTAATTACTTACGTATTATTTTTGTACGAACTGAACATTTTGGCATATTGAATTGTATGAAGTAAGCCCAACAAAAGGTAACTGCTGTAAATCGTTGAGGAGTTTCCTCGACTGTCTTTCGGCTCCATCATAAGATCGACTCCAGACCTTCATTAAATAGTAGTGCTTTAAAATACGTAATGAAAAAAGTTAACAAACGCACTAGTCGCCACTATGATTTTCAAAGGTTCCCCTCGATTTCTTCAGGGTACCATCATCAGATCCTGGCCTGGTGACCATAGTACCATCTGGGAAGTATACCCTTTCAAACAAAAAAAAGAATTTTCCAAATCGGTTCAGGCCTCTTCGAGTAATCGGGTAATATACATAAATAACTGTGTAAAGTTAATAAACCAAAATAAATATAAATTAATAGGGGCAAGTACAAATACACAACTCCTTAACCGACAGGAATTGTACATCCATCATCAGCTTACCTGAATAACTCGATAGTACACAACTAGCCTTCTATACGTCCCTATAATATTTAAAGAATAATCCCCTAACTTCTAATCGTTGAGGAGTCGTGTCTCTCATCATCATCAGATCAACAATGTCATCAGATGATGACTACAAGAAGCAAATATATGATATTATTAGAAATTATATGAAAGGTACGTGCCTATAAAATTTGAAGGTTTCCCTCAATTTCCCTTGGATTCTATCATCAGATCCTGACTTGGTAGCAATGGGACACCTCGGAAGTATGCTCTTTCAAATAAAAAAGAATTTTTAAAATCGGTTCTCAAATGACGGAGAAATCGCTGCATATACAAAAAAATAAATATATACGCGTCGAACATAGAACTTCCTCCTTTTTTGTAGTCGGTTAAAAATACTCGTATTACAAATAAACAAAATATATATTTAGTATCAAAGGGAACGTGTTTACAATTAGTCCGATCTATACATTCATAACACACTATAGTTTTGTCTACAATAGGTAGGTATCAAGCAAAAATCATAAAAACGAGTGGCGGCTTCTAGTTGATGTCTTAAAGTTTATCTATATTATTGTTCCTCTGATTTTGTCTAAACAATCACTAATGTTACGAAGTAACTATTACCTAATCTGTGCTAATGTCTAGCTAAACTACAAATCGCCCGTCTCACATTTTCGATTTATCAAGCGGTTACTTAAATTATTATTTTTCAAATTATCACGTTAAATTCCCCAGACAAAATTAGTATGGCTGCGCGGCATCAAATAATTAATATGGACGAAGACATTTCAGATAAAATATATGACACTTGTCACTTACGCACCCATAAGCCGTTGGTGACGGTTGTTGTTGTAATGGTAGATGCTAAACCCTCCAACACTCATTGGGTCAACGTGGTGGGAAGGCCATGTCTTCCCAAGTGCTATTCGTGCGGAAGCCCAAGTAGGGTGGTGGTCTCACACACACCACCAGTGTGTGTGAGACGTATAAAGGCTGATGTGTGATGATGATGATTAGATATGGCGATAAATATTTCAACTGTTGTTGGTCAATGGCAGATGACGGTAAATGATACAAGGATGATGCCAAACATAAGCAATCACATTTTACTTTAAAAATAAGGGAAATCAAAAAGTACCTATGGTATGGGTATAGTAGGTAAGGAAAATATGATATGGACTTTTATTTATATGAGCTAGTATGAATCCCTTCCGGTCACACTTGCCAATCTTTAATTCTCAACAGAGAATGATACCTACCTATGTTGTTAACGCACAATAGAACGACTACTGTGTCTATGCAAAGTCGGCTGAGTGACGTGTCCCATTGTGGTCTAGCTCCCCTTTGTTGAAGTTATATTGCACGCCGTCACAGCTGCCGTGCTAACCTGTTGCTAATGCTTTGCGTTTGCCTACTTTACAAGGTAAACTTTCAGAACTTCGGTAGCCAGTTTTATGGCCTTCATAAAAAATTACGAGTCTGTACAAGTTCGAGCTAAGTTATGAAGTAAAAAAAACAAAAAGCAGACAAAACTTATCTTCTAGGATATAGGTACGTATATGTAGGTGTTATTAGAGTGTCGGGCTCAGGCCCGTCACTCGTAGGTGTCGTAAGTGTTTTTCTATCTACCGACTTACACAAGTGCTGTAGTGTCGTTGTCGTCTCCGTTCTCAGTGGGTTTGGTTCCGAGCCGGCGGTCCTTGCGGCGGGAGGGTGTGCTGCCCTCCACGCGCTCCATCTCCAACCGCAGACGCTCGTTCTGGTTGTCGGTGCTCATCGCCAACAGCTGATCGATCGTCGCATCCACCGCGCCTTGGTTAGCGCGGAGCACCGCCTCTATCACATCGTCATCCATGTCCGGGAACATAGTCTTGAAATCGGTCATCGCCTGCGTGAACTCCAGCTGCATAGTGGACGCCATCGCGACGCCGGTTCCGCTCGGCACGCGATCCGCGAGAAACGTCACGAGAGCGCGTCCCTCGATTCAGGTGATGCGTGACGCAGGACTGCCGCAGTGAGGTGAGCCGCCGCCGGGCGGGCATCGGCCATCCTGCGGCGCCGTCGACCGTCGAGCTGCTTAGTGCTTCACTTGCACTGATGATACGCGGCGCCCTGCACCGGCCGACACCATGATGTGCAATTTTCACTTTCCCCGTTTTCAGGTGGGCGGCGCGCATGCGCGGGGTGCGGCGGGGGCGGAGGGGTGCGTTCTGTCGATATAAATAGAGAATGCACGTCTGTGTGCGGCGCCGCGGCGCGTCGCGGGCTAGCTGGCGCGGCGACCGGCCGCATCGCCACCCGCTCGGTGCACTGCAGGACGCGCGCCCGCGCCTGCGCCTGGCGATTGTTTGGAAATTGCGGCCATTCAATGTGACCTTTGTAATGCTACGGAACGTCGCATATGTCATGTTTGCAAAACTATTTGTGTACTAAACGTTTACTAGGGCTTTAGTCTCAGCGTAGGTTGAGTGAGGCATTAAGCTAACCACAATACACAAATAAAGAAATTTTTTATTTATGATGATCTCACACGCATGATGGATGGTTGTGTTTCCTACTGAAATTAATAATGTAGCCAGGTAGGCTACTCTTGACGCAAACTCAATCTCAATACAATTCCAATGCGATTAATATGTATCGATATTGGGATAAGTTTCGCAATTTCGGAACGCCCCATCTCGATAATAATTTGTTCACTCAATTTCCTTGCAATTTAATTCCAAGTAACGCTATTATCGCTTTTAAGAGTGCCATTTGAATTTTTTAGATTTGGGATTGGAAATTTATTATTGCAATTGTGTTTCAAGACTAACCCACCAGTCCAGTCCATGGCACAGAAGAAAGACACTCCATGGTCTAAGTTGCATGGAAATTACATAAAAAAATGAGCCCAATCACATCACAAATAATTTATTATTATAGTAGGTATATTATAATATTTATTTGAGTGCTCCACCTTATTTCAGCTATGTACCTACTTGATACAAAATCACCTAAATGACTTAATTATATGTAACCATGTAAGAGCCATAAAAATAGATATCACGAATCGGGGTAGTGTTACAGTGACCTTCGCTTTGTTATGGGGGAAAATATTTGGCAAAGTGCCCACGCAATGTGCGCGCAACTTGGGCTATGGAGGACCTACTTTTATATTTCATCCTTTACCATGTGTTCTTTTAAAGAATTGCTATTTACTTTGTAATGGCTATAGATAAACGTAATGGTTACATCTTCTTAGGCTTTAGAATCACAAACGTTTTTAATCACGTTAAAACATTATTTTACAACTTAAAGCTTCAAGATAAACAGATAATTTAGTTAATTATAGATTGAGCTCATGTTTTGTGGCCTAGTGCGAGTTATATTTGCTAAATAAACACGTTTATGAAAACCAAAATTTATATAGCACACTGAAATCCGTATTTGATCGGTCACAGTAGCCAACCAAATGAAAACATCAAACCTCTCGTCGAAATCTAGGACGCCGATGAGCGGGCTTAAAAGATTCCAGCTGCTTAGGCCGCCGCCGATGTGCGTGCGGCGGCATCGTTACATTACTTCCTATTACTCATCACATTCGCTTTATGACCATCATAGGAGTCCAGTAACGGGTCGACACTTTTCCGAATTCGCTACTTTCCCTAATTCGGCACATGTCTTATCATAGGGTATATTCCGATATGCACTGCGAGCACTGTAAGGTGCGACGTCAATTTAGTATACTGCGAAGCCGTTCCTTTATAGTTAACTATACTGCTTACTGTTTAAAACGGAACGCAGTCCAGTATACTGTCATCCATGTCATTTCTGGACGCTGTTGATCACGTGATCAAAGCACTGAGAGCACCTTACCTCGAAAATGTCAATGCTTACAGTACAAAAATGGCGACGATTTATGACGTCATATATTTACCTAGGATACTGCGGCAGTATACTGTCAGTCCATAACGGAACAAATTTCTCACCAGTAAGAGCACTGGACAGTGCTCGCAATGTATATCGGAACATACCCATAAACAGCTCAACTTTTGTCCCCACTGTTGAGGCACGAGCCTTCCCTATGGACGTATAAGGAGAACGGGCCATAAACCACCACACGGGCCCAGTGCGGATTGGTGGTTGTTAACGACTGCTAATGTAGCCGGGACCAACCTATAGCTTTATCATCAGCCAATAAACTCCAACTCCCTGAAGTCAGTTAGTGGAGGCCTTTATTGCTGTAGTACCATTGGATAGTACCATCAATGGAACTAGTGACACACTTGTATATCGCTAGTTCCATCGATGGTACTAGACACATGTTAGTAATAGAGCCAACAACGCAGGCCTAATTGTATTTATTTCTTACGGGTAAGAACTTGGCCTTATCTCACCTGATGTTAAGTCACAGAATAGTTAAGTGACGACAAGGCCGAAGGTGGATGCGCACTTTCCCTGGAATCCTCAATAATGCAGGTTGGTGAATTGGTGTGACAAGGAGTAAGGAACTCTTGACAATTTAATTTGGTCATCCACCCACGGGCGGACCTGTCGTTGCGACATTGCTTATCTTCAATTATCTGCTAAGATACGAAAGCTTATCCACTTCATAGAATACAATATAATGGCAAAGGTAAAGAAGCAGGAGTTTCATATTGGACGGCAGCCCACAGATAAATAAAACTATGAACATTTTGACATATTATGATTTATTTTGGATATCTTAATATAGTCAATAATTTATAGGTATCTAGGTCTTATAAATTACACACCGATTTACGATTACCTGGTGCCCTTATTTTTTAAAAACTATTACTAATTTAGAATATTGTAAATTATACAATCTGGACAATATTAGGTGTTATCGAGACAATGCATTTCTTTTTACTGGACTGATTAGTACTCCATTTTGATACCTACGTGTTTTGATTTCATCTAGTTATTTAAACACTGGGTAAGTATTTAAAATTAAGTAGTTAGACTTTTAAAATATTAAGCAAATATTCGCATAAAAAGATAAATTCTTAAAGCAAATTTTCTTTATTGAAGTGATTTACTATAAATAGGTATATTGCGTCATTACTACCGAAAAAATACATACATACATACATACATACCATCACGCCTTTTTCCCAACGGGGTAGGCAGAGACCACATCCTTCCACTTGCTACGGTCCTGACACACCTCTTGCGCCTCCTCCACTCTCATTACTCCTTTCATACATGCTCGTCGGTTATGGGTACTCCTGACCTGACCTTTTCTTAGTACGTCTTGGACTTGTCCTAAGTACGTCCGTCTAGGCCTACCCTTTCCAACAGCTCCATCCACCCTCGCCTTGTAAATTTGTTTCGTTAATCGCCTTTCATCCATTCTTTCCATATGCCCAAACCATCTTAGCATTCCCATCTCAATTTTAGTGACCACATCCTCTTTCACACCACAACGCTCTCTAATTTTGCTATTCCTCATTCTATCACTCAATGTCACTCCTGCCATACTTCGTAATGCTCTCATTTCCACTGCATTTATCCTACTTTCATCCTTCTTTTGCCATACCCAACTCTCACTTCCGTACATAAGCGTCGGCACCAGCACCCCCGCATGAACAGCCAGTCGCGCCTTCTCTGACACTTTCTGACTGTTCATAAAGGCATGCAGCGCTCCATTCACCATATTCCCTGCATTCACTCTTCTATCAATATCACCCTCATGCCTTCCATCCCTCGTGAACCTAGTCCCCAGATACACAAATTCTTTCACTTGTTCTACTTTTTCACCTCCAATTAAAACATCACATTCTGTCATGTCCTCCTCTTTTTCAAAAACCATGGTTTTTGTCTTACTTACGTTCACTTTCATACCTCTCGCTTCTAACGACGCATTCATTAATGTTACCATTTCCTGCAACTCGTCGGCCGACGACGCAAGTATGACTTGATCATCAGCGTAGAGAAGGCATTTAACAAGCAACCCATCCATTCTCAGTCCATAATCACTATTTTTCAGATCTGTCAAACAGTCATCCATGAATAGGTTGAACAGCCATGGGGACGCTACACAACCCTGTCTAACCCCTTTATGGATGTCAAACCAGTCAGTGTACGCCCCGTTTATTCTGACGCAAGCACTGGAACACTTATAGAGAGATTTCAGCGCTCGTATCAGACAGCTGCTCACCCCATGCGCGGATAAAGACAACCATAACTCATTCCTTTTCACCCGATCATAGGCTTTTTCCAGGTCCACGAAAATGCAATAGACTTTTTGGTTTTTGGCCAAAAATTTTTCCGCTATGCAACGCAAGGAAAAAACCTGATCCGTACATCCCATTCCCTTTCTGAATCCCGCTTGTGCATCCCAAATCTTTTCTTCCGTCTCTTTAACCGAAAAAATAAACAAGCATTGTCTCTGCCTGCACCTCGTCCACAGACAAAACATTTAATAAGAGATCTCATTAATAAAGTGCGTAAATACTTTTTTTAAGCAATACTTTTTAGTTTTTAAATGTAACTAGGTAACATAAAATGAAGTGATCTAGTAGGTATACTTTAGGCCATTTTGAAACTACTTACTGAACCTTATTATGTCTATACGTGCAAAGCAGTGACTTCAAGCGACTTTCTAAAACACTCCATCCCTGGCTAGTATAGTTTTTCGAGCTTTCTTATTGTTAGTACAACATCAAGATATTATTATTTCTACTAGTACATCATTCTTACTTATGTAAAATATCAAATCTTAGCAGTAGCCACAAACTTTAATTGATTTAAATTGTTATTTTGCATTCACACGATGTTTTTATTTTTATATCGATAGTGAAAACAGCATTTAATTAATCCCTTGTTTAATTCTACAGGGTAACCAATAAACCTCTGTAACTCAGTTGGAAAGACTGTTGCTCAAATTGCGAATTTTCTTAGATGCGAGTTCCACTTGAGGCAAGTCGTGTTTATCAAATGCTATTTTCAGTCTAATTTTCAGTTTTTATTTAAAAACTCCTTTTAAAACAAATTCCATCCAATTAAAATTGAATTATACATGTAATTACTTATACATTATTATAAAGCAAAAAAGATTAAGGACTACCGCACTCACCAATGACATTTGAATTTTTGACACAGCAATGATTACATATAGAATGAATTTTATCTACATACACATTACATACATATACATGTATATAAATATACATATAGTTAATCGATTCTATCCTCTACTCAGGTAGATTTCGACGCGTGCTCGATGAACGCTCGCGGCCAATGTCACAAATTTACACACTAAAGGCGGTTTCAGATAAGGCGTTTCATTGCGTGTATGGGCTCGTTTAAGCATACGCAGGCAACATTTTGCGCTTTAACAGACTGACCGCAACAAGAAAACGAACGTGCTGATCTTGACATGTTCGCACGAACGGCTACCGGGAACCGGCTTAGAAGTGCGGTCTAAGTTTGTCTGAGATGCGTGGCAAGGCCGCACGTTCACGAGCGTACAAAAACGTGCTTATTTATACGCGCAGAAAAACGCGTAACCTAAAACCTTTCTATGAAGATATATGGTTGACGAACACGTTTCACCGCGAGTGTCCGTCGCGGAATCCAACTTTAGCGTTTTAGAAAAGTTACGCTACATCTCTGCAAATATAACGATCGTCTATGGACAAAGTACTCTTTCGTTCAAAACAAGTTGGTAGGAACTTTGCAGCATATTTTTCACGCTGTTGTCAATAGCGTCAAAATGGACGGTATGATGTTACATAGATTGGCATAGAACGTGCTAATAAAATGAAATCGCAATATGCAATGTCTATATTGGAGTCCTTGTTGAAGATTTTAATTAGCAAAAATATAAGCCAATTTATTTTCTGGCAGAAAAAGGAATGTTATGAAATAAGGAAACTATATAAAATGCCGTAGAAATAGAAGAATATGTTAACTTATGCTTTTATTTTTATGTTGATTACCATAATCGAAGCACAATGAAGAGCGCGAGATAGCTTAGGACAAAATAAGAAATATAAAAAAAAAACTTATTTACTCTAAGATTTAAATTAAGATTAAGATTAAGTAGAAATAGAATAGGGATCAGATTAACAACTAGTGATTTTTCTAAGGTACGAAAATAAAATTTTCAAACATAACGCAATGGCACTACACGCAATTATCAAAGTGATAATAATTCAGCACAAAAGTTAGTGATCCGACGGCATGAGCCATTACCTTTCCTGTAAGATCTAAATATGAAGCAATATACTAATATTAGACAGACCTATTAGAGTTTACAAACGCGTCACACTTTTGTCACCGAGGACTGTTTTGCGTGCGAAAGTGAACTCTAACTACCAATACATAACGATTCTTAATGTGTGGCATGATTTTCGTATAACCTTAAGAGTTATCCGTGTAATTAGTTTTTATATACTATTCATAAACTACAGCATGTTCACATACACATACAGATTTACATACAAAAATAGATGTATTAGTAATAAGACAAATAAAATGGCAAATTAAATAACTAGTAGCGGTAACGAATTTAAAGTCGTAAATACAAATAATTATCTAAATATTTCAGTATCTAGTGTTTAAAGAGTTTTCAAATTAAACGGATATATTTTACAAAAACAAACAAAAAAATTTTAAAACAAGACTATTAAAACCCGTAAATCTAGATAGGCTTAAGGAAAATAAAGAACAGCTATATATTAACAGAAATAAATTAACACTTATTGATTGTATTGTAATTTATTGAAAAGCCAATACCAAATTATAATTTTAATAAAAAGTCGCTAAATATGACTTGCCATAAAAGATTGTCTGAGATAAAAAAGCACAATGAACTCAATTAGATTCGTCATTTTTATTTGTAATCTTTCAATATTTTAGCAACTGCTAGAGCCATGGTTTTGGCTAATAAAGACCGCTCGATGGTCACTATATGCCTTTAGTAAATTGTAAAATCACCTTCTTGTAACCAACCGATGAAAGCGTAACTAGAGCCTAAGTAAAACCCTAATATAAATGAACTTAGTCCTGCTTAAATTGAGAAGATTTTGCAGTTGGGAAAACGATAAAAGAACCGAGCCATTTGCTGTCCTTTGAAATAATGTAGGTAATTGGATTCTAGAAAAGAATAATATTATGACAACAACATTTTTTATAGTTTGATTTACACCGATAATCGCCGAGCGCTTCAGTACCTTGTCAAAGCAACCTAAGAATCTAACAAGCTAGTAAATTTTTATTGAAGCTTATTATGACATGGTACTAAATTAGTCGGCGACTTTCGTTGCTGACCATACTTGTCAGACATTTTGTTGAACACACCTTTGACAAATTTATTAAACAAAGGATTAGACCAAATTTTCTTTGACAAAACTGATAAAAATACTGTTGATTACAAAGCTAGTTCAACCTATTGACAACACTGTCTGACTTTGTAAGAAATCTTTGGATCTATGTATTATATTGCCCTACGATATTCGGTATGTTATACATTATAAACAAAAAAAACTATTAAGAGAGTTTACGCATCATGACGTCCCATATAAACTTCAAAGATAAATATTTTTCAAATGAATTATCTAACTTTTCAATTCTAATAAAACTTTCTATACCAGGCTTTAAAAAGATCAGTTATCAATATATAGTAACAAAATTTATATGATTTAAAACTTCTCATAGCGAACTTTAAATGAAATGAATTTAGCCGAATAAACGTTTTTTCCAATTAATTTGTGTTATATTTCTAACATAGAAAGTCACATAAGCATTAACTTTAAACTTAAAAAAAAAAGAATTTTATATGGGACGCCTTCAGCCGTGAACCCCGTTAACATCGTAAGCGTGTAAGGTAATAATTACTATGGTATCCTCTCAGCGGTGGTTCGCGGCTGCGGGCGGTGAGATTCAGACGCGGTCGTGGCAGCCCTGCTGGGGCAGCATCACCACGGTGTTGGCGGGCGCGGGCTCGCCCGCCGGCATTTCGGGCTATACCACAAACAATATTTATGTGACATTTTTATTTTTAAAGTTGATGGCTGTGCACAATTAGTTTATTTAATAGGTGCAAGTATAAAAATAATAACAAATATCTTAACTGTATGACATTGTGGAAATTGAAACTTTTGCCCGATGTAAATTTGTTAACCCAGATTTTTTATTTTTTTTACATGTTGTGGTTGTCTTCTATAAGTATGTTTTGTGTTTATTTGTAATGGAAAGTGTCCTGCTATGATCGAGCATTTTCCAATATTTTTGATGCTGTAAGGGAGAAAAGGGCTGGACATTTGCTGAGTTTCTTGCCGGTTCTTCTCAGTACAAGATCTGAGTAGACTTACGAACAGATGGCACAGTGACATTCACAAGAGCTACTTGTAGCCTAAACTGAATACATAAATGATTTTGAATTTGAATTTGAATTCTCATAGAGATAGCATTGGACAATGTTTTTTTACCTTATCTTAATAGGGCCTGCTGAGGTTTCCCTTTTCCTGTAGCACTGCGAGCCATGGGGAATAATCGGGAATAACCATCGGCAATAATAATGTAAACTAAAGGAGTGAAGACAGAGTAAGATAGTAGTAAAAGTAACATAATGACACGAAAATATAGCTAAGGGTAGAAGGAAAACTTACTCACAATGGTCGGGTCGGCAGACAAGAGTGGCAATAAGACGGCGGCAGGATGGCGGGGGCGTCTGCTTGACCGCTTCTTCATAATCAGGCAGCAGACTGGTGTAGTCAGGCGCGGGCGCGGGCAAGGGGTAGGGCGGGGGCGCGAACGCGTCGATTACCATGCCATCAACGACCATGAGTGTGATAGTTGGGAAATGGCCGCTTTGGTGTAGCACCATATAGTGACACTAAAATATAGTTGAGGGTAGACAGAAAACTCACCGTGACATAATGGCAGGATCGACGGCTATGAGAATGGCGGAGAGTTTGCTACAAACATAGCTGTGGGTCGATAATGACAATATGACTGATGGTAGATGGTATTCCCTGTGTGGTGCCGGGGATAAAGAATTGCACCACCCCATCTCTTCCCGTGGGTGTCGTAAAAGCCGACTAAGAGACTATTCCAGAGGATGGGCAGCAGCATCTCTCTGAGGTTAACTCTCAATCAACTTACTGCGATCGCCAACCCGCCTGCCAAGCGTGGCGATTATGGCAAATCCCCTCATGTATCCTTATGTATCCTTGGGGGAGGCCTTTGTCCAGCAGTGGACGTCTTTTGGCTGAGATGATGATGATGATGAGATGGTATGATGAAGGATGGTAGAACGAATGGATGGCGTTTGCTACGAAAACACAACTGTGGATCGCTACTGACGATAAAAAGAAAAAGTCACCGTTACGATGGCGGGGGCGTCCAGCTTGACCGCTTCCTCGTCATCAGGTAGCAGGCTGGTGTAGTCGGGCGCGGGCGCGGGCAAGGGGTAAGGCGGGGGAGCTATACAACCGTTACCACGTCAACAGCGGCTATGAGCGCGAAAAGACGGCGGTTTGCTACGAAAGTACAGCTAACAGCACAAAGAAAAACTCACCGTGACAACGGCCGGGTCGACAGCCATGAGCGTGGCGGCGCGATACGATGGCGGGGGCGTCTGCTTGACCGCTTCCTCGTAATCAGGCAGCAGGCTGGTGTAGTCGGGCGCGGGCGCGGGCAAGGGGTAGGGCGGGGGCGCGGGCCCGCCGGTCACCACGCCGTCGCTCGAGATCACGAACGGCGTGAGGCTTTGGAGGGCGTGCGCGCGCATCGTCAGGTACTTGTAGCAGCGCCACACTACGTTGATGCAGTATGCCTAAGAACAATGGTGGTGATTAATAAATAATCTTCATTATGATACTATGCTAGACTCTTTTGATTTGACTGTTGACTGGCTGGCATGACACGGCAAAAATGAAAGAGATAACTGACATTTAACCGATATATTATAAAAGTTACGACTACTAGACTGGCTTGATTAGATTAAAAACATAGATTTCTGCTTATAAATACATTTTAATGTTAATTAAACAAGATTAGTTTTAAGTGATCTTTTTCTCTTAGCTCTCTTCTTTTGTACAAGTTAAAAATGTGAACGTAGAAATGAACCTGAGGAAATAACTGAGCTATAAGCTCTGGATCTCTCAAGGAACAGTACAGGATTGTTCGACGACAGCATCCATAGGCTGCGGCGGCCGCTTTCTATCTGGCGGTCCGTATGCTCGAGTATCTACAAGCTCGCTCGTTAATCGATAAACGAGCGAGCGAGCGAACGAGCGATATTCACCGCCTCTGTGGTCTAGTGGTTAAGACCACCAGTTTAAACCCAGAGGTCCCGGGTTCGATTCCCAGCAGGGGTTACATGTTTGTGTACTCGGTTTAGTTGGTGATAGAACTTGTTTGTCCGCCTGGCTAGCTACCACCATCTTATCTAAATATGTCGCCATAACATCAATGTTTGTAGCATTGTTGTGTTCCGGCAGCTAGAGATAAGACAGCCAGTGCCTCACTAGTTGAGGATCCCGGGTAAAGTGCGCTACCACCAATTGGCCTTATCATCACTTAACATCAGGTGAGATCAAGGCACTGTGGTTGGGTAACCATAGTGCCTTGATCTCACTTGATCTCACTTTACGGGTGTAAAATATAAAAAAAAAACAAAGTAAAACTTGATAAAAGCCTTGAAGTCTTTAGGCTAGAATGTGTAGCCTAGACTTCAAGACGACGGACGTAGGGCCATTAGTGACAGACAAATACGACTATGGCCAGCCGAACTTTGGATGCGTTTTCGTACGAACACGATACATCACGATCTTCCTTCTACTATGGTACCTCACCGACCAGTCGTGCGTGTAACTAGTGTCCGAGGTACCACATTAATGTTGTTGTTTGCTGGAATATCTAAACAATGTCTACCTTGAGCAGCACTGCAGATAGGAACGCGGAGACCACGACGAGGGCGAGCGCCGGCGCCGGCAGCTGCAAGAGCTGGGCGCGCCATGGCACCCGGTTTGTCTCAGCCACTAGACGGTGGATGGAACGCAGATAGCAGAGGTAACCGGTCGCCGTCACCCTACACAGTCAGTTTTTTATGTAATAAGATAACAAACACTCATATAGGTGCGCACATCTGACTACTACAAACGGACAAATTTCCGTAACAGACTTTGAACTTTATACAAATGGCATACGGTTGAACATTTATTGAAGAAATTTTACAGTTTAGGATAGGTTGATATGCAGGCGTATGTACAATAAGTTGAAACAGTTTTAGCATGTACCTGCGCATACGTAAATATTAAGCCTATTAAAATTTATTTTCGTTGCACGCGCTATAATTTTGCAAATTAATGTTGTTAAAGATAACAAATGAATCTGGTGATTCCCCAAATAGCCTGGTTAGTTTGTGGTATTTAGTTGTTCGGCTTTTAATAAAAAATTAAGTAAACATATTTTTATTCAAAAATAACTTTAAACAAAGTATTCTAATTATTAAGTCAATATCTTTAACATAGAGCATGGCTTCGTAAACGTGTTTGGTCAATGTGTGTTTTAGAAAACAATAAATAATTTGTAAATGTATACAGCTGCCACATGACGTCACAGCTTAGCAAGCTCTACAGTCATTGGCACTGAAGTATGAAGGAACCTTGGCTGCTGAACATACAATGTCTTTTCACAACTATTATTATTTTTGCAGTCAGTTTTATTGTACTAAATAAATACACATAATAGTATGATTTATCTTATTTACTATGAAGGGACAAAAGCCTCATTAAAAGTGAATATACCTATTTAATTAATACCATTCGTAAAACAAAATGACAAATTAAAATAAAACTCGGGTTTTATTTTATACGTCATTGCAAAATAACCTAATTAAAATAATTGTATTAATTTTCCTGTTGCATTTCAATACATTGGACACAAGTCGAGCTTTTTGCGTTTCTAATTATTAAGCGGTAACAAAATCGTGACCAATGATGCTGATGACGCGTAACTATAATTTTTCTATTTAGGTTCTCAAAAAGTTAAGACAGCTTTACAAAGAATGCTAATTATGTTCTATAAGCCCGAAGGATTGTTTTTATTTGAGATACGCAAAATCTTCATAATAGCAGATTAGTCTCTATCAATACGTTATCGCATACTTGTATTATTATCGCATGAAAACAATATTCGCTGCAGACAATTGTTTTTTATTACTAAGTATAAAATATAATAATACATAACATGATCAATCAAAAGCACGTAACACACAAAGTACAGACACCTGCACATAAGACTATTCAAAACAGTCAAATTTCTTCAATAAATTTTCAACTATATGCCATAGACATGCTGGGTGACAGAATATGACAAAGGAGGAACTCTAAAGATTTCTTTTACTAACTAACAAAGAAGGAAATCAGTCTACCAATACATGCACACTATTGACTTATAGTTCAAGTAAATATTAAACAGTTTGCTGGGTAATAAGTCAATGTATAACATTTTATTATAAACTGCCACACAAAGGTTGTTGCAATTCTTTTACATAAATTAAAAGAATAATGTCAATTAAAGGATAATATGTAAAAAAATATGTTGTTAAGATCACAGATATCGTGAAGTATTAAGATGGATGTTTGATGTGTTAATTGAGCATATATTAGGAGTTCTGATGAAGTCCCAAACTCGTTTACGACAAAGTAAAAAGAATCCAAAGTAGCGTCTGTTTTTTAGAAGCGTTAACAGGCAATTGAAGATGACCAATCAGTCACAGAGATAGATAAAAATTACTTACACAGTGATCGCAAAGTCGAATATCTGCAGACAGAAGAAGGGCAGCAGATGAGCCGGCTTGCCGCGCGCCGCACCGTATATCAGCATGAGAGTGATCGCCAGGGTGCACACTGTAACCAGTGCACCCACATCCACATCATCTACGGCGGACACAGCCCATCAGTAATTTATCTATTTTATAACTCGGGCACCGCCACCAAACTATTACTACTTTATTACAAGAAGAACGCCTAAGATGAAGGCCGCGCGGACCATAGGTCCTGGGTTTAATTCCTGGGTCGGGCAGTGTTTCGAATTGATCGATGCACAGCTCTTACCTATTTGTGATAACCAACCTGAATTCAGCAAGCATGGTGATAAAGCCGATACCCATTAATTGAAGCGATGATGATGCAAGTTAATGATGAAGGCTTTTACCCAGCAGTGGGTTATTAAAAACTTCCTTACTGAGGAATGTACCACATAATTCTAAGCATGAGTGTGTTCCTTGAACGGTTGTGACTAATCAATCACACCCAGGTTTTCTATAGGGGTTGGCATCACGCGAGGGTCCCCATACTCATATTATCTGGTACATTCAAATGCTGGTTTTCATTGTTTATATGTGACAGTAACATTTTCGGAATGGGTATTGTTATGTCACTAGGAAAATAGTAAATATGGGTTTAATGATCTTAATTAGGGTTCAATATGATATTGATCACTAAGAAATTAATGAGAGTTATAAAATGCATGCACTCTGACACAAACTTGATCTGTAATATTTGTTTAAATAAACAATATTGATCTTAGCAAATATATGTCTAAATTGTTTGCAACGAATCCCTTTTACAGATAATGTCACAATAAAAATGTTGGCAAAATGTAGGAAAAACAAACTTACGGTAAATAAGGCTGTGGTCTCTCGGCTGTGTAGAATGTTGTGGGTACGGGCTCGGTGGAGGCTCTATGTTGGAGAGCGGCGTCGGCATCTCATTGCGGTGGCTCAGGTCAGCCCACTCAGCCACCGGCGCGGAGTCTCGCTCCAGCTCGTCCAGCAGCTGAGGGTTGCGGACTACAGCGGCTAGGAAGCCGAGCGCAACCAGATGCAACATCTGTAACGGAATAAAAGTTATTTTTTAGAAAAGTTGACTGCAATTTTTCACCTAAGTATTACTTTTGCCTACTGTTGGTCCATACGGACTTAAATAATAAAAATGTGCATTAAACGCAAGTAGATTCATAAGAATTGATTTACTTAACAACTTGAAAATTACGGATAAATGTGATGTAGTAAATTAAAAAAAAAACATTGTTAAAAGTAAAATATTTAATAGGAATATAATATCTTCCGCCATAAGCCTTTCTGTAGGTGGCAATAAAAATATTACAAAGGTTTTTAAGCACCTAAAAATATTTGATAAAATTATGAAATTCAGAGTAAAGATTATACATATACTATTTTATATTATCAATCTACTCACCAAGTGCCATGTTCCAAGTAGTATGGTTCCAGTGCGTACATGGAGACAGAAGCAGCATCTCCACTCGCTGCTGCGTTCGGTTCCCAGTTTAGGGCGAAACCTCAGCATTTTAACTGTTAAAAAATTAATTCAACAAATTGTTTACAAAACCATATAAGCTTATATTCTTGAGGAATTATTACAATAAGTTAGTGTTTAATTATTATTTTATGTATTTGTGAACATAAAATAACAAATATATATATTTTTTGTTTTTTTTTGTTTTTTCACATTCTCCTTGTGGTGTTTCCATCCATAGGGAAGGCTTGAGTCCCAGCAGTTAGGAGGTTAGAGGGACTTAGAAATGAGCTGGTGATAAGTTGGTAAAATTTTGGTATTAAGCAATGATGATATTATCTTGGCAAAAGCTGAGAGATCTATAAATGACTTTTTACAGCTAATTATAGCAATTTGTTTTTATTTTCCTACAGTTGGTGCCAGGATACAACAGTGTGGTTTAAACCACTAATATTTAATGAACTTATTTCATAATTTTCATTTCAATCACAATCAGAAATAAATATAAGTAATAACAAAATAAACTAGTTTACTATTTACCATTTCTTTATTGGTTGTTATTGTGACTTGGTGTTGAAAGGATACTGGTCAGTGATACTGGCCAGTTGCAATCAACACTAACTTGACATAAGTTCAAATAATTGTTTGTGTTCTTATAAGAAAGAAACTAGAACATATGTGTATGTGTCATTGTGAATTGAGTCTTGTTGATAGCTTCTCATAGTAAACATGATTTGTACCTAGTTTTATAGTTTATTGTTATGTGTTTATTTCGATGTGTATATAAATAAATTATCTTTGGAACGCTCTCCTATATTTTCTTCTACAGGTTATGGGCCCAGAGAGCGTTCATAACATTTAAATGAAGATGTTTGTGTGATTTATTGTTTACGATGTTTTTGTAACTAAGGAATAACAGACATGCCAGAGTCCGATAAGCATAGCAACCAGAGTTGTTGACATTTTAAGGCGGTAACTAAGGAAGTATTTAATAGCCATGGAAAATATAAACAAGTTGAGAGATCATAGCAACTATAAAAATTGGAGAAAAATAACAAAATTATTCTTGGAGTCGAAAGGACTTATTGAAGGAGCAAAAGATTACAATGATGCAAAAGCAAGATTCCTTATAATTAGTCTGATTGATGAAAAGTTTCTACACTACATTATTAACTGCAATTCAACCAAGGAAATTTTTGAGAAATTGGATTTGATATTTCGTTTTGATAGGAAAGAATATAATCATGAAAAAATAATAAAATTTTACAGCTACATTTCAAAAGGGAATGTAATAGATGACATAAGCAATTTACAGAATTTATTTTCAGAAATTAATTTAGTAGACCCAAACAGCATAAGCGAAGATATGCTAATGAATAAAGCATTAACAATACTACCACAAAATTTAAATTATTTTAAGACAGTTTGGGATATAACACCGAAATCAGAAAAGACCATCTTCAACCTTATCCAGAAGATACAAAGACAAATAGAAAATTCAAACATGCCTAGTACTTCAGAATGGAGTAATCAAGCATTGAAAACAGACGAAAGAAAATGTTATAATTGTGGAAAAATAGGACACATCGCTAGGGCATGTAGACAAGGCTGTGATATTTGTCATAAGATTGGTCACAATACAAGAAACTGTTTTTCGGGAAAAATTTGTAAGAAATGCAATAAGAAGGGTCACATAGAAAAATTCTGCCGCAGCTATAATTACAACAATAATGATAACCCTGTAAGCGAACAATTACAGATTCCAGTCAAAGCTGTAATTGATTCAGGCGCCTCATCACATTTCTTCAGCAATAAAAATTTAATTCAAATTACAGAGAAAATAGAAGTGCAAATTAGGTGTGCAAATGCAGAAAACTTGGTAGCGCAAGGGACTGGTATAATAAAAACCGACTTCGGACAGCTGAAGGATGTACTTTTTGTCCCGGATATATCAAGAAACCTGATCTCGGTAAGCGCTATCACAGACAATGGTGGCACCGTACTTTTTTCTGGAGACAAGGTATTTATAAAAAATTTAAATAGAACAATTTTAATTGGTTATAAAACTAAAACCGGACTTTATGAAACGGAATTTTTGGCTAATTATACTCGCGAAGCGCTACTCACTGAGAGTACCAATATCTGGCATCGGAGACTAGGTCATGTATCCGACGTGCCTCGTCTGGCAAAAATGGTAAATGGTATCAAAATTGGGGGGGAATATTCAAACAAATTTTGTGAAATCTGCGTAAAAGCAAAAATGACTCGAAAATCGTTTGGAAATAATAGAATCAAAGCAAAATTCCCTTTGGAAATAATTCATACAGACATTTGCGGTCCAATTGAAGTTCCCACTTGGGACAACAAAAAATATTTTATGACGTTTTTAGACGAGTTTACGCATTTCTGTGTCGTGTACTTGATCGCCTTCAAAAGTGAATGCCTTAGCAAAATTAAAGAATTTGTATGTTTAAGTGAAAATCATTTCAATAGAAAAGTAAAGAAAATTCGATGCGATAATGGGGGTGAATACTCGAGCAATAACCTACATGCGTGGTGCCAGGCTAAAGGAATAGTATTGGATGTAACCATACCTTACACGCCTCAACTAAATGGAAAAGCCGAAAGATTGAACAGAACCCTGATGGAGAGAACGAGGGCTTTAATGTTTGACGGCAAGGTTCCGAACTATTTGTGGGGGGAAGCACTTTTAACAGCCAGTTTCCTGATCAACAGAAGCCCAACGGAAGGTAGAAACGAGACACCAGCAGAAATGTGGTTCAAGATAAAACCTAATCTATCGAACATCAGAAGATTTGGATCTACAGCTTACTACAAAACAAATTTTGGATTAAGAAAACTTGACGAAAGATGCAGCAAAGGAATACTCATTGGCTATGTTCGAAACGGCTACAAAATTTGGGTGGATGACAAGAAACAAATAATAAGAGCGAGAGATGTAAGAATAAACGAAGAAGAACAAGGAATATGTTTAGATGATGAAGAAAATATGGTTAAAATAAATGGACTCTGGCAGATGGATGACGATAAACAAATAGAAGAAGATGAAACAAGGCAAAACTCATCAGACCACAATGAAGGGTGTCGAGAAGGTGAAGATAGGAGAAGAATCATCAAAATAGATAGTGATCGAGAAGGAGAAAAGTCTAGAAGATTCAGGAAAACAGTTGAAGTTAGAACAAATGATGATGAAACAAATGGTGGAACAAGTTACAATCAAACAAATGAGAGTGAGAGAATAAATGAAGAAGCTGGAAATGAGAATAGTGTAAATAATGGAAACCTTTTTGAAAATGAGTTAAATTTTGATAACGTTTTACAACCAGAGGAAGATGAAGAGTTTTTAAATAATGAACAAGTTGAAGAAAGTCAGAGTCGAGTAGTAGAGATTGAAGCAGAAAATAGAAATAGTAATGAAGAAATTGAGGGAAGTCGAGCAGTGGAAAATAATAGTAGAAGAAATCAACCTGCGAGAGAACGTAGATTACCAGAAAGATATAAAGATTATGTTATGGAGTATGATACGGAAGTTTCCTTGTTAACGTATGAAGAAGCAATAGAATCAAGAGAAAAAGGTAAATGGAAGAAAGCAATAGATGAAGAAATCAAATCGTTAGAAGAAAACAACACTTGGACTTTTGTGGATAAGAAAGAGGCTGAAGGAAGAAAACTAATAACAAGCAAATGGATCTTTACAATAAAGTCAGATGGAAGATACAAAGCAAGACTAGTTGCAAGAGGATTCCAACAAAAGTATAAGATAGATTATGATGAAACTTATAGTCCAGTTGTAAATACAAATTCTTTGAGAGTTTTATTGTCAATTGTTGCAAATAAAAAATTGAAGATGAAACAGTTCGATATTAAAACAGCCTTACTACATGGAGACTTAAAAGAGTGCATTTATTTAAAAGTTCCAAAAGGTTATAGCGATAAAGAAGATAAAGTATGCAAACTAAATAAGAGTCTCTATGGGTTAAAACAAGCACCATTAATGTGGAACATAAAATTTACAGAACATTTATTTAAAATGGGTTTTAAGCAATTAAAGTTAGATCAGTGTATTTTTGTAATGGAAGGTGAAAGAAAAATAATTCTTGCGATATATGTTGATGATGGACTAGTAGTTGGTGAGAGAGAAGAAGACTTGGTGCATGTAGTGGAAACGTTAAGAAAAGCTTTTGATCTAAGAATCTGCGAAGAAATATCAAACTATATTGGGTTGGATATAACACAAGGAAAGAAAGGAGTTAAAATTTGTCAGGAAAATTATATTGAAAAAATGTTGAAGAAGTTTAATATGAATGAAGCAAGAGAATGCAAAACTCCAACCATTTTGATAGAACAACATCCAAAATTGAAAATAGATACAGAGAGTCATGAACTCTATAGGGAAATGATAGGGTCTTTGTTATATTTAGCTAGTAAAACAAGGCCAGACATTAGCTTCCATGTAGGGTATTGCTCGCGTCAGCAGAGTACTCCAAATTTAAATGATTTAAATAACGCAAAAACTATTTTTAAATTTTTAAAAGGTTCGAAAAACAAAGGTATTCATTTTGGTGAAGGTGATAAAGTGCTTCGAGGATACTGTGATTCAGATTTCGCGGGGGATCCAGATACTAGACGTAGCACGTCGGGCTACGTGATTTGGTTGAACGGTGGACCAGTGGCATGGAGCTCAAGAAAACAGCCGATCGTAGCGTTATCGAGTACGGAAGCAGAATATATAGCCGCAGCAGAATGCTGCAAAGAACTTCTTTTCATCAGAGATTTCATTTTAGAAATGACTAATGAGAAATTAGAAATTGAAATGAAAGTGGATAACCAGTCCGCTATTTGGCTTATGAAGAAAGGAATTATGAATAAAAGAAGCAAACACATAGATGTGAGATACTACTATCTAAAAGATCAGATTGATGCAAACAGAATAACGGTTAAGTACTGTCCAACGGGTTCGCAGATAGCAGACGTACTAACAAAGTGTTTGTCACCTGTGAAGTTTGAGAGGTGTCAAAGAAAACTCGTATCAGAGTGAGTGTTAGGTAGTGATAAGTGTGGGCTAAAGTGAACTAAGTGTTTTTTCGGTCTTTATGTGGGGTATTAGTATGTAAGTTTTTATAGGGGTGTAATGTTGTATAAGAAAGAACTTATATGTTGTGATGTAAACTTAAGGAGCCAAGTCAATTCACATTATCAGTTAAAGAGTTAAGGGGGTGCATTAACGTACAATGTTTAAGGGGGTGTATTTTTGGCATATATAATGATTAATTTAAGGGGGTGTAGAGTGGATATTAGAAGAATTTTAAAGAATTCTTCTAAACTAAATTAATCATTCTTTATAAATACCTAATATTTAAAAAAAGGGAGCTAACAAACGAAACTTTGTAACTTTGAATAGTACTATACAATTATTTGGAGATTGGCCTTAGGTTTATTATCACATTTATTTTTATGAATTACTGTATATTTGTTTTTATTTTTATTATAAAGATGTGTTGAGTTATTAGTAGTTGAGTTTGTGGAAGGTTTGTATTAAAGCAGGTCGAGTAGGAGATGAGTTTATGTTATTAGTAGCTGAGTTTGTGGAAGGTTTGTATTAAAGCAGGTCGAGTAGGAGATGAGTTAATTGGAAGTTATTAGTCGAGTAGGAGTTAAGTTAGGAGTTAGATTGTAGGTTTGTTATAAAGCTGGTTGAGTAGGAGATGAGTTAATTGGAAGTTGTTATTTTTAAAAGTTACCTTTAGAAATTTGAAATGTTTAAGTCTAAGGGGAGACAGGGGTAAATGGGATATGAATAAAAAATATTTTCTTTGTATATGGAAGGCAGTATGTCAAGGGCAGTTGATTGAGGGGGTGTGTTGAAAGGATACTGGTCAGTGATGCTGGCCAGTTGCAATCAACACTAACTTGACATAAGTTCAAATAATTGTTTGTGTTCTTATAAGAAAGAAACTAGAACATATGTGTATGTGTCATTGTGAATTGAGTCTTGTTGATAGCTTCTCATAGTAAACATGTTTTGTACCTAGTTTTATAGTTTATTGTTATGTGTTTATTTCGATGTGTATATAAATAAATTATCTTTGGAACGCTCTCCTATATTTTCTTCTACACTTGGCACAACAATTACGACAGTATAGTCATCTCTTAATGAGAGAGTGCACTTTACCACCTAAGGAAAATTATTGATGGAATACATCCTAAGATACCAGGACTTAATTTGGATATTAGATTTTTAAAATAAATAAAGCAATTTATAATGGTATGCTAGAAATTGCTAAACAGTCTTGATTATCCAGAGTCCTGTTTCTTACATAATGACCTAGGCTTTATTCTATTAAATGTTAGTCTCTTTTGAGTAAGACTTTGAAGGACTGTAATTTAACAGAATAATTAAAAAATAGGGAATAGAATAAAATTTGCAGAATTGTGCTGATACTGATGGAATAGTCGATTAATTGGCTTTCCCATCCAATCATTTATGAGATTGTGTTTTTATTACTAATATATCATTTTCTGCTTTGGAACATCAATTATAAATCGGTTTTTATTATAAAGTAACTTGCTGGTATATTTACTGGATGATAACAATTACAGTGAACTGATGTTGATAAACACACAGGATTTTATTTGTGACTGTGATTATTGTTTAGCTATTATAAATTCCCACACGAATGGTAGGTATACTTATCAGAATATTGTACCTATCCAATTATATCAGCAATGAAGGTTGCAATCCAGCAGTGTCGTTGGTACAAATAATAAAATCGCAATGACTAATATTTAGGAATAACATTAACGGATTATTTTAACGTACCTTGTCTATGATAAAATTAATATCATATGGCTTAGCGATCACTAAAAATAAATAAATAATATATGAAGAAAATAATTCACTTTTCCAGATTGCAAAATATGTAATAGATCCACCAATCCACCAAAGACACTAATATGAAACTAGATTAAAGATTTTGACAGAAGAGGCTGACCTGACTGACACACTGACTACTTTCCACCTGTCATAGACAAAAATCAATATTTTATCACAGAGCCTGAAAGGTCTCCTTTGAAGGTCTCCCATGTTTTCTTTTGAAATTAAGAGTACAATTTATTTATATACACAACAAAAAGAAACATTACTTCTTGAAAAAAAAAAACAGAAAAATAATTAGAAAATTAAAAACTAAAGACCTATAAATAAAAGATGTCCTCAAACTGTGGACTCATGGGAACGATCCCAAAAATGCTGGCAACATTGCCTCTTTGGATTGCCAAACTAAATAATACATACGCTGACAAAGGCTGCCATGAAGCTGTAGATATAACTAACACAGCTTCATGGTAGCCAGCCTTCTTGTCACCGGAGGCCTCAAGTTTCCATCGTAAACGGAACAAATAAATAATTTCGACCTAGGTTTGCGTATTTGTGCCGTTTGCGATTTTCAGTGCTGTATACTCTCAAGTATACTGTCATCCATGTCATTTCTGGACGCTGTTGATCACGTGATCAAAGCACTGAGAGCACCTTACCTCGAAAATGCCAGTGCTTACAGTACAAAAATGGCGACGATTTATGACGTCATATATTTCCCTAGAATACTGCGGTAGTATACTGTCAGTCCATAATGGAACTTTCTCACCAGTAAGAGCACTGGACAGTGCTCGCAGTGTATATCGGAACATACCCTTCATGTCCGAGGATCATTCGTCCGATCCGAGTGAAGTCTTTGGAACATAGGTATAATACTTTGTTTGACGATTGTTAAGCTTATCTGTCATCTGTCAATGAAGACGAAACTTATTGAACCAAGACTAAAAAGAAAAAAAAGAATACTGAAGACTTGTAACTGGATTATAATAATAATGAAATTAAGAAACTAATGACATGGCAGCATGGTCTATCTATAGCCGGTTCCTCAGGGAACGAACTACACTTAAAAAAAAATCTGTCATCTGTCATTGTCAAAGGTTAAATCTATCTGAATCGTCGCAAGAGGTAATATTTGATGAATACGTGTTTTTCTACAATTGCGTTTTATAAAACTAAATTGTGCCAAATTTGCAGTTATAATGGACAAAATTCCAGACCAAATTGGCTATTTGGTGTTAACCGAGGACGGAGCCGTCCTTGAGTCTGGCGGGGAGTTAGAAAACGACGAACGTGTTGCGACTATTATAACTGATCTCATTTCCTTATCTAGCAAGTGAGTCATATATGGATTACTTTACTTAATCATAATATATTTGATGCTACCTAAATTAAGCAAAAAACTTACCAATTTCTCTTTTTTTTTGCAATTAAGTTATTATTATTACTTACCTACCTGTTTTAAGTAGATGTCATATCAAAATTATTATTTATTTTGATTTGCAGAGTAGATCCAGTGGCTTTTACTTCAAATGAACCATTCAAGAAGATTTCTATAACATATGATGACCACTGGTTTGTGATTTGCCTTTCAAACAAAAAGATATATGTTGTCAAACGAAACATACCATTGTTAACCACAGAGGGAAATGCTATAAATGTCTGAAAATTATAAGCAATAATTTATCAAAATGGGACGAAACTTATTGATGAGCAGTTTGGAAAATGCATCATTCAACATTGTATTTCAAATTTTATTCAGATGCATTACATTCATTATTAATGCCTGGGTCATTCGAAATGTTGGTCATGAAGTCCTGGGAATTATGAATGTCAGATTGTTATTGTTAGAGAGCACTATTTTATTTTTAAGCCGTGAACCTTTTAATAGAGCTTGCCTGGGTCAGAAGGATGAATTTAGTTGGAGCCACATTATCAACCAAATTTGGCTTGCTGTACCTATTAGTTGTGTACTGTCTCTTGTGTTTGTGTACATTTGGTTAAATGTGTTACCACTTGGTCATCCAGAACATGCATTTCAATATGAATTTGGCTGCTGGAGTGTAGCTTTTTCATGCATCCTTGAACTGACTTCAGCAAATATGGTTCTTGTTACACAGCTATTTTGTTTTGTCAAATTAAAAGTTGCTCTTGATACTCTACATATTTTCATTCGTACAACACTATTTTTGTCTATAATAATATATGACAGATCTTTGGCACTGATAGCATTTTCAGTAGCACAAGTTGGTAGCATTGGAGTGATTGTAATTAGCTATTATATTTTTTTCTACTGGTACATTAAGAATAAGCCTCTGTATGCCAAGGGTGCACTAAAAAGTAAATTAGTACCAGATTTAATTTTGCATGGATTGTATGATAATATGGATGACTTCCATTTTTCTTCTATCAGAGATTTCTTACCAAAATATTTAGGTTCTGTAAATACAACATTTAATAAAAAATTAAGTACTCTCACTATAAGCTTTGCAAAGCAAGGAGTTGTAAAACAATTGTTGACGGAAGGGGAGAAATATGTTATGTCAGCAAGTCCAGTTATGACATTCTCTGAGCAAGCTACGTATGATGTTGTAAATAATTTAGGTAGTTTAGCAGCAAGGTTTATATTCAGACCTATAGAAGACAGTAGCTATTTTTATTTCACACAAATGGTAAGCAGAGATTTGCCCCTCCACAAGCAAGACCAGCATAAGGTTCAGGAGTCATGTGCAGTACTATCTCAGGTGTGCAAGACAGTGAGCTCTATTGGCCTGATAGTATTAGTTTTTGGTCAAAGCTATGCCAAGACACTGTTGATGTTTTATGGTGGGGAGGCATTCGTTGCGAGCGGGCTCCCAGTTCAACTTCTTCGCAGCCATTGCTTAGCCATAGTGTTGCTAGCTGTCAATGGCGTTACTGAATGTTACACATTCGCGACAATGACCAGTGCACAATTAAATAGTTACAATTACTTGATGGTATTCTTCTCAATAAGCTTTTTATTGTTATCTTATTTTTTGACATATGTTTTTGGACCAGTAGGATTTATAATATCTAATTGTATTAACATGTTTGCTAGAATAATGCACAGTATTCACTTCATAAGTAATAAATACAAAGACACTGGTTATAAACCTTTAGAAGGACTGTATGTGGGAAAGATCTTTGTATTAACATTATTTGTTACTGGATGTATTTGTAAGGTATCTGAGAAAAAACTCGCGCATAGTTCTGTTATCACGCACATATTTATCGGTGCAGTTTGTTTATTTTTTGTGCTCCTTTCATGGGGTTATGAAAACAAACAACTTGTTGTTAAAATGTATAAGAAGATATTTAGCAAAGGTGACGCAAAAATTTCACAAGACTAGCATACAGTTACTATCAAACTATTATAAGTTGTAATATAAAAATGTTTTTACGAAATATAAGAATGTGTGTTAAATATTATTATTAATTATAGACATTATGCTGCATCATAATCTTTTATTCTGATAACAATAAGTATACAATTTACTTATCTCTAAATTATATGATAATATGTATTTTACCTATTTTACATAGGGTAAAAGAAAATGCCCTTCATTTGCGCCTCACATATGCGTCTAACTTCATCTGAAAGAAAAACACCAAACATTTAGATCAAGTAATAAATTAAAAATCTATTAGATTTTTTAAATATTTTTTTTAATTAGTAGGACATAAACTTTTTCGTTTTTACGTGTACATCTTAAACATCTTTATAATGTTTCTTTAGTTTAAATTTAGTATGTATATGATATCAAAAGCAAATCTCGGATCTATTGTGTTTAGTGCAAATGCAAGCTAATTAGGCAACTTCTACCATACCAACAGCATTTGAAACCATAATTTGTTTACATCTACATACATACCTGCAATCTCTTTTAGGTTGGCATTTTTTTCTTGTATTACAACATAAAATTCTCTTTCGTTTGATGATTTGCCAGTAATCCAGTATTCATCAGGTGTTTTGATTATAACTTCGCCATAATTTCCTAAGCTGAAATACGTTTATATAATTTGGAAGAATATCTTATTTTGGTATTACATGAAACAACTAGCTTCTGCCGTGAAATCTGGTTTGTTAGAAATGTATCTGTGCATGGCACAGATCATATTGGATTGGATCGCGACAAAAGTAGACTATGAGCATGACCTCTCAAGTCGTCCAATTATATTTGTTTAATAAGAGCTCGAGCGCGCGAATACCAGACAATAGAATTTTAATTGCTATTCGGCCACGTGGTGGTCGATCGACGCTCATATTGCTCAGTTTACAATTTACAATATTAGTTACTTATTTTATTGCTTTGAGCCACTTCGCACTATTATTTCGCGTAAACGCTGTTCCTCGCTGTTCGTGCCCCATAGAAGACTGATGCGGCCACGCACGATTACGGCAGCGAGTGCGTCGCTTTGTCGTAGCGTTTACGTTGCGCATACGCTTGCGAACGGCTACGCTGGAGAAGCGCTAGTGTGAAGGGACTCTTAACAAGTAGCTCACCAAGTAGAAATACGCTAAATGCAAATATGCCGATATAGGTATTATAAGGAGAGCGAAATAATGATTGATTAATTCGTAAAGTATTTAATCACTCACCTTTTTCTATCTGAATGCATTTCTGAAATTATACTCAGGACTTCTGGTTTAATCGTTGTTGATGGAACTAATTTATTTAACGATGACTGAAAGAGTAAAATAGTTATATTCTAAGCGACCTGGGGGTCGACCGCTTTTGCTTTCGATCGCTTTGAAGGCAAGGCGAGGAGGAGGCGTCATCTTGTCATTTCGAAAGCAATATAAAAGCAATATCGAAAGCTATAGGCTATAGCTTTCGATATTATTTGATATTATATATCAATATTATATTAGAAAGCGAGGCGAGGGCCTCGCTTTCAAAGCGATTGAAAGCGAGAGCGTTAGGCGGTTGGGAGGCTGATGTCACGTAATGTACATACACATATATTTCATACAAAAAAGATAATTGTGTTACTGAATACTTCAAGAATAGAAGAATTAGAAGAAAACAATGAATTATTTTGGGAAAGCGATAAGGGTTTTTACCGAACCCTGTTAATACTTACAGAAGTTTTGTAGGCTAAGTTTAGCCTGTTGAAATAGACAAATTTGTGGTCTGTGTTGACAAGCTGAGCAGTTTGCAGGGCGTGAATAGCACATTGCTCGCTTATAGTGGATGCTATAGTGGACAGTTGTGGACCGATGAATGCGTCTAGCGACTTGAATGTCTCTATCTCTAAAGGTGTGTTCACTGTAAAAAATACAACGAAAGATTAAATCGGTTAATACTATATAAACACATACGCACGCGATATTCCAGTATTTTTGGATTTCAAATATTGATAGTAGCTGTCTTAACTGAACGTAATTAGCATTTAAAAAAACAGCTTGGCTCAAGTGGGATCCGAACCTACGTTATTTCGCAAACCACTTACATCCAGATAGCGAGCGCAATTTTGTGATAATTTACATTATTTATTTTTAATTTATGTCAACTATTATTGATCATAAAAATAATTTAAGGCGCGGAAACGTGTCAATAATAGAAAAAAACATTTAGAATCGGCATACCGTCAATAGTAAAGCACACCGTTGCGCTCAAAGTCCTGTAAATAATAAGATAATGTTGTCTTGTCTCAGTATCATCCTCCCTACACAAGTATACTTTGACTAGCTTCTTCAGATCTTCACTGGTCCGTATGCCCTCAGGCGGGCTGATAAAGCGTCCGTGTCTCTCGGCTGCGGCCACTGCGCCACCTTGAATCTCTCTCTCTACTTGTTTCGGTAATAACGTTTGAACTAAGTACTGGTATAAGGTAAGCATGTCATCTGTAGCGAGTCCATTCCTGGGAATAAAAAAAAAGGATAATTTGATAAAAGACTAGCTTCAAGCAAAGGTCAGTATAAGACTTTTAATAGGTAGGTATCTACTATTTTTTCAGAGCTTTTGGCGCAGAGCGGCTAGCGCGTTCGAGTTGCGATTTTACTAATGAAGCTACTTTCCCTATGCTTGAATGCCAAATGGGTAACCATCTTTAATTATTTCGAGCTCTTGCGTGTTTTGGAAGGTCCTATGTCCTGATAGTTGTCGTAAGGTATGTGTAAAATCTATCAACTCGCAATTCGCCAAAGCGAGAAAAATTTATGTGTGAAGGCCTGAACCCAGCAGTAGGACGCAAATAGGCTCATGAAGATGATTTTAGGAAAAGTTTATCACCCTAAAAACCTATTTCAAATAAAAACTCACCAGATTAGTTTATCATTGTAAACAAAAGAGATGCATTTCAAGTCTGGATAGTTGACCTCCAACAAGTCTATGAAACAAATCACTTTGAAGAAACAGTTCTTATCCAGAGGTAAATAACTCACTCCCTGAATCACATCTGATATATCGTTTGTGAGACTTTTTGACATTATATACTAGAAAGAAAAAACATTTTCTACAGATACAGAATCAAATGAAGACTTTGTAATTTCATAAACTTAGAAGCTACAAAAATAAGAGAAGAACAAAAATAAAAGTTTTTTTTAGTGTGCCAATAAGAGTAAAAAAAACCTACTGGAGTAAAAAACTCTTCGCAGGTTGAGTAAATTTCGTCAATAGAAATATCCTTGAAAGGGCCCATGAACATTTTAAACAATTTGTAAGCTGAGGCAAGTAGATCATTCATAACCGATGGATTCAACTGAAACAGAAACCAAAAAGTTAAATAATTCCCATTTCAATATCAAAATACCTATTAAACATTGTTATTTGATATTGTTTTGGGATTCTTACCACATCTCCTCGACTTTCTCCAATAGATGACATAGCTTTTGTTGCATATGGTATTGTGACAACCTGTAAAAGAATACTGTGCAAGTACACTAATATTAAGACAAAGACAAAGACTTAAGTAGGTAATATGTTTTTGTTGCCATTGAGTATCCAATATCTAGTCTAGAGATAGGGATCAATGGAAAAGCTTGGAGGAGGCCTTTGCTAAAGAGCACACAGAAAAAATAACTTGAGCAATATAACTATGTTATAACTTCATTTCTAAAATAAAAGACTATAAATACCTACATACAGCTCATTCATTTTTAAAGTACTTGAGTTGAAATTTTGAATTTCTTGAGTTGTTGTTATAATCGAGGTCTAAACCTTCCACAAGAAATCACCCAAAATAGACAAATGCATTAGCCATCTAGAACATATATTGCATAGTCATATTACAGTGTACAGTCAGTTAGGTTACTTACCAATACCATCCAATAGCCTTTCTCTGGTTGGTAAAATATGTATCTTTTAGTTTGTGTTTGAAGTGCTTCACATGGTTCAGAAGAAAACGTACTGAAACAATATATATAATGATATTACAGAGATTAAAAAGATTATTTTGTGAAAAGCGTTATAGATATTGCACATATTTTACAAAATTTCATAATACAAAATTTTTAATTTAATAAGTATTATTACTGTGTTCCTACTTGATAATTAAGAAAATAATAAATGTAGTCTTTTTTGAAGAGTTTGCTGATGGCTCCAAACGGCCTTTTAGTGTCAGTGACACTGAAAAAGCCATTTAGAAACCGACTAGAAACTTTAAGCAGTGGGATACTAGATTCTTACTAGATTCCCAGAAAGGTTTGGATCGGATCAGGTGTGGAACAAACCGAGGGCACCAGGACCTCGGCTGGGGTTGGCCAGGTAGTGGGAATGTGGAGAAAAGCCCAGGTGCACGTTGTATAGTATACACGTATATAGCGCAAGTGATTACGAGTACGGTGTCTTGGGCCTAAGCGAGTGTGCATGTTTAGTTGTAGGCGTATAAAGTGACGATTTTTTAAATGTATAATGACTTACGACATGAATTTCACAACAGCTTCACATAATCCAACTTGGTTCTTTCTAGCATCAATGCTAATTTGGTTTGGATGATAAAACAGAACTCTTTTCAACTCCTAAAAAAACCGAATAAGAAAATAAAATTAAGATAAATAAAAATTACTTTTTTTATTCACTTAACAACATTTCAAACTAACCTCTCCTTCCTTAGGTCCAAAAGAAGAGTTAAATATGAAAAACGAATTTATTTTGGTCTTAACATCAATCATTGTTATTGTTTTTATTGGCTATTTATGTAAAGTTGTTATAGTTTTCTTTTAACATATATAGAATAGTAAAGAATTATTTATTAGTTGGGCTCATTTAATGGTTTTAATTTGATACAATTTAAATATTATTTCATTAGCACAAACACAATACAAAATATTTACGATTTTCAATGACAATGACAGGCTGGCTATTTAACCGTCACCTTTCAAGATTCACTCCAAATCTTTCGTAATTAGAAAAAAAATTGTTCATAACTAAAATCAAGATTATCCTTCATTGCAATTACAGTCCAACTTGCATAAATTTTGTTGTTCGGCGTGATATAATAAAGTAACATTTATTTAAAATTGTAAGATAACTATCCGTAAAATATTCGTCCGGTAAAATAGTATGCGATGACATTGACAGATTTTTTTATGGGGTGGAGCCCATGAAGTTGTAGTTATACAGCTTCATGTTGGAGCCTCAGAAGTCTGCATGTAGCCAATTTCAAAGTTGGTGAAAATATATAAGCATCTTAACCCGGTGCAGTTCAGTTAGCTCAAAACAAACTAACATTATTCTGAGGATTTCAACACTAACATGGACTAATATAATAATATTAGTCCATGGCATGGACTCAATGCCACATCATAGCAATAATAAGTACCTACCTATAATAATACAATAACAATTACCCCTGAGCTAAGACCATATGATCTAAGCGCCTGAGAGATACGCATACCCTTTGTCTTAGAGTTATTTATTATTCTGAGCGCATACCGTGTTTTGTAACTATGGCAACGGATTGTTACTGGACTTTACTGTCACAGAGAATATTGTTTATTGTCAATATAACGTTAAAGCAATTTTGTTATTTTTCGTGTACATATTTATATTGTATATTTCAAGTTTGTAGATAACAACTTTTAATCATGTCGATAAGAAATCCAAGATTGCCGCTATTACCAGGCTATGGGTCAAATCCGCTCGTAAGTATAAGTATTGAGAGATTGTAGGTACACATTTATTTATTAAACGAGAACAATAAATTCTAAATTGTTCCCTAAAATGATACCTTGCCATTTGTATTTAAATTCAGAAACAACGTCTGTCGGTACAGTCAACATGAACATGATTGAATATGAACTGTCTTGATATAAGATGTCGCTAGATAGCGCTGTTTCGATCCTATACATATAATGTAGTTAACTTTCACGCGGTCGAATAGTAAAGAACTCTCACTCGGCTAACAAAAACGAGATTTTGTATGGCACTAGATAAAGCAACTTCTGGGTGCCAAGTGCGAGTTTCATTCGCCATTCGATAAAGTTAACGAAAACGATAATTTGTATGGTAAAATGTTAACTATTCTCGTATGCCGCTAGGAGGCGCTGCTTCAATGCCATACTAATTTTCGTTTTCGTAAACGTAATCGAATGGATACGGATAGTAAACAAAACTCACACTAGGCACCCTGCTGGCAAATGAGGAGAGTTATTATTTTGCTATACAAATTCTCGTTTTCGTAAACGTTAGCGAATGGCAAATTAAACTCGCACTCTAGACATCCTGAAATTTAAACCAGCGAGCGGACTTCCGGATTTCAAACCGAGCGCTTTGGCCATTAGGCCACCAAGGTATCTTTAAGATTAAGTAATCGTAGTGGCAACAGTGTTTGATACTTTAAACCTAGTGTTCAACATAGTTATCGTCGCCATAAAATAACATAGATTTCTATAAAATACAGTGAAAAAATTAAACGCCCGCCAGCCAGGAAAATTAGTACGGCATTTTAGCAGCGCCATCTGGCGACAAACGAGAAGAGTTAAAATTTGCCATACAAATTCTCGTTTTCGTTAACGTTACCGATTGACGAATGAAACTTGCACTTGGCACCCTGTATTCAATTGTAGCTAAATACTAAAATTAGTAGCAGACCCCTATTTTTAATGATTAAAGGAAAACAATGGTTCCTTTCGAATACTGGCACCCCTACCCTACGTGCAAGTTTTTTTTAATTCTTATCTTTTATGTAGATCGGCAAGAAGAGTTTCGGCGTGCGTCCGGTGTTCACGTCTATAGACCGGGTGAACATGTTGGTCGACAAGGCGGAGTCGGGCAACCGCGTGCCCTCACTCTACTGCCGTAAGCAGACCCCTGACCTGCCCACCTGGATCATGTACGATAAACACGTAAGTGTTATAAAACACGCATTCACATCAAACTACCTGTCAACTTGAGGAAAAAAGAAAAATAAAAAAGAATAAAAAAAATAATTATTAAATAACAGATAATAATATATTGGTGGTATAATGGATATAATAAAACATATACTTAACACTAACTCGAAATGTTTGTTTTTCTTTCTTTTTGAAAACATAGCATTGTTACCTACTTACTATCTTATTAGTCCTTCTGAATTAACTTTGATTACTTAGAAATATTTTATCTTTAATTATTATACCTGTTTTGACTGAATAGTGCTAATGGAAGGTTGCTGGTGCTTATAGCACGGGTTTTCCTAGTTTAAGCACCAGCTGCAAAAAAATCTGATGTTTGTAACTAGAACATAAGTAGGATAAGCTATGATGTATGTTACAAACTGTATGTACCTATGTATGTATTGAAAGAAAAATAAAGATTTATTATTATTATTATTATTATTATTAATTTTTAATAAAATTAAGGGTCAGCCAATTTCTCATATTGGAGGCTAAGACTCACTTTGGGTCCCTGCGCCGTAGTAAGAGTAAGTAAGGGTCTCATAATTTTTCCTATAATCCAAATGTCAAAATCATACTACTGAGACACGATTGTGGACGTTATAATATAACAGAATCTAGTCACTTGTGCTATGAATATTTTGTGACTATTGATGAGGATAATACTAATGTATAATAGAACCTAAGACAGTAACACCCGTTTGCACTAAACTTATGAATCGCCTAAGTCTTGGCTTAACTACTACCCGGTCAAATTAAATCGGCACCTGGCTTGAAAACGTCGCTTACACTCAGGTGCCGAGTTAACTTGACCGGGTAGTAGTTAGGCAAAGACTTAGGCGATTTATAAGTTTAGTGCAAACGGGTCTAAGTCTCAGTACTCTCAGTAATCTAAATTGACTGTGGGAATTGAACCACGATTTCATGCATCGTGCGTGACGAGCGTCTCACCTAGCGCCGGTCCTAGCCTTGGATCAGGATAGAGCAGACAGTCTTTCGGCGCCCTTTGGTCGAAGCTTTGACATTACATAAATTTATTTTAGTTAAATGTAAAATATATTTTTTTAAGTTTTTCGCTCGAAAGTTTTTAGTTTGCAACCGGTGCCTAGAATGACCGCTCCACTTGCTCTACACTAAGGCTGACACTCGCTTCTTTCGTTCTTTTCTAATTCAAGCAACCATTCTCGTTCTTAGAATAATTAAAATTTTATAGATTCTGCGGTTTCAAGCATTCTTCCAACAAACTCTTCACGAGATGAGAATCGGTTCGCATATCTTACGAAAGGTCGACATATTTTTCTTTTTGGAAGATGGCACTATTAAAGTCATGGAGCCAAGGACCGAAAACAGTGGTTTGTCGCAAGGTAAGGTCCGTTTATTGTACATTTCTTACATCCTACTATCACAAAATAAATATTTTGTGATACTATGATGTTTCAGCACTAGGTTTTTGGGGTTAAAGTTTAACTATGTACACGTTAAGCAACCTTGCAACGGTTTTGAACGTAGATATGCTACTGTATCGTAAATCAGATTACATCACTTACGCGAAATGTTAACTCTCCGTCTCTTGGTCTAGCAAAGAAGCGATATATGATTTGCGTGAATAACTTAATATTGGCCTCTGGTACATTAAAGCTTTACACCAACTGTATCTTAGTAAAAATAATCATATCTAAGAGTATAAACACATCATCATCATCAGTACACAAAATCCTAAAATCCCGAGGTACTTAAATAATGTGTTATCTTTGTAATGTACGAACAGGGTAGTTCCTAGGCCTACATATACAATGTTTTTATTTTTATATTCAACATGGCCAAATTCGATTTTGTGCATGCTTTCTACCTATAGTTTGCTAGTAACTACATACCTATGCTATGTTATCTGTAAAAATGCTTATTACCTTTTTAAAATAAGCCTTGTTTTTTGCTCTTAAGGAATAATGATCAGCCGTCAAAGGATACGGCTCCCATACAGCTACGATTTGTACTACGATGTACTTGACCTTAACATCGGCTTAGAAGTTACTTTCTTTGGTAAAGTGTTCAAGGTAATTTTGAATTCTGTTTATTCATTTATTTTTTGTAAAACACTTTTCTAAAATACGAGCTCTCTGCTACAAAAAGCCTTATTGATATCTACTACTCCTTCTGTTTAAAGTTTTAACCCTTTATTGGGCACAGCCTAGTTAAATTTATTATTTTTATTTATTTTTTTATTTTTATTTATTTGTCTGTATTATTGATAGTCGACCTTATTTCTAAGTGATAAAGTTTAAATTATCGTATGCCCTATAAGAGGTTAATGCTAGTATTAGCTATTGTAGTTTACAAACGTTTTCAGATCGTGAACTGTGACAATTTCACAAGAGTTTTCCTCAATCGTCTTGGGATCAACGTACCGGACCCAATACCTTGGCCTGACGCCTTAGAAGTAAGTAGAAACATTACCTACTAATTCAAAATTTAGAATCAATTTGCATGTTTTTAAAATATAACATTTATTACTTTTCAGAGAACACCAGAAAAAGGTAAACCGCCAAAACATAGACCTTTTAGGCAGTTTTTGGATTTCGACAGACAAGTGTTGAGGTAATTGGTAGGGAGAACTAATGGTCCGAGGTAGCGCTAATACTTTAAAATAATAATGATAATTTACGACTTACAGATTTTATGGCTATTGGGACGATCGTGATTCAGAGTTTGGAATTATGCATTTTATGGAAATTCATTACTTCTTAGCTGATGATACTATTGAAATCAAGGAATCTATGCCTCCCAATTCGGGCATGCAAGCAGGCCCTATGTTTTTGAAAAGAATGCGCTTACCACGGGTGAGATTTCCGTTGAAGTGGCAGAAGTAGGTTTTAATTTCTTCAACAAATCGAAAGTGTAATTCTTTCTTTTTCTTGCATATTTTCAGAAAATTCCGTCCCACGTTGTTATGACCGGAGGCCCAAAAGTGCCGTCATATACACCAGCAGATTTAAGCATTGGAGCTGTCCTCAACGTGTTCGGCCGAAATGTGGTGCTGACTGATTGCGACCCTTATACCAAGGAGTACTATCGAATCACTTACGGATTTGGTATGATTATTATCAAAAAGTTTTAAGAACGATAAAAAATATCTAGGTAGTTTTCCTTTTGAGCTTGGCGGCTTTGGTGACGACAACAGGGCCAATTTCACTAGGACGCTGTTTCGTGGTTGCCAGCTATCAGCTAAGATAATGATTACCTATAGAATTGTGAATTCATCATCATCATCATCATCATCTCAGCCAAAAAGACGTCCACTGCTGGACACAGCCTCCCTCAAAGAAACTTTATTTGTTTGATTTTATTTCATATATTTTTTCACAAAAAATACATTGTTTTGCTTGCCCCAGACGCTTTTACGCCATTACCGATTCCATCGGGCGAGGGCGAGGGGAGTGTCAGCTGCAGCGTAGCGAACCGGCAGCTTCCCCCTTGGAACGGGTACGGATCATACGACGACTCTGCTGAGAACTGCAGGACTGTGGAGCCCAAGCCACCGCACAAGGACTTTATTAAGTTCCTTCATAAAGACCGGTGAGTTAACACTTTCTACATTTGTTCAAGACTGGTAGACTCGTAATTCACTTTTCAACTTGTACTGATCATATTTACCAAATGCTACTTAAAATAAATTTACCGAATGCTAAAAAAATTGAGGAGCTCGATTTTCGCAAGGGCCGGTCATCAGATGGGTGAGCAAAAATTTATCATCTCGAGCTCTTCCGTGCTTCGGAAGGCACGTAAAGCCGTTGGTCCCGGCTGCATTAGCAGTCGTTAACAACCACCAATCCGCACTGGGCCCGCGTGGTGGTTTACGGCCCATTCTCCCTTTCCATCCATAAGGAAGGCTCGGGCCCTAGCAGTGACATGAAATGAGCTGATAATGATGACTTAAAATTTTGGCGGGGAGTCGCTGAAAACTATTTACTTTGTCATAACTACACAATTTTGAAAGTATCAACTCCCAGTAATAAAGCTAATATGGCGTTGTTAGAAGGCTTTGTTGCTGACCGTACTCTGTGAGAAAGGGGGTGAACAGTTGCTCGTCGTTTGAACAAGTTCCAGTGCTTTTAGACTACGGAAAGAGACGTTAACCTAACCTTTATGTTTTTGCTTTTACTGTGATAGTTCTAAGAATTAGCAAGCTGAAGTAATAGTGAGGTGGTAATCAGGACCTATAACCCTGTGGTAGCTATTTGTTCAGGAATAGAAACACGAGTGACGTCACGACAAACGTAGTAGGTATAGGACGCCCTTCGGCTAGGTGTAGCGACGATACACTGTGCACTGGTGACTGCCGAACGGTGATCCCATGCAGTCATCCTAGCGGCACGTGAAGGGGATGTAGAGTGGTTTTTAGTGAGTGGCCCCTCCTCCTCCCGAATCCCTGTTGAGACCCTCGGGTCTGGGCACTAGGGCGACGAATTTTCCATTGTCGGGTGTTTTAGATGGGGAGAACCGAAGATCGGGATCAGTGGCATGCATGGGAGAGGCTTATCAGACCCAACAGTGGACTGACATGGGCTGTTGTGATGTCTTGTCTTATTTTTGATCCTGAATAATAATTGTTATTTAATTTCAGCGTTGGTTTTGACTCGCACGTATTACGATTTGCTGCGCGACTGATTAGCGATGAACCTTCAGATATGAGGCGATACTTCATTATTAAATATTTTCTCTGTGACGACACTATTGGCGTTTTTGAATTGGGAGAACGGAATTCAGGATATAAGGTACCTACATAAAAATTGTTGTTAAAAATACTTACATGCAAATTGTAAAAAAACAGCACCCAGCCCCCCAACCGCCTAACTCTCTCGCTTTCGATCGCTTTAAAAGAGAGGCCCTCGCCTCGCCTTCTAATATAATATTGAAATATAATATCGAAAGCTATAGCCTATAGCTTTCGATATTGCTTTCGAAATGACAAGATGACGCCTCCTTCTCGCCTCGCCTTCAAAGCGATCGAAAGCGAGAGACTAGGCGGTCGGCCCCCAGTTTCTTTAAAATGCGATTGTTTTGTAACAAACCAAATACAAAATAAAAGTTGACTAATTATTTAAAAATGCATTCATTAACTATAATAAAAAAATAGAGAAAGAAAATACTAATTCTAAATAAAAATTAGTGGTATGATATATAATTTGTAATATTCGTAGACTTGAGAATATCGTTCCACGAAGTTATGTAATACTGTTTTTTAATACAATCTGTTTCTTCATAAATATAGGGAGGCAAGTTCTTCCGTCGCGACAAGATGTATCTGCCCGACGTGAACTTCTTCGTGCCCAAAGAGCCTCCGGCGTACACGGACAAGGACATGTGGGTCGGCAACGAGCTGGTCATCAACAAGCACCGGTTCCGACTCGTCGCTGCTGATGAGTACGCGCTGCGGTACTTGGAGTTGCACGCCGAACAGGTAAGAGGACTCGAAAACAATTTTTTTAAACTCGGTAAAATGCTGTGCGCATGCACCGGGGCTAGCCTCAAGGGGCGACCCCGTGTTTGTGTGGGACTAAAAGCTCAACGGTGGGAAGGGAGGTATAACCAATACGAAACTTTGTACCAACCCCTCATTGGCACGGGGACAGGGCCGTAGTTAGACTTGAATTAAGGTAGGGCAGCTGTGGTTACAGGTAGGGCGGAAGTAAAAATGATACTTGATCTGTTCTGGTCAATCGAATTTTGGTGTCCTTAATTTGTGAACATGTGCGAGTCAGGTTAATACTTATGTAATTGTCGGGATGATATACAGGTGTAACAAAATTCCCATAAATTGCGATTTCGAAGTTGGTGCCATAGTAAAAGTTCTTCGTATTGATGGGTGGAATGACCCCCATTCGGCCCCCTATATATTATGACTGTAAGACTAGATGCCAATATACGCTAATATTTTTTTCCGTCTTAAATCTGCTTTACAGTATTTTGCTTATTATTAGTTGATTATTAAGGTATTTTATTAAGGTAATGCATTGGTATTTTAAGGTAGAGCATTGCCCCAAAATGCCCCCCCTTCACTACGGCCCTGCATGGGGATGACTCGGGATCACGAATGACAAGCACTGAGAACCGCCCGTCAGAGGAGAGGCTTAAGAAAGTTTGAGCGTTCCCTAGACTTCGGCTTCGGCTTTTAGGTTGTACAAGGGGTGGGGCCTTTTGCCGCTGCCTCACTGAACTGACTCGAAAGCCTCGTGGAGTCTAGGTGCGGGACACGCTTGCGTGATGCGTGCCCCCATAAAACCTTCGGGAATTGTTTGGTAGCTATCATGTTACTTATGAACTTGGACTAAAGTTAAAGCTGGTTTTAAACTGATGCTGAGCAATAAGACCAGGTTGAATTTTATTTGTAACTGAGTTTATGTATGTCAATAACATTTTTCTGTTTAGTATCCCAACGCGAATATACCTCTTATAATGGACAAAATTAGGCGTACATTGGCCTCTCAAGAAAATGGTTATAAGAACTTTGTCGCGAAATACATGGAAGCTGCTCTACCCAGTAATAGGGATCTCATGTCCGTCAGATGCTTTAAGTAAGTAAAGGTATACATAATATACACTGCCCATACCCTTAAAGTGGCTGCGGCCAATAACAATAATATTTATGTTAATCGATTCGAAACCATTTTAAATCTCAGAATTTTAAGAACTTCTCGGAGTGCCTGTGTGAGTTTTGTTTACTATCCGTATTCATTCGATTACGTTAACGATAACGAAAATTAGTATGGCATTGAAGCAGCGCCTTCTGGCTACAAACGAGAATAGTTAAAACTTTGGCATACAGATTCTCGTTTTCGTTAACGTGTTCTAATGTCAAATATAACTCACATTGAGAGTCCCTCACTTACTATGTACGTAGTTATGATGGGTCAATGTGACTCTACGTTGATGTAGAGCTGTTTATACAGAAATGAATCCTACATTTTGTTCTTTTAGTTAGGTAACTCTGTTTATCAAATCAAGAAGTCAAGTATTAAACGTTTATGTACCTACAGGCAAGCTCTAAAAGAAGTCATGTGTGAGAAAATGACTGAACACGAGTTTTTGACTTTGATCCGCCATTTCCGAGGCGATCCTGGGCAAGAGAAAAGTCCGCGACGCGAAATGATTCGGTAAGTTTAATTAAAGGTAAGAGAAAAGTTACATTGAACGAAAAATCATGTTTAATAAGTTACAAAAACACAAATGTTGAAAAAAATTCCACGAGCAGGATCACTTTTTTCAACATTTGTGTTTTTGTAATTTGTTTCGCAACAAATTTTGCGTTAAAAATTATATAAACAAAACAAACACATTTTAAAAAGTTTACTTGAATAAAGATTCATTTCATTTCATTGCATTTCATATTAAGCTATTACGCACACGATTTGTTCAATAGTTCAAACCACAGACTACTGCTCAAAAGTTACTTACCTTATCATTTCGCAATGTAAACAGACAAGTGAAAATCATTAACAAAATAATTCCCTGATAATATCGAAGGATTTTTATTAGTAACATTTTATAAGCCACATTCATACGGTGCCATGACGAATATTTATGTGTGCTCTGTTTGGTTTGTTGTTAGGCTTTTTTTAGGTCTACCTGGCTTCTTATTCAAAATCTGTCGCTATTAGATCATTGTTAGTAGCAATAGGTTGCATTGCGCCTTCAGCCTTATCATCATTTACCATCAAGAGAGAAGTAGGCCATGTGCTTCTCCATTATGGAATATACAAAAATATCTTCATACGTTTTTGTTTTTAAGTTCTCTGGTGTTCACTGATCTCACCCGCGGTCTCTGGGATGACCGCGACCGGTTGCGCGAGGGCTTGCTGCACGCCGACGAGAACGGCAAAGGCGTGCTGTCCATTGAGCGTTTGCGGCAGCTGCTGCGCGCTCACCGCCTGCCTATCAACACCGACCTCATGGACTGCATGCTGAGCGTGTAAGACATATGAAAGTCTATGTCATATAGGGCATTCCAGCTCCGTGTTATCGATGAAGCAAATACGGCAGCTGATGCGCGCACCGCCTACCTCATGGACTGCATGCTGAGCGTGTAAGCAATCTTAAAGTCAATGGTGTTTAGGTCAGTCCAGCTCTGTGTCAATGGAGCGAATGTGACAGCTGTTGCGCTCATCTAACGCGTGCTGCTCAACACAAACCTCATGGGCTGCATGCTGAGCGTTCAAGTGTACATGCGGAGATACTCACAGATTAGTGACATGTAGGTCAATCTAGCTCAGTGTTATCGATGAAGCAAATACGGCAGCTGATGCGCGCACCGTCTGCCGCTCAACACCGATCTCATGAACTGCATGCTGAGCGTGTAAGACATATTAAAGTCTATGATATTCAGGTTAATCCAGCTTCCTGTTATGAATCCGGCAGCTACAGCGCGCACCACCTGTATTTCAACCTCATGGACTCCATGCTGAGCGTGTAAGTTCACATGCGGAGATAAGTACTTACAGATTATGACATTAAGCTTCTTGTTATCAATGCGATAGAGCGACTGCAGCTGCTGCCCGCACAAGTTGTACCTCAACACTGACCTCATGGACTGCATGCTGTACCTACGTGTAAGTACGTACTTATATACCTACTAAGGTTTCCTACGTTAGAGCAAGAGTACTCTTAGCGGTTTTATTTTCACCCTATTCTCAATACAGTTTAAGGTGTATCATTTAACTTAGAAAGGTACAGATTAGTAAGATCTGTGACATTTGGGTCAATCCAGCTCCGTGTGATGGAGCAATGGCGGTAGCTGTATATTCTTATCTATGACCAGCTGCCGCACGCCAACTGTCTGCCGCTCAACACCGACCTTGTTTACTGCATGCTGCAAGTATGGAGATACAATTTTTAATACATTGTTCGTTTTATTTCATCGCAACTACGTTTTGAGGTGCTGTCTTGTTTGTACATTACAGGTTACGGAAGGATGAGAAGTGCAATATCGAATATGAAGATCTGATGTCGTTCCTAGACTTCCAGACGCGCCCGGTATACAACCTCAGTGATTCTGATTATGAAAAAGTTATTCGGCATGCGCCCCCACTCAAAGATACAGAGGTACGCTCAAGTTTGATAATTGATTTAAAACGACTTTTGGAAGTATGGAAGTTTGTTTTGCTATGATGGGATCAGGTTTATTTAGTACCTACCTGGTTCATTGGTTGTATCCACTGCCTATGGCGACATGATCAACTCCTGCGCGCGAAGTTGCGGGCAAAATATATTGTGTATCTGTCAATATACTTAAGATGCATGTAGTATCAATTGGTATATTTTGCAATACCTTTACGTAGTGTACGTTGATGAAGCCATAAACAAAAAAAAAACCATTAGCGTTTTCGTGCGTCCGTTACAATCACTGTTTTATAATAATTTAACATTTCGATTAATTGACTAATGTAACTATTTATACTGTGTTCAGTGTAAGCTGTGGTCGGAGGCGGAGACCTTGATCCAAGAAGGTTACGTGAATTGGAGCGCGTTCCTCTGTCAACTCAACTTAGAGCATCTCGTCAAGGAGCAAACATAAAGTCTGCCAATAGTTTTTATATAATTAATTACGCTCTTTATAATGACTATAAGTAGGTTCTGCACATTAGGTAGAATAGATAAACTTTGAAATATTCTAAAATAATCGGTATTTTTTTGCTTATTATTATAAACATTCCTACGTGGCATTTGTATAAGTTTTTTTGTTCACAACGATCTTATTAATTTAATGAAGCTCTATATAGTAAAAATGTAAAGCATTAAGAAAGTATTTTGACATACAATTCGGTAGGCTAACAACAAGACGTTTGCCGACTAAAAATATATAAAATACGCAAAAAACAACATTCACTGCGTTTAAAACATAAGGAGGTAATGCGAATCTCTCAAATATTGTTTAGTCCTACTCTACTTTGATACTTCTTATACATTTTATAACGTTTTTGCTATTAACAAAGTTGTATAAATTTTTTTTGGGTTTTAATAGAAATACAAACAAATTTTTAAATTCTGTATTTTTTTTTCATCACAATAAATACAATACGACAAACAGCTTTCCACATTTTCTCACTTTCACGTTAAAGTTTTAGGTACAATACACATTCACTGTTGCAAATATATTTTCACAACATTGAAAATGACCTGTGACACGGTAAACGCCATCTGACCGACAAACAATAGAATTTCTGTTGTGTCTGGGTCCGACGGCGGTCAACCTGTTATTTAATATCTTACAATGACATAGTATATTGTGATAATTACGTATTACCTATAAACAAATCAAAGTCTCAATATCACAAAATTCGTATCATGTCAATCAAATTGTTAAAACGTATATTTTTACAAAATAAATAACTTAAAACTATACATACCTACTATTCCTAGTTGACTTCGTTCTAATAGTATTCGAGCACATGAGCGAGTTGTATTTTATCGAAAGTTTTCATTTATTCTTGTGTTCTATTTATATAAGTTACATTTTACATTACAATTTGATTGTAAAATGTACCTTTTGTTATACCACTTAACCAGACACAAATTGAGCAAGAACATGAGTTATGGAATGTTATACATTATTTTTTACAGATTTATGATCATCACTAAATATTTCGTGTTTATATTAAAGTTGATTATGTAAACATTGTTGTTGAAATGGATATAGCTTGAAAACTACAAGACAATTTAACAAAGCTTCAGCAACAAAATGTTCCCGGTGGAAACATGGCACATAGTTAACGTATGTCTTGAATTCTAATTCTCCAAATTATATTAAATTTTATCAGTTTAAAGTGAAATCATTTAAATCACTAATACAAGTAACAAACGAGGTAAACAGAATATATATTTAAATTTACGTTATATAGTAGGAATTATACTTTATGACACTGGACAGATATGTTACAATCAAAATCAAAATTCTATCTAAACATCTACATTATGTACAATTTGAAATATTAAATTACCTACCTATCTAAGTCATTGGAGCACAATTTATTAGAGTTTTTGTCCTATGATTAATGTTAGTGGATACACCAGTCACAATTAGTGTCTCTCGGAGATCAGTAGTAGCACTAGGCCTGGAACCAACACCACGCTAAACGTATGTGCGTTCCAATCACCACATGTCCTTCACTCTCTCTGTGGCTGGTATTTGAGGTCGAAACCTGGAAAATAAACAATATAATGTAATACCTAACACATAAAATCAATTAAAAAGTAACTACTCACTAAAATAATATTCTTTTTTTTCGAAAAGTATCTGTTAGAACCATTGTATAAAAATCAAATTTTCTGCGTAAAGATCGTTCTAAACGTGTAAACGCGCCCACCTACGACCGGTTATTTGTAGGACCGACAATCGAACCGATTATTTCGCCGAGGTTTTATCATCGATTTTGTGACCGACTATTTGTAACATGTGTGCGTTGCAACATAGAATTCCATTTGTTTCATTTTCACCGACTAAAAAAATTGATCACCGGTTATCAGACGTAGGTTATGTTACTTAGTCAGCAGATGACGATTAGGTCCACCAGTAGAAAGCGGCTACCGCACTCCATGGAAGCTTGTAACACTAAGGTATCACGCATGCGTTGCTGAACCCGAAGCTTTAGTACTTACACCATTATGCCCTGTAATTTTACTAGATTTTATTATTTTAAATAGATCCTATGACTTGTATACATATGTCCCGTTTCCAACCTCGGAGACTTTAAGGGTTGATTCTTGGCATCATTTTATTTATTTAAAAAATAAAAGTAGAGGTGCATCTCCAACCCCCTAGCAATGGCAGCCATTTCAATATTTAATTAATGTCCATAAGAACTTGTACCTTAAAATAGCCATAGCGTCGGATGTCCTATGCTCATAAAAATAGATTCTTTTCATAGCTCTTTAAACTGTCTAAAAATAACATATTGTTACTTAAGACTTTTTCATGCCTTTTTTAAAGTATAAATAATGTTAACTTAAAATATTTATGAAATATTTTATAAAATACAGTGAAAAAATTAAACGCCACCCCGACCCAACCAGGAATCGAACCTGGGTCTTCCGCAATCCGGGCGGCTGCACAGTCCGCTATGCTACCGGGAAATTTTGTCACTGCTTTTTAATAATTGAGTGCTTATTGCGCCACAGTGCCATCTATCCAAAGGTTGTTGCAACCGATGGTTAACTTAAAAGCCAAAATATTTAAAAAAAATCTGTCGTGCCGTGTGCTGAAAAAACCAGCCGCTTACCTACTTTTATTTTTTAAAATAAATAAAATGATGCCAAGAATCAACCCTTAAAGTCTCCGAGGTCGGAAACGGGAAATATTGTATAATCTAATAGTGTAACTAGGACACAGCTATGCAACACAATGTTACTTAACGGTAAAAATAGGTATAAAGGTAGTTGCTAATAGTTGGATTCTGGGCAAAAATGTACTATCAGGCAAAAAGGTATCCCAAAATAGTTCCTATAACAGTTCTTAGTGGAACTAGTGGAATTGTTATAAAAAAGTAAAAAAAATGTCACCTGTATGGAGGGATGGCGGCCGTCGACGTAGGCGGCGAGGCAGCGAGCGGTGACATCTTGATGGCGGTGCTGTTGCCGTTGATGCTGGAGCCCAGGCTCGACGCGGAGTCCACCCTGAGAATAACAGTTTTTTCAAAAATTTTGCAAGAGGTACGCAACCTTCATGGAGTCTGATGGTGAGCGAAACAGGCACAATACACACAGTCTCGGTTGCTATCTGTGTGAGTTTTATTTGAAATTCGATTACGTTTTCGAAAACGAATTTGTATGGCTCTTCTCGTATGTCGCCGGGAGGGGCTGCTTCAACGCCATACTAATTTTCGTTCTCGTTAACGTGATCCAATGTCAAAAGAAACTCACACTAGGTACCCAGATTATAGCGGTACCAAAAACCAGATAATACTGGTACCAAAAACAAGTTAGCATGAATATGCATTCATAGACAATCTGGTAACTCGATTCAATTGTAACTATTGGTTAACACCAAGTGCTAAGAAGTGACATTCTGGTATTGCAGCGTAGTCAGCATTTTAAAAACAAAAGAGGTTACCTGTCAATCTGCCGCCTGAAGAGAGGATACCTCCAGGGCGAGTTGGGCTTCCTCTGCTCGTGTTGAAAGGCGGGGTTGTCCCGCCCTCGTTCGTTCTCGCTTACCACCGACATCGACACCTGACCCTCGCTGTCTTTCGTTTTCGATGATAACCTCCTGCAAAAGATGAAAAATATTTTGGAATTTCCACAGCTTATGTCAATGATTGATGTGTTCCAGATGGTTGACTAAACTTCATTAGGCTCATGCGTGCTTCAGAAGACATGCTAAGTCGTTGGTTACAGTTGGGCTAATATTCCATTGTAAAGGAAACTGGACCTCGTTTCTGCTATTTAAGTCGTTCGGTACGGTATCGCGTCTGCTGTGCGATTTTTCTCATAGCCCGTCCTGATCGTCAGTTTGCATGCGAGACCGCGTCAGAGCAGTTTGTGAAAACCGCGTATCTTATAAACTGCTCTTACGAGGTCTTGCACGCTCACCGATGAAATGTCAAAATCACACCACCGAGACACGGCTACTGAAGTTCAAGTATAAATTCTAACAACTTACATTCTAAATGTTAACTAATATATATTAACCTTCATTACCTAAGTATCCTAGATGGCAAAGAGCTCTGCGTCTGCGGCCGCGCCCTCTGCCGGCTGTCGACTATGAGCACGTGTCTGTCGTACGGCGTGTCGTAGTCCACTTCGAGCACCGTGGAGAAGCGATGCGGCCACGCCAGGTCCAGCGCGGCGATCAGCAGGCCCACCACCACGCAGGTGCTACCTGTAAAGTGACAAAGCAATGCTCAATCAGTTTTACAGTCGAAGCTAGTGAAGGATTGCCGCCTCTGTGGTATTATGGTTAGACCACTAGACTCTTGGGTCTCAGATTCGAAATTCGGAAAATCTACGAAAATAGGTGGTGGTAAGCTATGTGATTTTAAGTCCCTGTCACCAACCCTACTGTGTAAACCAAACTGCCTCTGTGGTTTAATGGGTAGACTACCAGTTACAGACAAGGGCGATAAGTCCTGAGAACGGTTAGACTCCCAGCAGGAGATTTATATTATTTTTCTCGGTTTGGTTGTTGGCAAGGCTTGTTCAAAGTCCGCTTGGTAACTTGAGGAGCATAATTAACCCTAAGGGCAGCATCATATCAAACGACCGGCAAATGGAGTTTTTTTAAATAGCAATTTACTATTTCCATGTCATGATAGTAGATTTTAGTGTATGTAATTTTTAGTACAAGCTTTGATTAATTGTGCATTATAAAACAGTTTTCAGTCAAAAAAGTAGCAACAAATACCTGCAATTAAGACTAGCCAGAAGCACCAGCCGAGTGAGAAGAGCAGCATGGCTCCATCCAGCCTCACTGTCAGCGGTGCGTGGGGCAGTGACGCCCAATATCCCCCCGCTGCTGCGCACAGGGTCACACCCAACGTGGCCATTGCGTACGCGCCGTAGCGAGGGACTACTACCAGGAGGAGGTTCATCAGTAGCCATAGCGCCAATGCTGCCCTGAAACCCAATACATATAGTTTAGAAGTCTTTTCTTTAAATCTTTTATAAAGAAGCTAAAGAGAATACAAAATCGCAAGTTCTTTTGTAGAAGTGGTAATATTCGTGAACACATTTAAGATTGACATTGTGTTTCTTCAAAGTAATTATGGAGTTGGGCAGCGCCTCTAAACCAGCTCCGCGAACAAGTAATTAATAGTTGAGACAAATATAACCCCAATAAGCTACGAGTAAAGTATACTCTATAGCCCCGTTCTTGGCGCCCCAACCAAAGCTGTCGCATGGCAGCATAACTCTTTGTGCCTTACAAATAATCAAAGAATAAGGTCCGAATAGTTATTCCGTGTTTTGTTTCTGTCATGAAAACGTCATTTCAAATTAGAGTAAAAGAGACAAAACGCGGAATAACTATTTGGAGCTAATTCTTTGTTTATTTGTAAGACCCTGTGTTTATATTTCTCTTTTTTTCCAGCATTTCGTAATCAGTAGTATATTAAAAAATGTGGAGAAAAAGCAACAGCTTCCTGTGTTTTTTGCCAGCTTTCTCTGTCGAAGGCTCTCCCAAAATGTTTAGTTTAAACAAAATTTTAGTTAATAACTATTTGGATTTTTACAGTTTTGTTGTCAATAAGTGCCAGTGAATGCTTACATTGAATAAAGGATTTCACTTCGACTTTGATTTGAAAATACTCACCATAATAAGGTGGAGGTGGTATACCCCGCAGCTCGGTACTTCGCTCCCCACTCAAAACCTTCGTGTTGGGCCGCGAAGTGCTCTGCCACAGACAGCACGGGGTAGGGCAGGCCGCGCGAGAGCCCCGCGCGGTACCACTCCTGCATCTCCCCGGCCTCCTCCCAGCGGAACTGCTCGTTATAGTCCACCCCGGGGTCACCGATCGTCGTATTCCCCCATGATAAGGCTGGAAAATAGGGCATTTCACATATATTAGGAGAAACAGTTTCGAGCAGTTTCTAAAGTTAGCATATTATGACCTTACAAAATCACCAGATTCACCTGTATGGTCTCGCCAGATCGAAAGGGGTATTGCGGTAGGTTAAGTAAGAAACTCGTGAGACTGCTACTACCCTACATCGAAGACTACCACGAAGCAAACGTGGTCTATGACAACTGGGGCAAGCTCAACTTATGTCATGCTACGACATTAGTTGAGTTGTCAAGCGTGACCTTGACGTGACCGAGTCCGACGTTCACCGCCCGCCAGCGGCAGTCTAGCCATTCTAAGGAAAAGGTGATGTACACGGCATGGTACGTGGTCTGTCACGACCACGGGAGCCAGCTACATGCCATAGAGCACGACAAACCCTTACATAATACTATTTATCGAACGAGTCACACCAGTGAGTGTGACGTTGACGTGGCCTAGCCCGACGTACACCGCCAGCCAGCAGTCTATCCGCTCCGTGGAGAAGATGAGTCATGCTGGCACAATACGCGGCATAGGACATGGTCTGTGACGACGAAAGCCAGTACATGCCATAGAGCATGACAATCCCTTACATAATCCTATGTATCGAACGAGCCTCACCAGTGAGCGTGACGTTGACGTGGCCAAGCCCGACGTGCACTGCCAGCCAGCAGTCCAACCGCTCCGGGGAGAAGGCGCGGTAGGAGGCTCGCGACACGCGGGACCCCGACACGTGCCACGACGAGCCGTGCTTACACACTGCAATAAAAAGTCAGATTAACATAATTATAAACAAATAAATTTTATACCAAACTAATTCAGAAAAGTTAATAAATTCTAAATATAGCCACGATAGCCTAATTGGTAAGTCAGTAGGGCTATAAAAGCTCAAAGTTATATGTTTTGGGACCGTTAAAACCGGATGAAAGTTACTGTTCAATGATGTCATTTGACGATAATTGGAACTTAGTGATTGTGCTTTGTCCACTAATAAATAAATTGAGTTGGGTTGCGAAATCGGGTCATAACTGAGACACATTGGATAATATTTGTAATACCGACTTGTATTTTAGCTTAAAATCGATAACCAGACATGAACCTTACTATAATGTGGTCGTAAATTTACTCGTAAATGTTTGAGCACTGTATATTATTAAGGAATATTTACATTAATGAGTTATCGCTATCAAATACATAGCAACTTTTGTTGGTTGATTTTTTCACTCAGTAACAAAATAAGACTCAGCTATGTAAAAGACAATGCGAATCTCATTATGAAAAAGTTGGAAGCTCATTGCAAAATATCTGTGACCGCCCCGCCGCCAGATTGTTAATTCGCTAATTTAATTTACCAGGAAAATAGAAACTCTTTTTATTCGACAAAGAGACGCTTGGCCTTCATTTTAACTGATGGTAGGTAGTCTTTAAAGTCGTGTGTAGCGAGGTTGATGGTAGGTAGTCTATCTGGATATTAGGTAGTGGACTATACGTGACCACGAGACAACTCTCTTGACACACTAGTCTTAAGAGTTCCGGATGAAGAATGCGCTTTGGCGCGTCCTGATCTGATGGTCCCTTGTGCGAGTCCGACTCCCTAAAGTTAGTATGCTGGCTCTTTGGCAACATTTTGTAACTTGACAACTTTAAATCGTGTATTGCATGCAGGGTTGTGATGGTAGGTAAGTGATAATAAGGCGGAAGATGATAGCATAGTTCACTTCGAATCCTTAATCACTGAGGAATTAGGTTAGCACTAAACAAACCGAGCCACGATAGCATAATTGGTAGTGCACCTGACCCGGCATGTCATGGGGTGCGGATTCAAATCCCCCTCGTGGATTTTTTTCAATACTTTGTCTTTTTTCAAACCGAGCATATTATTACGTATATACGTAGCCTAGTTGGAAACTGAACTGATGCAACTCATCATCATCATCATCATCAACTTCATCATCAACATCATCATCATTCAATCTCAGTCCACAGTTGGATAAAAGTCTCTCCCAAGACCCAGAGGTGTGTATGGTTCTAATTCTGGTAAAATCTTGCCGTCTTTGTAACTTTGAGTAAATCTAACCATGATTTCAATAAAATTATGTTTATTTGTTCGTGTTTTTAAATGCTTCAAATACTAAAGTGCCGTAAACGTTAGTCCTATGGTCGTCCTATTTACTGGCTCTTGTAGTATTAAAGCAAGAAACGGGACAGTTTTTTAAATAATAAATTTCAGAACCGGTAATTAGTAATCTAGTAATATCCACTATATGTCAAACATGTGTTACGAAATTATTTGCCTTATAAAACGAGAAGCTACTCGTATTAAATTCAAATTAAACGTCATATAAATAAAACTATTTCTACGATAAATTATGTTGCCTTTTATTATGTCCATAAATTTTAAAAGGTATTTTAGACATGAATAATAATCATCGATGTAGTACGGGTAGGTACGACACCTTGTAATAGTTTGCAGTTCCGTACAATAACCATAACTAATTTGTTTTTTTCGTTAGAGCTAACATTGTGAACTGGTTCCTTAGTAAATAAATTTATATAGGATTATGCTTCCACCAGGCACCACCTTTAATCATTAGAAATAGGGGTTAATAACCTCTTTGTGACTTTAGCGACAGTTGAAGGTACATAGTTGATTAGGTAGCTGTCCACCAGAAAAAAATCAATAAAATTTAAGTTATTTTTTGGCGACGAAAACTGTTGTGTAACTGTGTGTGTGAACCCTGGGTGAATTGAACACTGATGCCACCACGATACTGTTTTACATTAAATTCATTTACTAACGTAAATGCGCATTTTGACCAAACCAGAAATAGCACCTGCAAAAATTCGTTTTACCGTGTTAGATCGCTCTATGATGGGACATAGTTGTGATGATGATGATGATTGGTCCGACCGATTTTGGTCATGGCGACCACTTCGACTCCTAGTCGGAACGGCGCTGGCGCGCCCATAGATGGCTGGCATAGCCGATCTTCTTAGTAAACTGGCGTGCGCATAGACATAGTTGTACCTACGTAGTTTGTGGTAGAGAACTTTATTGTTTTACGTTGTCACAAAAATGTTTTGTGCTTCGTTATTGCAAGGATTTAACGCTGAAACGTTTTTATTACAGAAAGGGTGCGATTTTCAAACCTCACACTCTCTCAGAATACTTATTTTTTTAAATTTGTTAGGAGAATTTTTAATATAAAAAACACCGGTCATTTCGAAAACGAGTGGGACACTCATAATTTATAGGTATCATTAGACTAAGAATTACTATCACCTGTTCAAAAATCTCACCCCGGAACCCTAGCAACAACTCCACCGGCGTAATTATAGCAAATAAGAATAATTATCGTACTAAATGCTCCGCACAAACAGCTAATTATTGCGCTGACAAGGTCAATCACACGCGGTCCGAAATTATTGACAGCTGCTTTAAGGCAACATTACTATCAAACTTGAATAGTTTTGATTAGGGGTATTAACTTCCACAGCTTAAGAGCATATGAGAAAGTTTAACCTTATTAGGTCCGATTTTTCTATGCTCAGATAAGTTTTGTCCAACGAATAACATTGTCATTGCGACATATTTTCTATAGAGAATCTGTCATTATGTCAAAATTATTGAATGAATAAACTTAAACTGGCGATTGAAAATCGCCCTTAGAAGTTAAAATTGTTTAATTGGTCACAGCGATGCTAACAAAATTACTAAATATAAATGCTTCCAATAAGTATTCTTTCGCGGATTTAATCATTGAAACTCGAGGCAATCGCTTATTGAGGCACCGAGCTGTAAACCTTGGTAGCGCAATTAGATTTTATCGTGGTCTTATCCTTTACCTCAATCATAAGTTTGCGTTAGAACGGATTCACTTACGTTTTTGGACATCACAGATCACAGTTTAGGTTTTAGAGCCGAAGCGTGTACTTGGTTTTCAACATTATTATATATATAATATATATATAAGACAACATCACATACCTACATTATTCTGATCCCAAGGTAAGTAGCTAAAGCACTCGTTTTATGGAAATCAGGAACAACGACGGTACCACCCAGGCCCGACACAATATCGAAAAGTTCGTTTTCGACATTGACCCGACCGGGAATCGAACGCGGGACCTCAGAGTTAGCGCCGCCCAAAGTCCGGCGTGCAAGCCACTCGGCTACGGAGGTCGTCAAAAATTGTTTTGAAACACTAATAAGGAATGACAGCTTAAAAGATTTCTGCAGTTGTTTCTGACCTTCCCTTAGCAGCCATTGTGTCACGAGTTTCATCAGGTCGAATGAAGTAAGAGCGCGACCAGTGTTCCAAAATCTCAGGCTATTTCGGTCACTAGTAATCTAATCAATCAGAACGTGTCGCCTAAACCGCGAATTCTCGGCGTGGACTCGTCCTGAATTCGGTTAGAGCTAAAATTTCGTCAGTAACGATTATTTACGAAAATTCATTGATGCACGTGATTGAGATCATAATAGATTAGTCCAAAGTAATGCAATGTTATCTCACCTAGTATAACGGTGCCTACGAAAAGGCTGAGTGTGACTATCGTGAATGTGGTGAACCTCTGCAACAAAACAATGATACACATAAAACACATAATATTCGTTATATCAAAATAAAGCGTTGTTAAATTGTAATTAACCGATTGACAAAATTTTTAAAATAAATTTTGAAAAGAAGAAGTAAAAGCTTTTTGCACGAAATTCAAACGGATAGGGTAGAACAGGATATTATAAGCGGAGAGGAGCCGTAGAAAAACCTACCAAATATAAACGAGTGCAAAGAATAGGGTTATTGATAATGGAAAAAAGTAGATTTCCAAATTGTGAGATAACATAAACTAAGAGTATCTCGTGTGGATGAAATAGCACTTACACAGTTATATTGTTTTGTCTTAGAACTCTGTTCACTCAAGTGCAACATTTTGTCCTATATGAAGGAACATCTAACATAACATAATCATACTAGAAAGACGAAGAAAATGTGATTAAAAATAATATTTAACAAGTGCCATTTAGAAACTTACTTGCAAACGACTTCCTTAACTTATTCTTGAAATGCTCCAAGTTCAAACCAAATAGGCCAACACCTTGGAATAAATTATTGTAACTGCGACAAACAAAACAGTGTTTTGCGCATACTTGGTTATATTAATTAAAGGGAAAAAATAAAAAATAAGATATTTATACAAGCGACAGACGGCAACTTCACTGAATGAACATAAACATATTTAGACACTTGATTAGTTAGAATCAAGTCTGTCTCTGTGTCGGTTCGGCGGTTAATAATGAAAGACATTGTATGTTAGGAGTGCAGATGGCAATGTCACGGTTTTTGTACTTTGATCTTTGACTTTCTTGTGGCAATAGTTATATTATATATTTCGAAGCGTATTCCAAAATACTGTGAATCAAGAGTCAACTCACGGCACATTTCAGCACAACTTGTTTTGTTTAAATCAAGCTCTCACACCTTGGTATTCGAAAAACTGCAGAGAATGTCGAAATGTTTGGCTCTGATCGTACTACAGTGTTAAACCCAGATAACAATGACTTTATAAGAGTCCTTACCTCTTTTCTGATGCCTAGGAAGATGGCGAGGAAGGCGAGGTAGAAGGTGAGTGTGGCGTGTTCGCCGCGACCGCCGTCTAGTTGTGGTACGCGTACAGAGACAGCCGCATACCTTCTCCGCCTCTAATAAGGTATTAAGCTTAGGCAACATTGATTCACAAGAGAACTAACCTCTTTCTTGATGCCTGGGAAAATGGTGCAGCTGGCACACGCGCCAGCGCCAGCACATCCGCCGCGACCGTCTCGTACGGTTATGTTACGAGTGAAGAGTTCGCTCGGATAGTTCGCTCCAACTACTACTACTATGGTTCTAAACTAACCCGGACTTTATGGTGTAAACTATAAGAGTATGCTCACCTCTTTCCTGATGCCTGGGAAGATGGCGAGGAAGGCGAGGTAGAAGGTGAGTGCGGCGAGCACCAACGCCAGCGCTGGCACGTCCGCCGCGACCGCCGTCCGGTTGTGGTACGCGTACAGAGTCGGCCCGCCTTCCTCGCGGAACGCGTCGAACCACCCCTTCATCGCTCACCCAGCCTGGAAGAGGAAATAAATTGGGTAAAAACAAGGAATTTAATTATTAGTATACACTGTTGCATCCATTTTAAATAATAAAGTATTCAAAGTAAAGTATCTTAAGCTGTTCAAGTACCTGAAGTAATTTCAGTATTTTATTTATTTTTAATATATTATAGAGTCTTCAATATCTTTATATTAATACGTGAAAACTGCGTGCCCCCTTTTTTAAACCACATTGTACCCACGGAGGAGTGAGATTTGGTAACAGTTAAAGTTTATATGGAGAAGGAGTCCCGAAATATGTATAACAAAATTATGTATAATATGTGTTACATTACATTAAAAAAAAACTTTGTCGTTGATACAATAGCTGTGTTATTCATCTACATGTCGCTGTAATAAATTAAGATATACCTAATGCTTGTTTATAACATCGAAATAAAATAAGTAGATTCTTCTTTTTAGTAAATTTGTAAAGCTTTTGAAATGTTAATTTTAATGTTCTAAACATAATGTACTCAGATTTATAAACATGAAATTATAAAGAGACAACGGTTACCTACAGTGTGTTAAGAACTTTGTTCCGGTTATTGTTACAAGCGGTGTGCGGTGTGTGCGCTTGCGCTGCGCAAGTGACCATATAATTATAACCATTATCAGCTAGGAGCAGCCTCGAGGCTATGGCGATGACACTAAAATAAGTGCAAATTGCACACCGCGCCTCGTTAACTGTTTAAAATGCTAATCAAGAGTTTTGTACTTGACATGGATTATGGACTGCACGAATATTTATGATGACGTCATATTATGAGCATGTTTTAATTATCGTCCATAAAGTTTTATAATATAACATCATTATGGAATAGTGAATCAGGGCCTCAAGTGTGCTAGTTCAACAACGTATAGACTGTGTCGGTACCCTGATTTGGACATTAGGTCTATGAGGAATCATGAAATAAGGCCACCGACGCATTATGTAGACATTATTTGAGTCAACACGGATCTAATTTAGGCCTGTCAGGTTCGGTTCACGATAACTACCTAATATTACCGCCGTTAATCTACTCCTACAGACCTACAGCCGCAATGTACATACATAAATGGAAGTATCAAATATATTATATTATTTTATTATGTAATCATTACAAGGGCTCCTTTATTATGAAGCAGAATAAAATAGGCTAATATAATAATTATTACAGGAGTATTAAATACTTTTTTAGAAAAAAAACAACATGTCATGTTACTAAAAGTCCCCAAATTTCTCCAATTTACAGAGTTCCAAATAAATTGTAGAGATATTGTATACATATATGTGCTAGCCTGAAATGGTGTGATCTGCATTTGTGTGTAGATGTTTAAAGCATACCTAACTTTATTTTAGAGAGAGTTTGCTATGGTTTTTTCAACGTCACCGAATATTTTTGGGGGCGGCGAGAAACTTAAAGGGTTCCTCAAGCCGTGTGATCGAAACACTGTCAGAAGTTTTCTAGAGGGAATGGCACACAAGCGTGTCACCGTTCCCTACTAGATTTTTCAAAGTCCGAGGTTCGCATCGGGAGCGGAACAACCCGAAGGCGCTTCTAAAGGCTTACCTCGGCTCGGGTTGATCGAGTCATGGGGGTGGGAAGAATCGCCCTGACAGGACATGTCTGTACCTGGTATAGAGCGTGCCTTCGTACTCTTGTTCTACGAGTACGGTGTCTTGGGCCTATGCGAGTGTGCATGTTTATTTATGCCTAAACTACACCAAGCAGCCTACGGCAACGAAGGTGTTTGAATGTTTTCATAATAATTGTAAATGGAAATTCGTGTTTTGAATATTAAATTATTTGCATTATGAGACATAACCGAATCCTGTGCATTCAAAATTGGAAACAAGTTTGGTGTATTACAAAAACAGGTTCAAATGACGTAGTTCGTGCGCATGCGCATTGCAAAACCGCCTTCGGGAAACGGATGTAGTTGCACCTTTGTGGCAATTATATTATTAAATTATAAATACTCGTGATGCTGAAGAGATTGTGCACTTGCACAATGGCGTCAGTAGTTTGCAAATTAAACAACGTTGTTAAAGTTAGTTAGCACCGGCGTTTTGGCGGAAATTTATGAGATGTGAAGTCCATATATTAGGAAAGTCTAGGTCGTTGTATCGTTGTAAAACTGAATAAGTAATCGTATCGGTTGCCACTCACCCTGCTTGATCCTCTAAATGTCACTATACATTTACAGAATACAAAAAACATGCACACTGGTTTAGGCCCAAGATACCGTACTCGTAGAACAAGGGTACGACGAGCCGGTTCACGCGCTTCTACCCACCTCCGCGACACGGTCAACCCGAGCCGAGCTCATAGCCTTAGGAGGCGTCTTGTGGTTGTTCCGCTCCCCGAACCCCTCGGAGAACGTAGTAGGGCACGGGGACACGCACTAGTGCGTGCTCCCGTTCCCTCTTCTGACGGTGCTGCGTTTCACTCGGCTTGAGGAACCCTTTTAGTTTCTCGCCGCCCCCAAAAAAGCCCGGTGAAGCTAAAAATGCTCAGTGGCAATCAGCAAAAAATAACAAAAAAAGAGAAGGGTGCCGCTTAGCCCACACATCAGTCCGATTGTACTCCCAGGGGGTTTTCACCATCTTGGCCAACCCCACGGTATTCCACGGGTCGAGCTTCTAGCTCCTAGCTCCACGCGCTTTTGTGTATAGCCGAAACACTGTAGTTTAAAGTTTCAAAGCAAAGAGGCGTTATTATTCTAAGAGCAAAGACAATGTCGCTAAAATTACTGATTTTTGGTTTATAACAACAGCGCGGGGACTTGGATGGGACATTCTGCCGGGATAAAAACAAGAACGTTGTATCGTCAGATATATATGTTTATGTTTCAAATAGATACCTATGTTTTAATTGAAATTGCTATCGGCTATAATAAAAGTATACTTGCGTGCAAAAAAATCTACCCACCGTACCTCTGCCAAGAATTAGTCAGAAGATAAAGAGAAAACATATACACATAACACCCACACACACTCAACTGATAAGCTCATCCATTAAGACTCTAAACCTTAAACCTTGTTGAAAACCGTAGATTTCTTAGTTTTACGATTTACCAGCACTCATATTTTTTATTTTATTAATATTTTACGGGTATGCATAGTGCCTTAATCTCACCTGATGTTAAATTATGATAAGGCCAATGGTGGAAGTGCACTTCACCTCAACCTCAACTACTGAGGTTTACTCATAGTAATGTTTATGCCGTTATTTTAAATAAACAACACAGTTCACAAATTTCTAAACTCATAATTGGATCACTATGGAGCTATGAACCTCCACTGATCACTGTTTGGGCGGTTATCATCATTCATTATAAAATAATAAATACATATAATAAAGCTAAAGAGGGTTGAAAGTCTGTACATGGAAGATATTCGAAAAGTAGTTGACTGGGGATACTTAGAATCGATAACAGAACACGCTCCAACAGTTTTTAGAAATTTTGTCTGTTTGTCTGTTTATTTGACCGCGCATCACGTGAAAATGGGTAAAAGGATTTGAACGGATTTGAATGAAACTTTGCACACAGACAGACCATGACCTGGACTAGGATATAGGATACTTTTAATAATTAATTATCAATTATTGGCTACAATGTAAGCTCGCTTTTGTGACGTTTTGTTATTACTCACATATTTATTTACTCAGACGTGATTCGGACGTTTAACAAGCGAAGCTCAATCACACAATCATTTTAATAGTTGAAGTTTTATGTAATTGTATAAACTCAAATAAATATTAATTAATTCCTAAGGCTAACAAGATTGGTATATGTTTTGTTAAAAGAAGTCACGCCTCACTAGTCAGCAGTTGAGCACGGAGATTTTTGACAAACGGCCAGTAACTGAGAACGCCACTTAATTGGTACTATTTTTATATGGCAAAAGCGTATAAAGCTATTGTGATTCAATGATCTTTGTACACTAATGAACACCACTCACGTCACTCTACAAAGACGTCTCCATCATGACTGCTCGTAAATCATATTTGTGCGAGCGAGTGATCTTTATAAATTACATTGTAATCAATATAATTGACCTTTAATGAGCCACGGTCATAAGTTCTTGACATATATCGTATCGGAAGTGGCATGGTGTATACGGGTAGTACCTACGGGTCGGTGTGTTACCGGAAGAACTTTTTTAACTTGAGAATTTCAATCGAGGCTATTTATCTTGACTGTGTACTCATTTACTTGTGGAAGTGTGCTGCGGTGCCATTGTAATTGCAGCTTTAATATCAACGCAGTAAGGGTATGGTGTAATCGATGTAATTTCGATTCTTTAGAACCTTCGTAAAGGTGAACTGGTCGCAATTAAAACTCGTTGCTTGTAGTTGTAGGTACTGCAAGGTATTGAGGCCATACAACATTGTCGCATTAAATAATTCAATTCAAATATCAACTTATTGATAATAAATATGTTTTATTCATAACTATTAGAGATCAGACAAAGAGGTTTAAGTAGTTGTAAATTTTATTATGATTTAAAACATAATATATAAATGCGATGTGATTTGATAATACCTTATTATGCAAGTGCAATAAATGTTTGAGATTCTATGTTAATCGCATAAATCTCAATACAAATATACTTATAGAGTGCACGTTCGAACTATGCAAACTGCTCAAACTGGCACTGTTGTAATTTGATTCATACAAAGGGTTGTTACATATTTAAATGTAGTGTTGACATAACTTTTAGAAAACAGTAGTTTACTGAGTCATTGAGAAAAAGTATGGAGGGCATTTATAACTTTGTTTGTATTCTCTAAAATGACCAACACCAAAGATGTTGACCAAGTGTTTTGTGTATTATGTAAGTGCGGAATTTCCAGGGCTGTCAGATCGTATAATAGGGAAGTTGATAACAATAATAATTAATTTTAGAACATTAAACGTACACATGAAATCACGTAACAGTTCTTCAAAACATTAACCTATTCTTTATTAAAATAAACCTAAGCATGAAGTTCTGTACCTTAAAAAGGTTTAAATAAACACTCAATTGATGGAACACAATAGTAACGCCATTTGTTTTGCTTGATTTGCCATCCCCATATAATTTATATTAAAAAAATAGTTTTATCAGTTGTTAAAAGTTCCTCTATTGGCTAACCAGTCAACTACCCAATTAGAAACAAAACTTGTATAAAATCACGTTTGTATAGTAGATTGTCCTGTGTAGAGAATAGTATAGTATACCGAATTGAATTAAAAAAAATAATTTAATTATTAGTAAATTTGCAAAGTATGACACAAGCAAACCTAACTTAACGTATTAACTTCTTGACCTCTTTTTCAGATTAAAACTTTAACCGCCAACGTTTATAATAGGGTTAAATATCCTTTATCGCTTGAAGTTTAAGAAAATAATTGAAAGTAAGTGAAAGTGACATAACATCATAATCGTATTAATTAGGGACTATTTCCCAAAATTTTGTTGTTTGTATAAGTATGAATTTTGATTTTGTATATTATCATGGACCCCCGATGGGTCTAAAACTAAGTTGGGTTTACTGACAGCCCTGAGAGTGTCGGTCAATTAGCACTTTGCGCGCGGAAACTGTATTGTTTGACTTTAGTTTTATACGCTGTGTTGAACATTTACAAGGACTTTGGGTTAGTTATAGATACTACACATTCTACTAATCTGAAATATTAAAAATAAAATTTATTTATTATTCTATAAGAATGTAGGTAAATTAACGTCCGTGATACTGGAACATGGTAAAGGTTTCGTAAACTTATGATTGTACCGTATAAAAGCAGTACATTATGTATTCTATTTTTATGAATAAATTCAAATTAACTTATGTATGTTCATGAGGAGCTCGATGGCGCAGTGGTTAACGCGCCCGGTCTGCGAGTGCTGAGGTTAAGCAACTTTCGCAAAGACCGGTCATCGGATGGCTGACCAAAAAATGAATTATCTCGAGCTCCTCCGTGCTTCGAAAGGCACGTAAAGCCGTTGGTCCCGGCTGCATTAGCAGTCGTTAATGACCACCAATCCGCACTGGGCCCGCGTGGTGGTTTATGGCCCGTTCTCCCTATCCATCCATAGGGAAGGCTCGTGCCCCAGCAGTGGGGACATAAAAATGAGATGATGATGATGATGTTCATTTATTATATCTACTAGTTAAACTTACATGTTCTTACTTCAAAGTACATATTATTACAGAAAGAGATTTGAATTTTTTTCCACGGTTGGGTATTGCATACCTGCATGATAGTACACCTAACTCGGATTACCATAAGGTGCGGGTCACATCCAAATCCATAGCGAGAATTTCTTTTCCATCACTCGTAAGTAAGAAGAAAGATGTTAAAACCAAGCAAAAGTTACAATAAAAAACAAGATACAATCACTTACTACACACAAGATACGTTACTTATAATGTAGTTTGTCACTGTATAATAATAAAACACAAATAGCTCGCTTAAGCGTTTTTCCAGCTATAAAAGATTAGTTCCGCTTCCGCACACTAGGTTAAATTAACCGCGTTAACACGCGGTTAATTTATTACTCTGTCCAACGTGACGCGCGTGAAGCATATCAGCTGATTCTAATTACAACAAAAGATGACGCAGGCTTCAAAAGCTAAAAAAATAGGTATGGCCCTGCGCATTTCGATAAAGAATTTGAATGCATGGATTGACAACATTTCTGTGTTTTCTGGCAGGACTACCTCACCTCTTAATTAATTTATTATAATATAAGTATATTTAAATACGTAAATAAACTTGATTGTATTAAAAAGCTTACAAAACGGTGCACTTTAGAGCACTGTTTACCGATCAGTTAGTAATACCACAAACAGTCAGTCAAGTGACTAACTTAAGTACCTTTTAGGCTACTAGGTACTACTTCGTTATCGTATAAGCAAGCGCTTAAAGTGGTCCCGGAAGCGATTCATTGTGCTCTTGGCTGGCCCGGTGTCGCCAGTGGAGCCACGTCTTAACCTTGAAAGCAATGGAAAGGTGTTAACACTTTATTGTATGTGCGTATCTATAGAAACCTTTGTGCAGTTCTAAGACAAATTATGATGGCATAACATAAAACTGTATGCAAATTGAAAATAATGGTTACAAGGTGTCATATTATCAGTCATCGAAACTTACGCGGTAAATAATGCCACGATATATTATGTGTGGGCTGGGTTTTTTAGTCTCTTTTTCCGTTAGGCAAAGGAAAAGCCCGTACAGTGATCTGTATCTATTCATTTTGCTTCCTTAAGAGACAAGATCAGACTTACATCTTGAATTAAAATAAGGACGTCTTTAACACTGTTTTTCTTGATTTTATGATGATAGATGATGATGACAGAAAAAAGTTTCAGTACCTCACGTGGTCTTCCTGAGAGATTGTAAAAAGTAAAGTTCCACTGTGAATGTTTTATTTAGCAACATAATGCATGTACACGAACAAAACACCATCGTGCGTGAATACCCGGCAAAACACAAAAGGGGATAAAATAACAACACTGCAAGCGCTTCTCTTCGCTTCCTGTTTAGAAGTCGCTTTATAGTTAGCTAGTTAAATTACAGACGAAGCTTTTTTATGTCTGGTCATTAAATAGCATTCGGTGATGTATAATAAAATATGATAGAGACTTTGTCATTCGATAATTAATTTACCAACATCGATAATTAAAGTATTACAAAAATAGAATAAGACTCTCGATTTGGTCTGTAATGCGGAGTTCTTGGTTAAAACTGTGAGAATGAAGAAATAATTGAATTGCCTGTTACAAACCTCCACCAATTCTGCAATGTAAGATTGTTTCAATTTCGTTTGACTAAGCCCCTTGCGAAATCTAGCTATAGGTATACTAGTTTCGGCCTACGATCAAGTTTTGTAACAAATTCCTGTACTTAAGGTGTGGGCCCGGAAGCAATTGGTTAATTCAATGCATTTAGGACCTTGGTCAAATTGCGAAAGCAAAGGTAAAGGTGTGAGGTGGTATGTTTATCAATGAATCATTGACATTAGGTGTTAGGTATCCACGCGAGTTCAAGAGAGTGGGGTCAATCACCTCATGGTGCGCCGAGTGCAGTGACCTTGATCATCTGCTGCGGGTGATAGCAAGGGCGTAGGCGCTCGCGCCGCGCCGCTGCCAATGACCATAGCAAGTGGAAATATCGAGTGGAATTTACGAATATTATATTTACGATATTTACTTTTTTAATGAGAGTGGAGGAGGCGCAAGAGGTGTGTCAGGACCGCAGCAAGTGGAAGGATGTGGTCTCTGCCTACCCCGTTGGGAAAAAGGCGTGATGGTATGTATGTATGTATGTATGTATAATATTTACGTATTGCCTATCGTAAAAGTTGTCATTACTCGCGTAGCATTGTAGCATTGTGATTTTGTGGATAGCAACACGCGTCGCGACTGTCATTTATTTGGTTTGATATCTGTGAACGTTAGTTAAGATGGCGTCTTTATTTTCATCATCATCATCATCATCAGCTCATTTTATGTCCCCACTGCTGAGGCACGAGCCTTCCCTATGGATGGATAGGGAGAACGGGCCATAAACCACCACGCGGGCCCAGTGTGGATTGGTGGTTGTTAACGACTGCTAATGCAGCCGGAACCATTTACGTGCCTTCCGAAGCACGGAGGAGCTCGAGATGATAAATTTTTGGACACCCATCCAATGACCGGCCTTTGCGAAAGTTGCTTAACCTCAGCACTCGCAGACCGGGCGCGTTAACCACTGCGCCATCGGGCTCCTACTCTTTATTTTACATTGTTATTATTTCGGATTGCAAAGAAATTCATTCTTTATAGTAGCTTGTCATCGAGCCTCGTTGGTCCGCGCTGATGACGATATTTATATTGCGTTACTTAAGTTAAGCTTTAAGTGTAGAGCTTTAAGCTTAAAGAGATTTAAAAGAAATTATATCGAAAAGTTTAAAATCCTAACATCTATCTATAGTGGCAATTGCTCATCGCTGTTATTTATGAATGCTGCCCGTAATTACCGACATGTAATAGCATTATAATGATGGTTCGATCCTAGAAATGAAATGATAGCTTCATCCTAAATGGCAAGTGTCAAGCCATTAAAAAGCGATTATTCTTAAGTCTAAACACATTGTGGTTAATGCAGTTAATTGAGCCAAAAAAGTAGGTACTTTGATCTTTTCTACACACAAAAAACCCAAAAGTACTGACGTTCTTCTCATGATCAAATTCATAAGATTCAAATGTAAAGTCAAGAAACTGTAATCGCCGACCAGTTAAAGAACCTTGTTTTTAATGAGTATCTACGAGTAGTATATAATATTTTTTATAGTACAGGAAAAATTACGAAGATGCCTCCTGCGGTCAGCCAAGTGTCATGGCAGTTCGATGTCGAGGCCATTGAACAAAGGGCGCCTGTGCCTTGTAGGGTTTAACGATTCGACATTCAGCATATAATGATCTTGACGCAGTTCACGTACCGCACTTCAAACAACAGCGGCAAATGCATTATTGAATAGGAGCAACTGATTATACATTGTTTTCATCTATAATAAAGATTAAGGAAGATGTTAATACCTACGTATGTGATTCCGAGTGCCTAGTGTGATTTTTTTTGTTTACTATCCGTATTCATACGAATACGTTTACGAAAACGAAAATTTTAACTCTTCTCGTATGACGTGGTCGTGTGTGCGTGTGTGTGTGTGTGTGCGTGTGTGTGTGTGTGTGTGTGTGTGTGTGTGTGTGTGTGTGTGTGTGTGTGTGTGTGTGTGTGTGTGTAATAATGAATTTGTAACTTGCATATCGTTTGTTTTTGTCATATGATTTTTTCAATATGTTAAGTCGTCATGTTATTCTTCACCTATGTACCGACATTTGTCATTGTGTACCTACGTTACTTAAAAATTGTGACCAAACCTAACCATGGTCATACCAGAAAATTTCTATAAAACCAGTTAATTGACAAACATATATTTGTGTTGCGTTATATAAACATACTTAGGGTCGATGTCAAAACACCAGCAACTTTGCAATGATACCTATGATAATTTGTTTTGTTATGGTGGTCAATTGCCGTTCGCTTCAACGTGCACTTTGATGCGCATGCACTTAATATGTGTAGCATAACTACATAGTTATGCTACACATATTAAGTGCTACAATGGTTTAGTTCCCGTTAACGATTAGGGACACCTTTATCTTGTATTGTTGTGATGTGTCTTAAATCATGACTACTAGGACTCTCTCTATTTAGGTACGGATTTTTGAAACACGACTTGTGTATTTCCCTCTAACGATTCTCACACTAGGAATAATCTCTTCTAGGTACATATATTCAAAATCAACGACTTTTTTGTACACCAGATTTTCCTCTGTAAGTCAAAAGCTAAAATGTAATACAATAATACTGAAAAAAGCAGTCTGCTCCAGCATACTTGTTTCCAACAAATGGAAACAAATCATGCAAATTTTCAAAAGACTATTTAGCTACCGCGTTTATATGTATATCTTACATTATTATTATCGTACAATATCTTATCTGAAAAAAAGGTAAGACAACCAATATTAAACGGAATCTAGCTCACTTACAGCGTTTAATCACTAAGTTCAAGCCTGAACTGATTAGTGTTCCAATTGCAACGTCCAGACATAATAATCAACAGATTAAAGCGCTCTTGCCCTTGTAAAAATGTATTAACCGGCAGAAAACTGCGGTTAACGCTGCTGTAGCTGGCCTTAGTTGTCGGCGAGGGCGAATCAAATGAATACCTTTAGCTAGACAGTTACCTTGGGGAACAGTAAATGCCGAGCAATTTGCGATGATGCTTACAGCTGGCCGTAAGATGAAATTGTGTTAAAAATAGAGCGTATCACCATTAGAATAAACGTTTATTTATTTATTTTATGATGATGATGATGATGAAGTTTAGAAAAGGGTTTGTTAATGTTCATAGTAAAATATATTACATAATTGGCGCAGCGACTGGCGCGTTCGGAAGTACCTAAATAATTTATTTCACTTGCGGTTCAAGTTCTAGTTCTACTTGTAATAAAGGAGTTAAGCAACTTTCGCAATGTCGGATCTCCGAATGGGTGGGACCAAATTGAAATTTGTAGAGTTCCTCTGTGCTTTGGAGGACATAATAAGCCATTGATTCCGGTTGTTATCATAAATACGAAGTTTAAATCCATAAACTCCCATGGGGAAGCACAGTGGGTGAACACATGACCTGGTATCTAGCCCCATGTGCTTGAAATCTTGTTAATGAAGAATTAAAGATGCCGTTGCTGATGAGTACTGCATAATGAACTTTGTAGATTTCCCTTTTATAATGCATAAATATTATTTCTTTATTTTAATACCTACTATCGAACTTAAGTAAGTTATTATCCGCTTATGTATATTACCACTTTCACTAACAAACCTCCTTCAAGGGTATTAACACAGCTATTTAATATCGCCCACCATTCTGTAATGAAGTAATTATTCACCCAGTGTGGTCCTGACTTAAAATGATTGCGAGCAACTTAATTGTAACAACCCGTGGGCGATGCAGGCCGTTCCATCATGTCTGCCTTTGTAAAGGTCAACTGTTCTGTTGCGGAAGTATCATGCTTACAAAAACATGTATCTTAATATTAACATAATCGAAATACACATATTGGATAAACGGTAAAGCTACGATTGTTTGTCGCATCCGTTCAAGGTAGACTTCTTCATTGGTAGCTGATCAGCGATCTGAGCGCGAGTTTTGTTAATACTTCAGTTACGTTGTCGAAAATAATTTGTCTGTAGAGGCGCCATCGGGTCGTTCCACTCCCCATCCGAACTGAACTCTTCGGACCACTTTAGTACAATGTCGTGATACAACTTTTCTAAAAGTTGTAAAGCGTTTGCTAGATTATTTAGACTGCTATCCCACGATAGCAATTGAGACCACCTACCCAAAGTCACTTTGGAAGCGCTTAAGATATTTTAAATAATTAAAACAATAAAATATTTAAACAATTTCTCATCACAAAAATGACTCTTAGCTATCTGATAATTTTTGGCCCATATTTGTGAGAAAGATATAGGTATCAACATTTTAATGGGTCACCCATCTGGTTAGACGGCATTGCGAATACACGTTCATTTCAATAAAAATGAAGTGTAAAAAATTGTCAGTGTAAGGTAAATAGGTACGAAATTTCAAGTGCAAAAAATGGTTAAACCGCAAAACGCCGACATCCGATATTGGTGTTCGATTTCAGTGCGTGCTACGGTTGTTTGTTATCGTTAGCAATGCGAGCAGGCTACCATGGACAGTGTTGCGAGCCCAACATGGCCGCGACGGACGACTGTTACTTATATAACACACACGCGAACTCCGCTCGTGTGTCGATCTGACCTTGGCAATGCGCACACTTTGCTCTCATTCCGTGGATTACAAACAAACGGCCGATCGTGTTTTTTTACTAGAGCTTTTAATGTCTACGTATGTCCTCTTTTTATTGGAGAGAGTTCGTCGATTGCCTCATTCATTTTTAGCGTCAACGGACTTATTTAGGTGTATATTATGACGCTTTAAAAAGTGAAAGAAACACGTTTTGATTCGAAGTAAACAGATTATACGACAGTGAAATAACAGTAACAACATATTAATGGATTTCTAAGTATTAGATTAAGTATTCAAATTATATATTCATCTATACGTATAATATTAAAGAGGAAATTTTCTTTGCATTTTTGTTTGGCCGATGTAATGTATATTATGTGCTTTAGCCAGTTTTCCCTTTCTACCGACGATATCTAATATCATTACGTCGAAAACGATTCACCGGAGATAAGTTCGTCGAAGCAATGTTTTATACTAATAATATTAAAGAGGCAATTTACTTTTGCTTTTTGTTTGCCGATGTAATGTATATTATGCGCTTTAGCAGTTTTCCCTTTCCACCGAAGATATCTAATTTCATTACGTCGAAAACGATTCACCGGAGAAATGTTTGGCGAAGCAATGTTTTTCCTAATTTTATTTCGTTAAATAACTATATTTGTTTTAGTCTATTACTTATTTGGCCGGTATTTCAGTTAAAGCGGTGGGCCGTGAAAGACTCTTCAAATACACGGGGTCCCGCCCAGCGGTGGACGGGTGTCGAGCAGTTCAGTGGGTCGGTCAAATTCCATCCTGTGATCAACTTCACATACCTCCCGCACCAAATTCTAGCAACAACCCGGTCGAATTGGTTTCCGACGAAAACTGGGTTGAAACTGGTTGGGTCGAAATTCGGATGCGAATTTCAGATGGTCACTTTTATTTCTGAGTACCATATTTCGCACTCAGAGAATTTGTAAACTATAAACTTCAACTCTCCACACTTGTCATCAAGAGCCAGAGCTTCAATGCCCTACAGATTATCGATATCACGAATATCGATATCGATATCACGAATATCGATATCGATATCACGAATATCGATATCGATATCACGATATATCGATCACGAATTGGATCATCGCATGATCGGTGGTGATTTTTCACGCGACCCGCTTCGGCGCCGGCGTCTCACGCGAACGACAGCGGCGGGCGGCGCAACAAGTTTGCATTGAGTAGCGGGCTCAACCTTCTCAAATGACAGAACGGCATAAAAAACAACGGACAGTCGGTATTCGAGCCAAGGTCCTGTAATGAGATATGTAAGGTAGATTACCGCTAAGAGAATTAAGAGAACTCCGTCTGCCTAAGCAGATAACGTCTTTGCCGGTTTAATTAAATCGTTCTAACTTATTATTACCTAGTCGGGTCGTGCAGAGAACGCGTGGGTTTTCATTGTGTGGATGGAATAGGAACTGCGCTTACATCCCGCGTACTTAATGGCTAAGGCCGTCACACTGAGTAATGACTGCGAACATTATAAAATCATAAATGGAAGGACAAATGATTACATAAGTAATTATGTGTAGTTAAAATGGCAATAACATTTATATGATTTTAATGTCATCTTTGCGGAAGAGAAATTATGAGCTAATAGGTTGTCGTATGTATTCAAAAAACATTAGGTATACTTACCACTAATATACGAAGAAATAATCTTTTAAAACAATAATTTTACAACACTTTAAAACATTATATAAATATCAGTAGTTATCATGTAATAAAATACTAAGAATATTTCAAATTTAACTAATGAAAAAAAAATACATGGAATTGAATCGTTGCTTATTTTGCTTCTGCTAACCTCTAAATCCCTTTTATTAGTTACCGACATGACTTGTTTTTGCAATCAAAGTTACAGTTCATCGGTGAGACCTTCATGCTCGCAGTGCTGTTTGAAGTTTTAAAGTTTTTTCTCGGTGATGATGCCAACTTAAAAGTGATAAAGATGTGGTTGCTATCTTGTCTTCAACTATCAGAACGCAACAGGGTACAAATATGGTTCGCATGGCGCCAGATTTAGATAAGATAATGGTAGAACCATGCATACTTAAAAAAAAGCTCTACAACCAACCAAACCGAACACAATAATATGTTATCGAACCTGGGACCTCTTGATCTGAGACCATTGGTTTGAACACTAGACCAAAAAGGCGGTTAAGCCTGGAAGCAACTAACAAAAACTTTGTCACGGCCTACTTTTACGGACAATAAAAACAACATTAAGACGATGTCTAATATATCTTCTGTGCCTCTAGCTAGTGCTAGCTATGATTTTTGTTTGGTTGGATAGTTGTTATGAAAGAAACATGGGTTAACCCACAGACCTATATTTGGTCTGTGGGTTAACCTTTTTTCTTCTTTATTGATTATGAAAAATCGATGTTTAGTCAGTAATTAATAAAATTGACTTTATACGAATAAATTCTTTTTCTTTTTAAAGTTTATTGTCGTCTACATTGCGTAAATTTTAGACGACAATTATACTAATATTATAAATGTGAATGTGAGTTTGTTTGTTACGCTTTCACGCAGAAACTACTCAACCGATCAACATGATAGGGTAGGATATAGAATACTTTTTATTAAAAAATGTGAGTTTATTTTTTGTTCGTTTGTTTGATACGCTTCACGCGTAATTATTTAAAGATTTGTTTGTTTAGTTGTCATAGAAACTGTCAAAGCGGTACGAAGTCCGCCGGGGTCAGCTAGTAGATAATAAAATAACTTAATTTCTTTCATACTTGATTATAAATATGAAATAAATTAATCTATAAATCGCGTGTTAATTTAATTTATGCCCTAACTAGAAGTTATTTTACTCCAACTTCATGTTTTAGTACCGTAAAATAAATTGTCGTGTAAAACGGCAAAGAAGTAAGTAAATGAACATACGGGCTAGCGTGTATGTATGGACATTGCTTTTATAGTGTTAGAGAAAATGTATTAATTTTGTCACAATAATTAAGATTTTTGCATGCCTTCTTGCAGGTTGAACAATGTAACATCCTAACTTATTGTGTTCTAGCTAATAAATTTATTATGTTATCTTTCTTATCTTAATGCTAAAATAACGTTTGACGATTGATTATGATTATTATTATTATGATTGCAGAATGGATGAAGAGAACATGTTGTGGCCACCCCAAATATTATTAGGAACAGGGTGCGAAAACAAGATTTTATATATATCACCGCCCGATCGTCAAAATGCCACTACACACTCAAATTCATTACACATGCATACTAATAATATAGGCCCAAGACACTATATCTCCTCCTAGAACAAGAATACGACGACCCGGTTCACACGCGCTCTAACCAGGTACGGACATGTGCCTGGGTGTTGAGATGTGTGTTGAAACTTGTGCTTGGGTGGGGCTGGGGGGGAGAATCCTCCCGTAAACCCAAGTCGAGGTCCTTCGGAGGCGCCCTCGGGTTGTTGTTTCCTTCATCATCATCATCCAAACATCATCATCCAAACATGAACGGGGCATTCCCTCTAAAAACCTTTTGACGTTGCTTCGAACACACGATTTAAGGAACGCTATAAATTTTTCGCCCCCCCACCAAAAGAAGGTCTGGTGATGCTGTAAAGGCCGTTTGAACCCAACAGTGAACTCTCTCCAAAAAAACAAAAAAACAGGCGAACAATGAAGATTATCTTACCTCATCTGATCTGATAGTGATTTTGCACTAACTTAAACAAGAAAAAATCTATCTTACAATTCGTGTAGGTATGTTGCAGATGTTCGGCCTACCTGTAGCGATTCCAAACAATAACTATTACGACAATAAGCCGCGGTAACATCCAAATTAACGTGAGAAAACACAATCTCCGCCGATCTGCGCGTAGGTGTTTCCACAATGTACTGAATGGCTCTTGTGCGATCGCTTCTTTTGTTTATAAAATTATCAGATTTGGAAAACAATTCATTGTAAAACATAAAATCCTTTTAGGTATTAGCAAGTATACTGCGTATGCTCTATATAAAAAGCTTGCCCCTTCGATTATTTACAGAGTAGACAATCAAAGGTTTGATCTTATCATTGATATTTGATTTCGAAAGAGTAGAATAGTTATTGACATGATTGTACAAGCCTCAGTAATGTAATATAGTTATTTTATTATTATTACATATGTAAAGAATTATATTTAATGTCTTTCATAATTTAAACGACCCACGTATAATAAGCAAACAACAAAATAATATGAAATTGTCTAAAGAGAAATAGAAGATTTGTTCGACATACTCGTAGTTTATGATATAGCTACGAGTAAGTATATCATCATTTCTACAAACGTGAAAAAACCACCACTCTCATATATATTCGCGTCAACATCATCTATGAATATCATAAACATAAATAGATCGTAATACCAACTTTCGAAGTCGTCGAAGCACTTCATACAGGTAATTTATTGTCATTAGGTGGTTTTCTGTTTCACATGATAAAAGATTTGCTAACACGCATTTAATTTATCATACAGGCAGTTGTAAAGGCTATTGGCGGCAGAAGTATAATGGGCATGCAATTAGGAGCAGAGCTGCGCATGCGGCGGCTGGGCTGGGCACGCGTCTTTGCGCAACCGCGAGCCTCCCGCACGCAGGGCTGTCATCTCATGACGCTCACACTTCTTTATTATTATAATATTATTATTATTTATAATATGTTAATAAACTTCTGCGTCAAAAAACGGCTTAGAATCACGATTATTAATTTGATTTAAACATAGAGGAAATGTAAATTTAAATTTTACTTATACTTTAATTTCTTACTTTTTTATTTATTTTATTCAGTGTGACAAATACGTAATGTGTTTCTTATTGTTACTCCGTTATTACGAAATTGTGTTAAAATTACGACATCCTTCAGAAAAACTAACAAAAACGTTGGTCCCTGTATTATTAATAATGTACACACGCCTGCACATCAGGCTGCTACAAAATGTCAAATTTCCTCAATAGATTATGAACTTTATGTATACGACATATGGTTGAACATTTATTAAAGAAATTTGTCAGTTTTGGACAGGTGTCGGCGGCGTGCAGGTGTCTGTTCTTATTTAATATTACTTTAACAAAAACAAATTATACGGAATACGCGTTTCTGTACCGATCATATTCAAGTTACTGTAAGACCTCCGTATTAATAAACAAAGTGTAAGCTTGGAGTAATTACTCCGTGTTTAGTTCCCTTCATTTCATATTAGAGTAAAATAGACAAAACACGGAGTAACTATTCCAAGCTTACACTTTGTTTAATAAGCCCCATTAGGTTTAGAAGGAGTCTAACATAGTTTCTGTGTAAAAAAATTAAAGGGAGTTCGATTGATTATATTTAAGAAAAATTCATAGAAAAAATGTTGGAGAAACTCAAATTACGAATCAAACAAAAGAACATCAGATTGTCTTAATTTGTAGCCTTGATTTTTTACTTTGGCAGGTCAAAGAACTCCATAATTAGGACTGGTATTTTATTGCTATGTTTTGCCTCCTTGGTCGTTAGAAACTTTAAACAGACAACAGATTGATAGATTTACTGTAACCAGTGACGTTTTATTGGCTTTTTATTGTAGACTTAGTAGTTTAAATGCTAGGATGTAATGTGGTTCTTCTACTCCTCCTGTGAGGAGGCTACAAAAAAATTCAATACGCTCCACACGTTACTAAATAAGGTATTTTATTAAAATAAAATAAAATTAAACAATACAATAGTGGATTTACAAGGTTATTGAGTTAATTTCTTGAAAATAAAAACTTTATGAAAAACAATAATAAAATGAGGGAAAAGAATAAAAAGTGTTGGTTAGTAGGCAAGATAGGATCCTTGTTGTTAGCTCGTACAGAATATCTTTAATGGGTCTGGGGGCAGAAAGGTACGGAATGTGTCTCTGTCGCAGAAGAGTCCGGACTGCGCTACTTCATCAGCCTTTAGTTTCTTCTATAATGCAACAAGCCTGTTCCTTTCTCACCAGTTCCAGCTTCAGTTTAGAGGCTGTGGCTCCGTCCAAGTGCCCTTTTCAGGGAATTAAACGTCACTTATAATGCCGAACGCAAATATCTTTGAAATGCGTCTCCGGCCGACTTTCAAGTCAAACGGTAACAGGGGTTTTTTCCTTTTATTGCCTTGGATAACTTCAAATAGATTAAACTGCTTTTTGAAAAAAAAGGCGTAATTCGACTATACGTTAAAAAATTTGAACCTATCGATATCGCCCGCCGTCATCAATAAAAAATCCTAATCAAAATATTAATTAAAGTAAAAAAGTATATACACTATATATACAAATGCATATATATATATATATATATATACATATATATATAAATAAAAATTAAATCGTAAATTTTCGAAATTCCGCGCTGTACCCCCTTAATAATGAAGGGTGACAAGTGACAGGTGTCATACGTGTCAGTGGTTACCGGTTATCTCTGATCAATAGAGACGGGTATATTGATAGTACCGTAAAACAATAGAGGTGGTAACCGGCGTTACCCATTCCCATATATAATATTATTATATATATATAACGAATCTAACTGCAAATCTGTAAAGTAGGTACCTACAATGAAAACTACGCTTTAAATTTATATACATATGTACGCCGGTTACCACCTCTATTGTTTTACGGTACTATCAATATACCCGTCTCTATTGATCAGAGATAACCGGTAACCACTGACACGTATGACACCTGTCACTTGTCACCCTTCATTATTAAGGGGGTACAGCGCGGAATTTCGAAAATTTACGTGTATTTAAGTCACTGGTGCTAGGCGCTGAATAGGTCATATACATTAAAAGGACTAGTGTAGGTTAGCTTGATCCTTTCACAAGGGCATGGTTGTCTTGGAATTTGAAACAAATACCCAGAACCTGCATTAACAATACGTAAAAGTAATGATATAAAAAACTTATTTCTTCAGAAACTTTGTAAATACAGCACAAATGAAACAATGATCCGACATCAAAATGTTTGTATTGATATTCCGCAGGGCACTGTTGTCTTATTTTTTAATCAAAAAATATGAATATGAAAATATTAAGACTTTTATAATTTTTTACCCAAACGCCTATGATTTTACGAAAGTAAACATTGCTCTAATTAAATCAGCAGCCTACTCTGTACAGATATTAGTGTGCGTGCGTATTCGTAGTCGTGCGCCGTTGTCACACCACTGCCACGCGCAGCTCGCTCGCTATCATAAAGAAACTTGAAACTCGCAGTTTTGCGTCCGCGCTGCACCCCCTTAATTTCTGATATCTCGTAAAAACAACATTACAAAGGGGAATAAACAGAATCCATTATGTGCAATCTACGACGCCTAACGTTGATGCTTTAACTACGCAGTGTATTACGTTCTTGTCAAATTCATATGGGCCAGCAAGGTAATATGAGCTCTTGCAGTTGTGAAAGCGAGACGCGTGTAGCGCCGTCTATATACACGTCTCGTTTCCACAACTGCAGTAACACTGTTTGTAAAGCTCATAGTCTGGGGGCAGGTGCATCCGTGCATGTTAGTTCAGCATACATCCAGATGGTTTTGTTCTCATTTTTAGTTGAATACCTAGACTAATGTGGGAGTCATTGTAGATTTCTGTAACATGGCTTACTATTAATTTTTGGTAAAAAAACATTTTTAATTTTTTACAATGTAAGGGGCGAGTTACTAGCTGCCTATATCTGATTCATACACGTCTGGGCCCCGCTGGCCCCGTCCCCAAATAGAGGAGAAAAGGAGAGAGACATACTCACTAAAACTACTTTGTCCCTTGTCACACCATATTAAATGCTTTTATTTATTAATTACATTTTAATTTCACAATATGAAAGCAAAACAAAAGGCAAACTTAAAAAAAAATTGATAACATTAAAATATTAAAGGTAGACGTTGTTGTCTGGTAAAATCACTAGGGGACGACGACGCTTTCGGTCTCAATTCCGCTATTTTAAACAATCCACAATCGAATGTTTTTGACAAATTGACGATATCCTGTTTTTTACAAGTATCTCATATTTAAAATCAGGCTACCGACAGCAGCAATAAGCAGACTTGAGGCCAGTTGGCCGGTCCGCTCTGCCCAGAACAGCTGACAACCCTACGCGTACGCACTCGATCATTACGTCCGCTATTTTTGTTTGTTTATCATTATGGAACAGTGTACGTGAAATATTTTGTATTCGTATCGTATCGTATTGTTTGTGCATATTTCGAAGTTGAACGCAATGTGGTTTTTCGTGTTTTTGTAGGAAGTGTCGAAACATCCCTTGCGAAACAAAATCAATAGCAATATTAATTTTTAATTTTAATTTTTGGTTTCTACAGTTAACGTGAACTTTACTAAACATAAAAAAGAAATCTTTTTAGTCACACCGTATGAGACGCATTAAGGCGACGGTATTAATTAAGCCAATACCCATCAGGTAGTGATGACTTGATTGCCAGCTGTGGAACAGCATATAGGCTAATTATTTACTTAGCCATTTTTCATTAAGTATAATTAGTAAATAAAAAATCCAATAATTTTTGAGTATACTTTTCCTTCGTATCCGCATGCCGCGGTTTGTTTGCGCTTGCGCTCGCGGCCGCATAAGGTCACAACGGCAGTTGATTTGCATTTGTCATGCCGAACGCCAAGTACACTTATTGTACTGTACCTTTGCGAAGTGAACCGGGCACATCAAGAAGCAGTCTAAACACTTATTTCTCGTCGCCTATTTCTCGTCCTTCCCTGTCCTATCGTGTAACTAGTTTAAAGTTATTTTGCTTGTCGGGAAACGAGCCTGCGTGAAGATTCTATGCGATCATGGGCGTGTCCGCGGTGAGGTGAGTTTGCACGTCCTGACTTGTACCCAAAACAAACAAAACTAACGAAACACAAGTGCGCGTCAATGGCTTAGTGATAACACTATCGATTCTTAGAGATCAAAAATATGTAGTATTTATTGTTGGATCCTGACTAGTACCTCAGTAGAATGGAATGGGGGTGTGAGAACTCTTTCATCGTAAGTTTTATTATCAATTGAAAGCCTTTCAAAAATGTGCAAAATCACGTATTACTCTTCTACAAGTAGGTTTAATTAATTTTAAACAATTTTATAGCTACAATATCTTCGAGTATATATTCTTTTCAATGAAAACAACCGACAACAGTAGCTGAAAGAGCTGCTTGAAGTAAAAGTGGGTATGCCATGACGTCTGCGTCTTGCTTGATTAACCATTTATATATTTTTTCTCAATGTTATTATTGTTTATTTTTTAAGCGACAAGGAGTCATAAGTACGTCAGCATTAATTTATTATTTCAATTACATTTAAAAAAAACTTCCGTTTCGAATGTGTCATATTGCGTTACGCGCTAAAGCGAACACAAAGGTGAACAAAAAATTAAAGGAACTTGATGTTATAACCTTCAAAGGGCATGACATTGCGGCAATTGTCATGAAGCGGATGCTGACCCCGAGAAGGTCCCGAGGACGTACCATGAAAGGAGCATAATTTATTGTTGAGGATACACCTCGCATTCAAGCCAAGTCTCATCAATCTCACGTGTAAGGCTTTTGCCCGTGCCAATGTGATTTGAATCATGTATGAAGTACCTCAGTGTTGTCAATTAACCTTAATGATTGTTTAGTACCTACCTTAAATGTTTTATTACAAAGACATCGTCATTATCATTAAAATCAGCCTGTATCAGTTTTCTGTTGAAAATAGGCGTCTCCTAATGCCTAAATGCCGCTGAGCCTTAAAAATGACTAAAACTTTTGTTTGTTTTTTGTAATCAAGACGTTGCTAATAATCGTATACCTATACGTATACCTATATACCTAGGGTAATGGCGCCAGTGTTCGACACTTTAAGCCCAGTCTTCGATACAGATTTCATTGCCGAAAAATAACATAGATTATCATTTAAATTGTACTTGATGACAGCCGGGCATACATCAACTAGACTGTATTCAATTGAGACTAAAACCATTTGCTGACGCCTATTTTTACAAGCTTTTATTTAGTTTTTAATGATTAAAGGAAAACAATGTCATTCACTGGTTTCTGTCGGACACTGGCGCCAGCCACTACCGTAGCTATAAGTTTTTCTATTCATAGTGCAGAAACAGATACCACTAATTGCCACTAACTTTTCCAACACGCAGATGATATACATTTCTTCATATGTCAATTTCAAGTGCGCAATACTTCTGTCTTTCGTTAGAATGTACTCGTATCTTATTTGTTTGGCGTACTTTTGAAATAAACAAACCTTAGCTGCTTTTGTTTGTTTTGTGTTTTGTTTGAATAACTTAACCGGCCTCTTAGAATGTTTTATGAATGAATGGTGCGTGTGCGAGCCCTCGAGCTGATGGAGTCATCCCATCACTCACGTCACACATCCGCCTGTCAAAATTGCGTCTGCGCCGGTTCACTGACTTTAATTAAATAATGATAGTCATTAATTTAACTCGTTACGTATATTGGAATAACAATAAACTTGTAACGATACGTCACTATCACACAGGCTGTGGAAGTAATAAACCTAATATTAAAATGGTTTAAAAACAACAAACATTGCTTTGGTAATATTTTCGGTTTAATTGTCACTTATATCAATAAGCAATTTTGACAGGCGGATGTGTGACGTGAGTGATGGGATGACTTCATCAACTCGAGGGCTCGAACACGCACCATTCATTCATAAAACATTCTAAGAGACCGGTTAAGTTATTCAAACAAAACACAAAACATACAAAAGCAGGTAAGGTTTTGATTATTTCAAAAGTACGCCAAACAAATACATTCTAACGAAACAAACAAAATGGAAGCGTTTAGGCTTCATATAACCTGTTATGTAAAGCCTGAACGCGTCTATTTTGTTTTTATAAAAAAAAAACCTTTTACGACAAATTATGAAGTGAGTAAAGTTTTATAATAGCTAGACTCGATGTTTTCAAACTCACCTCTTTATAACCAAATGTAGTATTGGCCAAATTTCCTTTAAGACAACACAACTAACTTTAAAGAGTCTTATTTTTGAGTAATCGGTGACTACACATACAACGTAGTTATCAATTTCAGAATATTAAAATTCTAAGAAATGTTACAATAAATCATTTAGACATGCCTATTATACAAGTGTTAACAGTGAAATGAGAATATAAAGCGAAAGTAAGAATAGCTGCAAAATGAGGAATGACACAAAACATTACTATAATTTAATGTCATACTGCTAACGAGGTAATTGTTGGTTTCAGAGCTGGCGACCATTTATATCCATTGTGTGAATGTTACAAGCGACGTTAGATTTTTTATCAAAATAGGTTTTATGAAAGAGTCTACAAAACTTATAATGGTGTTGCAATCACCCGCATGTTGCGGTTACTGCTTTCTATCAGGCATTTCGCAGTTGACCTAAGATCAGATGGGCCGAGTATTGTTGTTTGTCTCAGTTGTTGACATTTTCAAGTCTTTGCTTATCTATCACTCTGTCTGTGACATCGTAGCTCTTCAAGATGTTCTAAATCTTGTCAGTGACATGTTTTATGTTGACCCATACGTGTGAGCATTACTACGGACAACTTATAATATTATATTTTTCTATAACTAAATAAGATAAGATACAAAGTTTTATTTTATTTGTTAAATTTGCATTTTTATGTTTCAATAAATATCCAATAGTGCGTTCTATATTTAGATCAAGATGAATATCGACCGATATTTAAACCCATGGTCAAGATTATAATTAATTATTATTATACCTATCAATTAATCAATCATTTACTTTCAATAATATTGAGCAAAGTAAATATCCAGTGCTGATTAGCCATGGACTGGACATGGACTGGACTGCATCGGCTGCTTACCATTAGGCAGGATGTAGTCACTATGACGTGTCAATATAAAAAAAAATAATTATTTTTTATGTCAAGAATATTATTTTCTTATATGCTCCACCTCAGGCTCCTACTTGACTATGCTAAATGTGGCGTCGAGGTTACTAACGGCGAGTTTCTCAATATTGGAGATTTTGGTGCTTTGTCTATCCTTTTTTTTGGAAGAAGGACGTAAGAGGATGTATGTATGTGATATTATTTCTAATTTGCTTAGATTCGAAAAAAAGACAAAGTGTTGATAAAATTCCACGAGCGGGATTCGAACCCGCACCCCATGACATGCTGGGTTGGGTGCACTACTAACTATGCTATCGTGTCTCAATCCAACTCGCCGAAATTAATCAATACTATCTACTCTTACTCTGTAAGCCAAAAATATTAAGATCGGATGTTGATGACTTAGTTATCGACATTGAATAGGTCCTTTGACTTTTATAATGTAATAAAATTATATGTAAATAATCATTGTATAGATTCTTTAATAGTCCCGCAAAGTTCCCTTCAACACCACAGCTAGGATTGGCTTGAAAAGCTACCAAGAGAGACATACTTCTATATGTCTTGTAACGTGTGCTTTTATCTTATTTCTTTGTGCATCAAACTATTTATACTTTTTACTATTAATGTTATTTTTAAATTTTAATATTTACTCAAAAAGAGTTTTAGATGCTGGCCAGCTGCCTCGTTCATCGTGGATGCTAAGAAACTTTCACATTGCTTGGTTTTCCTGGGATAGGGTAACTTATTTATTATGGAATTCTTTATGTTTTGTATAATTCATTAACTTGCCGTTAGTTCGATAATTGCCCACGATGGCACTGCCTCACTCGTATTGTTGTCGATAAATATAAAATATATATAAAAGAAACAGAGTAGATACGTATTTCATAACTAACTTATTACATGTAAAATTGTTTTGCATTAGTATATAAAGCGCACCATTGTGTTACATTACACGTCGAATAAAAATGGGGGATGCACAATTAAATTTAATAGTGTTGATCATTAATCAAGCTCAGCGCAAATTGTTAAGTCTTTCATTGTCATTGACCCAATAAATCGTTGCACACAATTATTATATAAATTAATTATAACATGTAAGTATAACATGTATAATATTTATAACATATTTAATTGATAAGTAATTAAAAGTTTTCAGTTAAGTTATGGATTTTTTGTTTACTAATTGCGTATTAGATATATGATTTGGTTTGTGTAATCGGCATTATGAAGATTGTCTTGATTGTCGTGGATCTTATTACTATAGAAAACTAAAAGAAATTAAAATATGTTACCGGTACCGTTTCATAGTCACAAAGCGTTTCTCAGCGAGTAACAATTTTTAAGAAATTCATATCAAATTATCAATCTTAATATAGTAATGAGTTGCGATATGTCAATTTCTAAATAACATTTTCTATTAACGACTAATGCATACTTGACACTTTAATATTTAAAATACTTCGTCACCTCTTAGTTTTCAATTTAAAAAGTTGACTCTTCGCAATGATGTACGTTTGCTATGTGGTGAACACCGAAAGCCGATTTCAAAATGGCTTCGACAATAGTTCGCAATTTATTCGTGTCACAGTGATGCTGCAACCACCGCGGAACTTGGCCCGTGCTCGGCCTCATGTATGTGGCTTCTTATCGAGTCACCATTTCGTGACAATTGTGACAAGATGTCCAACATTTGCACTTCAGATTATCTGTCAATTTATAGGTTACCACGTCTACACCTACACTACTTAGCTGTAATTTTCTGTAATAGTTTATATAAATAGTTGGCAAACTTTTTTTATTGGGAACTTCGATCGTCTTGACCTCATTAAATTTGTGGCTTCTTATCGAATCACCATTTAGTGACAATTGTGACCGGATGTCCAACATTTGCATTTCAGATTTTATGTATTTATTTGGTAAAAATAATATATAGGTTATAGGTAGTAAAATTTTAAAATGGGATGCTAACCCGTGTACCTACGAATACGTACACTGTTTCGCGACAATTGTGACTTTTCAATTTGAATTTTGTGTCATCTCGTCAGATGTTCATAAATGTTGATTTTTTTAAATTGAAACTAGGTCTGTGCTTGCCCACACTCTCTTTTGTGTGGTTTCTTAAATGTAAACATTACTGCGTTATTTACAATTTGTTTATTTATGTACAAACCGTTCGAGAATTTTCAGTGTCACAGTAATCACCGGTGGTTTCGAATACGCGTGGGAGTACCTGTATTTGATATCATAGTGTGAGAATTATTGTGACCGGTACAAAAATCGCACCCTTGGGCCTGCAGCCTTTCAAGTAAAATTATAATTGCACGATTGGAATAATTAAAATAAAATTATAACAAGTTAAACCTATATCATCTGCCATTGTTTTTGATGCCCTTTCAAGCATGAAATCTTTGACATTAATATGTTTTTAACAAAGAAATAACTTAATTTAATTTCTATTTTATCTTACGGAAAAGCAACAATCAAAATGAATCGGCTTATTGAAGTTATTCCTACCACTACCATTAAGAAGTGGTCAACGTGTGTGTAACTTTTAAAATAAAACCTTTTTATTATAATATTGAGGGCAATATGTCAATCTCTTGGGCCGAGCTACTCTTTATCTTAATCGAGATGTTCGAATGTGATCCTGTATCATATTCGAACATCTCGATTAAGATAATACGGAAGATATAAGAATGAATGAGTTACATTGTACAGGGTCGTCCAATATGTAGGCTTTCTGTAAACATTTATGCACGACTATGACAACGTCATGCACAAAGCGGGTACGTCCCGTTTGGAAAACTTCCCGTTTCGTAACCCTAATAAAATACCTAAACAAAAGTAGCGTTTCGTAAACTTTTTATATTCCATATACATTTAGTCGCGTTTGGACAATTTTTCATATTCCATACATTTTGTAGCGTTTGGACAACATATAATTCGAGTAGTACAGTCGCGGTGAAAAAGAAATCTAACACATTAATCAAAGTATGGAACATTTTAAATAAAAGCTGTATTGACATTAGGTTAGATTTTACTACAAGACCTTTATCGAAGAGAAAAGAGTTTATCTGACTGAATTGAGCCAGAATTAATTAGATAACAAACGTTATTGTGACCAGAAAAAAAAATAACAATATGTGATCGCCTTTAAACGTTTGTTGTTAAATCAAATAGTTCAAGTGTTATCTTTATTTATTAAAACCTTAAGTAACCGTAAGTTACCGTTAGTCATCAATTTACTGCCATTGTTTATAATTATAATCACTAAAGAACATGAGTTTTGTTGCTTTGAATTGAAACAACTTTTATGAATCTACTCGCGTTTACTTTAAGTCTTTAATCGCCGTGGTGGTCATCGGTTACCGACAAATAATAAATTTTCTATTGTGTCTGGTATTGCGGCAGTCAACATGTCAATAATAAACATTGATTTAACTTAATTTTATTAGTTTGTATATATATTTCAAATAAAGTCTCAGATGAACGTCATACATTATTCTATTCACAAAATATACCTAACGACTAACTTTTTAATGATAATTATACCTAGCTTTAATAATCAGATGCTAATCAGGTGCATAAGTTACATAAAATATAATATAATATAGTTGAAAATTGAAATTTTTTGATATAATTTTACTAACTTGTTTGGAAAAATATAACAAATTTATTAATGAAGTTTTTTGTAACTTTTGGAGCTGAGTGTAATAATAAAAAATTATTATTAAAAGAAGAATATAAAAAGTTTACGAAACGAGAAGTTGTCCAGACGGGAAGTATCCCACAAAACTACGGTGAGGCATCAGTAAATAATTTTTTAAGTCACCATTTTACGTGAGTAGCAACGCAGTTGCTGTTTTGTGAACAAAGTTATTTACAACTTACGTATGCCCATTTTGTTTAATTACAGCACATAACCCCATTTCATTAAAGAAAATTATTACTTCCGATTTTTTTTAAATATTGTACTTGATTACTGCTTACATGATAAAGAAAAGCGATAGAATGGCAATTCAGTATCAGAAGTGGCTAAGGCTTAAACGGTTGTAATGAAAAAAATATGTTTTTTAATGGTTTGATACTGTAATTTAATAAATAACATGATTTTAACATTACAATTTTCAGTCGTTATCATGAAGTTTTTACTGTGGTAAGTGGCTGTGTTAGTGTTTAATTGTGCGTTAAATGTTTAAAATTATACATGAATTGATGCAAATGTGGAACAAAACTTTAGCAATAATTACGTTACGCTAAAGTGAGGGTAGCAAAATAACAAACATTGAAACGCCTAAGTACCTATGGTATTTCTACTAATGGCGACGACTTCATTTTATACTTTTAACTAACTTCAATAAATTTCTTTAATGACAACAGTGTCACTGTTTTCTCAACTATAAAGTAATTTGCCTCCTCGTCGGTACCGAAAACCGGTGTGTTGAAATTCAGGCGATTCAAGCATCACGAAGTATACTTACATTGTAAACGTTTACAAGAACACAACGTACGAAACAAAAGATCCACCGAAAACAATCGATCATAACTATAACCATGTAACAATCGATACCTTATAACTAGATGACATACCTTTCGTTATTGTAGTGCAAATAAACGGTATCTCCTGTATAATATGGCACTGAGGGGGTTTGCACAAAACATCACAATATACACTGTAAGTATACGGGTTTTGTCACTTCATTCGTTCACTAACACCGGTCGGGGGTTGTTCGCGCGGGCTGCATGCCTGATTGCGGTGTTTCGCAACAGCAATCGTGGAGTTTGAATGGGGGCCGGAGGCGGACTGAGCGGTTTATTATTGTGCGGGAAGGAGCGCCCGCGCGCTCAAGGTTCCGCCGGCGCCGGCGCACGTAGCGCGCTCAGAGCCTTATCTTAAGGTTGCCGACTATTAAAAGTACATTAAGTATTCTCTTACACAGAAAAAAGAGCAATTTGTTACAATTCAACACAGTTTTGCCCTTCCATACGTAGTTTGTTGTTTTCACCTTGATGCTGACAAAGGGCGAGTTTTATGTATTAGAGCTGTGGTAGGAGCGGTTTTCTTAATATGACAGATGTTGAAAGACAGCCCTAGCTTATCTGCGTTCGCCTTTGTCGTTCACGATCCGCTCGAGAACGACTCTCATTACGCGTGTCGTTTGGAAATCATCACGAATGCACACATTTGGAAAATACATGGCGTCGTGACTGTGCATTCGACTGTTCTAATCTATAATGTCATTAACGTAAATTGCTACGGGAGTTAATTGAAATTATTTGCAATGAGCAATTTTTCATAATGTTGTTAAGTTTACAGAATATAATATGTAACAAATGCTTTTGATATGTATGTCTTTGACTACACTAAATTCTAGAAAGATTAAGTTTGGATCGGTCAAGCCAAACCACTAGAACTAAAAAAAAAGAATCTAGGAACTTTTTCTTTCTAACAATGTTAAGTAACATGTTTATCATTTTAAAACTAAAAACCTTAAACAATATAATACAATAACTAAAATAAATTATTAAAAGGAGTCCCTTTAGGCAAGGTACCGAAGATACTGGCAGCGTTCCCCCTTTGAATTGCTAGACTAATTCTTTGTCCGAGGTAGCTGCCAGCTCTTCGGTCTCCTGTGATGTCGACTAACCTTTTTGCTATTTCCTTAAAAAGCCTTATAGCGCTAGGACCCCACGGACCAAGGGTCTCGACACCGAAAGGGACAAAATCATATTCGGAGCCTAGACCCCTGTATTTGCATGCTTTATTTTTTTCAGCCGCTTCACAAGCCGCACCAGCTCTGTTGTTGGTTCCATGTAGATGGGAAGGGGCCAGCGTGTCTGAACAGGTTGCATCCCATACAAGCACCCGGCCCATCTTCCATGGAATCAAACTCATACAAAATAATTTTAATTTTAATTTTTATATCTACTGAATCGATGTTGTGATCTTGATGTCCAGCTGAGTCCTGCGACTACGGTCTACGTGCTACGAAGCGTGCGTACTACGACGCGATGATTAGGCTACGATTTTACACATTTTTTAAAATACATTTTTGCAACTATACACTTGCTTAGTTATGTGGCTTATGTATTACAATGTAATCAACTTTTATATAAAATAGACAGACACAGGAGCGTTTATGAAGTGCATTCTATTAAAACATTTAATGCAAATCATGATTTAAGGTGAATATGAACTATAACATTCTAAATATAATCACGAGCCACAGAAGTGGGTGCATTCACGCTTCGCCAACGCAACTCATGCTATATTAATATACAAACACAGTCGATAGGAAAATGAATCATAGTCGTGCACACGTGTTTCGATATTACAGTTATTTGCAATTATGATACATACTCCTACATATTGTATAAATAGTTCTTTAATTCAATATTAACCCGCATAAGGACTCGCGATGGCTTATATACCTATCTCCCCGTGTCCTTAAGAACTCTGCAGTGGGAAGGTTGTGAAAGTAGGTGACATACAAGCAAAACGCTTCCCTACTGTCAAATATAAATATTAAAAAACCCCAACGAAGTTACAGCCGGTTGCTTAGTACCTATAGGTTACAATAAAATAAGTTGAAGTCCAGTAAGTTAAGGGTCAGTCTCTCCACCTAGCACTAATGAGTCAAATAGCATATATACTAAATAACTTACTGACTGACATTAACGTACACCCTTGGGTCTAGAGAGCTGAAACTTTGCACAAACTTCCCGGTTATCGAAATTTCCCGTTCTACCCAATTGACACGAGTTAAACACACGCGAACGAAGTAGCGGACAGTCGCTAGTAAGATATAAATTGTAAAGAAACAAAAGGATAGGCTTTCAGACGCACATTAGGAAGTAATGCTGTTGAAGTTTACAAACATTGGTGTTGCGTTCGACTCGTGCGCAGCGGACACGCGTGCGCCGACTCACGTATGACAGCTCGGCACTGCACTGTACACGTGATCGGTGTCAGGAATGTTTTAATTAGTGGATACCATCATTAGTATGTCATAATTATAAATAATTAATATATATACAATTGTATTATTACAGACCACTTGGTGGTACAGACAAATTGGGAACCTCCTTCTCTTTTGAAGTCAGTTAAAAACTAAATATTTGCTTGGTGTTAAAATTCAAAATTCCAAATTCAAAATCATTTATTCAGTTTAGGCTACAAATAGCTCTTATGAATGTCATTATGCCATCGGTTCGTAAGTCTACTCTGGGCGGGAGACCTGGTACTGAGAAGAACCGGCAAGAAACTCAGCAAGTGTCAAGCTCTTTTCTCCCTTACAGCGTCAAAAATATTGGAAAATGCCCTATCATAAAAGGACACTTTCCATCACAAACAAACACAAAAAAGGACAATCACAACACCCAAAAATACAAAAAAAATAAAAATAATTAAGTTTGCAAAAATTACATCAGGTACCTACCAATTTCAATTTTCACAATGTCATACAGTTAGAATCCAGTATCAGAATGGATGGCGACTACTACTACTTCTACAATGCATTTTGGCAGGTAAAAACTATTTTACCTGTCAAAATGTTGTTCATTGTTCTACATTGCTGTTTTCCGGTTTTAATGTAAAAGAAGTTTGCAGTTTATAAACAAACTAGCTGACCCGGCGGACTTCGTACCGCATTTTTTTAATATAGCCTATAATACTCAGCGTTAATTAGCATTCTAATGGTGAAAGAATTTTTTAAATCGGTCCAGTAGTTTTTGAGTTTATTCGTTGCAAACATACATACAAAAATACAAAGCTTTCCTCTTTATAATATTAGCATAGACAATTTTCATATCCCTTTACAGGTAAGTATTCACCTGATGTTAAGACATAATAATACCAAAAATAGACTTGGACTTCATCGAGAACCCTCAACTACCAAGGAACTGGCTGTCTTATCTCTAGCTGTCGAAATACAACGAACATTACATAAACAAATTTTAGTTTATGAATAATTCAAATGATCTATCTAAACCTTCAGTCGGTTGTCTTGACTATCATCGTCGTAGACATCGTCGTTACATTAAAACTATAACAGAGTTTCGACATTCTTTAGATACAATCTTATTCGCTAACAACTTCAATTATATGCTTATTGTCAAGAGCATTGGGTATAATCAAATGATTACATCTGCGATTGACGAAAAGGTATTTTTAACAAGCGCATTCCAATTCATCTAAATATAGATTAAAATACGTCGGAAGTGGTATATAGCTGACCTTTCCGGTTTTAGAATATTTAACAGCAAAAAATAATATTAGATTATTTATACCAGTAATAATAATGAATGTATTTTTCTATATACATTTCCTAGTATTCGAGGCCAGCTATTATTTCCTATACGAATTAATTTGTATCAGTCCGATAATGATTAAGCAATTCAATGCCACAAATCAATGGATTCACTATTTAACGTATATTTGTTATTCGGCACATTAAACTTTAAATCGTAAGTTAAAAAATAAAATGATGTTTAAGAAGCTAAGAAAAACTCACCTTGATTGTATAAATGTATTAAGATTGCGATTCAGAAGACATGCTCTAAGTGACAAGTATTAATGAAAGACTAAAGCAAACCGTTCAACTTATTTTAATGTTTAAAGTATCTATTTGTTATTTTGTCATTTTGGATGAGTACGATAACGCAGTGGTTAACGCGGCCGGTCTCCGAGTGCTGAGGTTAAGCAACTTTCGCAAAGGGCTATCATCGGCTGGGTGACCAAAAATTTATCAACTCGAGCTCCTCCGTGGTTCGGAAGACACGTAAAGCCGTTGGTCCCGGCTGCATTAGCAGTCGTCAACCACCACCAATCCACCGCGATGATGGTTTCCGGCCCGTTCTTCCTATCCATCTATATGGAAGGCTCGTGCCCCAACAGTGGGGACATACAATATGATGATTTGTCATTTTGCGTTCTTGACTTTGCGAATTATGCGACTAAAGTAAAGTGGCATAAAATTTTTCAAAGCGATCGGTATCACCCACGTTGACATCAACATCACATGTGAATCTCAATAAGAGTTTTCAAATGCTTGAAGTTCATGTTTACACTAAACCTGAACCATTATTGAGAACTAAATGCTTCTTGGGTACACATGTGGACCTTTATACAGTCATTGTCATATTTTTCCCCTCTTAAAGTCTTCTTATACAGCTTCTAACACGAAAGCTGAGGGCCTACCACGAACCACGTTCGGCGTGTTGCCTCTCTGTCGCACTTGTAAATTCGTGCGTAAGTGTGACAGGGAGGCAACACGTCGAACGTGGTTCGTGGTAGGCCACCCTAATTAGAATGATCATAGTGTTCTTTTATTACACCAATAATAGTGATACATTAGGTCAACTGTCTTTTATTTTTATATATCATACTGGTGAGCACTTGGCATTCATCTCACCTGATGTTAAGTGATGATGAGGCCGAAGGTGGAAACGCACTTGCGCACTTCATCCCAGGTGAAGGAATCCTCAACTAGTGATGTACTGGCTATCTTAACTCTAGCTGCAGGAACACAACAATGCTACAAATCTTGATAAGATGGTGGTAGTTAGCCAGGCGGACAATAAGCCCTATCACCAACCAAACCGAGTACACAAACATGTACCCCACGCTGGGAATCGAATCCAGGAACTCTGGGTCTAAACCGGTGGTCTTAGTCACTAGACCACAGAGGTGGTTAAATCTTTACTCTCTTATACAGCCCTTATACAGGTATAAGTACCTATTTCAGCATCAGGATCACTTGTGAACCTCAATAAGTGTTTTAAGATAAGTACTTGAAGTTCATCTTTACACTTAACGTGAACCATTGTTGAGAACTAAATGCTACTAGCGCCATTTTATAATTTTTTTTACACAAGCAATAATTCGAAATACATGTTTAATGCTAATTAATGTTTATGTGCAAATACGTCACCAATGACATATAGCCACTTAAAACGTTAACTAACCATGTCTGAATAATCTAATTCAATGGACGTTCCAAATTCGAGCAGACACCAAAGATCCGGCGCGTGAGTTACAGGGCATAACAAATCGGATATCAGGTAATTTATTGATTGGTCAATATAAATTACTGTATCATTTTCGTCTTACACTAGTGGAGTTGAAATTACTGTACGACCATTTCTCGTTGGGACCACTGACCATTGTTACTGAGACACTAGTCTTATGAGTACCGGATGTAGAATGCGCTTCGGCGGGTTATAATATGGCGTTGTGACTTGACGCAGATGGTTGGCAGCTGGATGGCCTGTGCGAATTTTACTTGCGTAGTTTCCATAGTCTCTTATTTACCTTACTGTTGGGTAGGAGGTGCCAGTATAAATTTTAAAAGGAAAGTGTATAGAAGGTTGTATCCTTTTTTGATATTTGGTCTATGGGGAAAATATCAGAACCATCCTTAGGACACATTTGGACACAATTATGGACGTTTATAAAATATGTCGAAGCGAAGCCCAATTGTTTTAATAATGAAAAGTTTTCGTTTGTTGGATATAGGGTAGTGGCACCAGTGATCGACCGGAACCAGTGATCGACATTTGTTCCTCTAAAAAGGGGTTCGGCAACTGATTTAAGTCGTCAGTAATAATTGAACACAGACCATCGCTTTCTAGCTTTCATCCCGTAAAATTTTAATATAGAACTATGTTATTTTTTGGCGACGAAAACTGTGTCGAACACTTGTCTTAAAGTGTCGAAGACTGGTCTTAAATTGTCGAAGATTGGTCTTAAAGGGTCGAAGACTAGCGCCACTACTCTACGTATTTTGATTCGTATATTGTTATTAGGTAATTGTCCTAATGTTATGTAAAGGCATTCCTCCCGCTTCCACTTTAGCTGATCTTCAGGCAAAATATGTTTTACTTATTGTTGTAGGCATCCAAATCATCACACCATGTCCTTCGTCGTCAGTAATCTAGAATATCGTAACCTTGTCACTAGTGATACATAACTATTGATTATCTACTGTCATAATTACTGGACGGCGAACCAGTTAAGACAAGTGTCAAGCCATTACTATCTGATGTTCAAGTAGTTGATGAGGCATCTAAATGATTACAAACTGTTAAAATAAATAGCATTCATCTGTAGACACTGTAAACTGTTCAGCACATCATAAAAACATTGGAAGGCCAAAAGCAGCATTAACTGATTGAAACAAATTTCCCACTCAGCGTAGCTCAATGTTGCGTGTTTTTTTATGCATGCGACCTTAACTTCGTGACGATCTGGTGGTATTACGCTGCGTAGATCTTTAGCATTTAGTGGAAGATTTGTTATGTGAAAATTGTGAGGAGTGGTAGTAATGGGGGAGACCTTCGCCAAAAATGGGATGCATACAAGCTAACTGTAACTGGATTTGTTACGTCTACAAGATTAGAAGCTTTGAAACTTAAGCCATTCTCCCGATTAGAGACATTACCCCTCGGAGAATCTAGTAGGAAAGGGGAAACGCTTGCGTGATGCCATGCTCTCTAGAAACTCTCTGACGGTGTCTCCATTGCACGGCTTGAGGGTACCCTTTGAAGAGCTCGATGGCGCAGTGGTTAACGCGCCCGGTCTGCGATTGCTAAGGTTAAGCAATTGTCGCAAAGACCGGTCATCAGATGGGTGAACAAAGACATGATCTCGAGCTCCTCCGTGTTTCGGAAGGCACATAAAACCGTTGGTACCGGCTGCATTAGCAGTCGTTAACAACTGCCAACCCGCATTGGGCCCGCCGATCCATCCATAGGGAAGTCTCGTGTCGCAGCAGTGGGGACGTATTTGAGCTGGTGATGATGATGATGATGATGATGATGATGATGATGTACCCTTTAAAAAGTCCGGTGACGCTAAAAAGCCCCTTAGAAGCAATCGGCAAAGTCTCTCCAAAAATAGGGGCATTGAGGGTGTCTATAGTGTCTAGGGTGACGATAGACTAAACAGTCTAAACAATTTTTTTAGTTTTTTTATTTACTTATTTGGATTTTATAGTTTTGACGTCTATAAGGCAGAAGGCTTATGTCGAATAAATATGATATGATTTGACTTTGACTTTGACTTTGGCTATCAGTGCTACAATACTTTTAGTAATGTTAAGTATTGAACTGCACCAATGTTCTCAATGCTTTTATGCAATGCTGTTCGTCATCCGAGCTTGAGTTATTCCCTAGCCAGCCAAGGTTATGCAGTTGTGAAATTAATGTCCTCACGTTTTGCCTGCGATTTATTTCGTTTTTGCTCCGAATATACCTGATAGCAACCGGTTTCTCTACATATAATATATCGTTTTAGTAAATCACATCATATCGTTACGCTAGGTCGGGAAATATGAATTTATTAAAAAAAATATCTCAATAACAGCTACAAGGATAGCGACTTATGTAGTATAAGAAACTTCTTTTATAAAAAAATATGTAAAAGTCACCGCTGATGACTTAGATGAGTGGCACTGCGTTCTGCCTGATATCCAGAGGTTCTAGGTTTAATTCCCAGGCCGGGCAAAGTGTGTTTTAGATTTTCCAAATCAAAGCCCAAGTTTTTCATCACATCCCGCATTTGGCAAGCGTGGTGAAGACTTGGTTCCTTTCCTAGCTTTTGTCCAACAGTGAGGCAGTATATAGACTATTGATTTAGCAGTATATAGACTATTGATTTAGCTCAAAAGTACTTCATTGCCAAAGATATGCTGATGGCGGGTTACGTGAACTGAAATACTATACATTCAAGCCTCTTAGACTATTTGATTGTAGTGTTGTTCAGTGTTGTAAACTATTTTCTATTTCACTTGGAGTGTAGATGAAACTTTTGTGAATATTAATAAGTGGTTAATAATAAGTTTTATTTTATTACTAGTTTGTTTGTATGTTTCGCAGGTTTTAATGAGGCCTGTGTACATAGAAGTACAGTTTATGTTAATTTTGCTGCTTCTAATTAAATACTGCTAAAATATTTTCTATTTCACTTGGAGTGTAGATGAAACTTTTGTACTAAATCAATTTAAACTTTTGGTTTTTACAAAACAGTTTATAACACTGAACAACACTACAATCAAATAGTCGAAAAGGCTTGAATGTATAATATTTTAGTTCACGTAACCCGGCATCAGCATCTCTTTGGCAATGAAGTACTTTTAAACTAAATCAATTTAAACTTTTGGTTTTTACACACCGTCAAGATGAAGAGAATAGCGAACGCTGGCTCCAGCCCGTGGAACATGAGCATCACTTCGAATACCACTCAGTAGTCAAGAAAACGTTTTACATTGTCAACTTCAGTGGAGCTCATAAGCTAGCCATAGAGCTGTTACGCGTTCCTCGTTCCATACATTTGCAAGCGTATACTTTTGTTTTTAATAGCACAGTTCACTGTTCTGTAATCATACAGCTTCCTTATGTAATTAAGAAGGTGCAGCTTGCAGCTACTAGTTAAACAAACAAGTCCGGTGTTTTTCCTGAATATTTGATTTAAAAATTATAAAAACACAAATGTTGAAAAAATTTCCACGAGCAGGATTTGAACCTGCACCCTTCTGACATTCCGGGTCAGGTGCTCTTCCAATTGAGCTTGAACGCAAATTTTGTTGCGAACAAATTACAAAAACACAAATGTTGAAAAAATTTCCTCGAGCAGCAGTTGTTGACATTGAATAGGCGCCTTTGGCTTTCAAAGTAAAAAGTGTTGAATAATTTCGGCGGGCTGGTTAGAACCACGATAGCTCAATTGGAAGAGCACCTGACCCGGAATGTCAGAAGGGTGCAGGTTCAAATCCTGCTCGTGGAATTTTTTTCAACATTTGTGTTTTTGTAATTTGTTCCCAACAAAATTTGCGTTAAAAATTATTTGAACGATTTAAAAATTATTAAAAACAATACCCTTCCTTTGCAGTCGGGTAAAGATACGATTGAACGTAAACTAATATTCTTTTTGTGGAAAACTCGTTGCCAGAGTACCAACGCGCTCGGAGAGGCGCGGATGGTTATGTGGGGTCTCCCCTCCACGTAACCTAGCCTAGCCTAGCCTAGCCTATAACAAACTTAACATAATCTTGACAGCTCGACACTCCAACACAAAAGTATGAGAACATTCAGAAATATATCAATCAAAATCATATTAATTGAAAATCAACGTTAAGAGTGTGAAAGTTGAAGTGAAAACGGAAACTGAAGAAGCCCCTACGAAGATTCTGAAATAACTGCTTTATAAACCTTAAATATATTAAAGCCTATTTATTTTGTCCGTTTGTACTAAACTGGGCTATTACGAGTAAAGTTGAAACAAAAGTCGGAATACGAATAATCAATCGACTATTATTACATATGAGTAAGACATTATCTTTAATTTTTGACAATAAGATCCTGTCTCAGTAAAAGTTTCTCGTCTTCGATCAATTATGTACTAGATTCCCGATTAGCGCTTGAAAAACGCTAGGCGACTTTGGTACCACGGAGTTACAATTACTTTTGTGGTGATGACAGTAAATATTAAGTATAAATATTTTGCAATCTTAATTTAATCTTTATGTTTAAGATTTAAGGTTCACAGTAAGTTGAAGTTGTTGACGCTATCCACATCCAATGTTTTTTCAGATTCTGTTATTCGAATTTTAAATGTATACGTATGAGCAAACAGGACATCTTTCGAGATGCATTTTAGTTCCGGATCCTTTATTTAGTACATAATTGATCGTGTTATTTTTTGTGACAAACATTCACCATCGGATGATTATGGATAAGTGTACAAATCAGACACAGATATATATTTTTAGTAAAAAATTTAAAAAAAAAAAACAAAAAACCCGCCAGCGTTAAAAATAATAACTAAATAGAAAATCAATTGAAAAGGCCGGAACAATATCAAACATAAATACTGTATACAATTAAAGATATCAATATGGTAGACCTTCGAAATTTTATGCAACATCATAACCCTTCCTTTGCAGTCGGATAAAAAAAAACTGTTTTTCAACAAGTCCAATGGCATCGCACAACAGCCTTTTAATTTCACCTATATCACTTACCTATAACACTTGGGCAGCTAAGACGAATCTAACGATACCGCAATTATGTAAATCCGTTCAGCGGTTCTGGAGATATGAGGTTATACAGAATATTACATACAAGATACGCGGGAAAAACAATACCCTTCCTTTGCAGTCGGGTAAAAAGTTACTAAGATAATAATCATCGAAAAAAGCCGAATGCTAATAAAACCCGCTAAGCATCTTCAACTTAATGGTTGTATTGTTAAAGCTGGCATCATCACGCCCACTGGTACCTACATCGACGGCAATCCGGATTTCAAGTTCAAATCGAATGGTATTATTAGTTGGGACTCATAATTCGTGGAACTTGTTACAATCACAAAGGAATAAGATGTTCTTCAGTCACGATCTTTAATGGGACAAACCAATAAAAATATCCAATAGTTTCTTATTTCTATTACGTAATGCTGTCATGTAAATCGCATGTAGGTATATTGGTTTTAATAAGAATAAGTGGATACCTACGCTTTAAAACGGCATACATTGATATAGCTGGTTTTTATATAGAGAAAACGTAAATTAATTAATTGGTTTGAACATAAAAAATAAGATTATGAACGTGGCAGATGAATCATCACCATCACCAGCTAATTTTATGTCCACACTGCTGGGGCACGAGCCTTCCCTATGGATGGAAAGGGAGAAAGGGCCATGAACCACAACGTGGGCCCAGTGTGGATTGGTAACCACCAATCCGCACTGGGCTAGTGATTAAAGACTGCTAATGCAGCCGGGACCATCGGCTTTACGTGCCTTCCAAAGCATGGAAGAAGCTCGAGATGATACATTTTTGGTCACCCAGCCGATGACCGGCCTATGTGAAAGTTGCTATACTTTAGTTATGTACTTACTTTACTTTTACTTATGTATTTTTGTGTATAAGCAAAGTCGGCCACTGAGCTATCGCCCTTTTGTGCTTCTGCAGCACACATAATATAAAATTCTATTTGTTATTAATATTGTTATTTTTAATAGATTTTTTTTGTGTATGATGTATTAGTTACAAATAGTGTTTTCTATTCTATTCTATTCTATTCTATTCTATTCTATTCTATTCTATTTTAGCAATTGCAAACCAGACGCGTTAACCACAGCACCATCAAGGTCCTCTCGATACTGTTTTAAAAAAATACTAGTTTAAAATGAATTTGCTCATTTGCATACTTAAACGGTAAGTTACGATTATTTAATGATTATATTGGGAATTATATGGAAATATTTTTTACTTTTTATGTTATGTCTTTGTTTTTGTAAACGTGGATTCAATTTAAACTAGATTTGAAAGTAATAGTGCTTCTAGGAACATCGATTTTTGTCCACGTTTGGAAATAGCAGGCAAGGAGTTTAAAGTCAATATTTACTAATATTATAAAGAGGAAACCTTTGTATTTTTGTATATATGTATGTATGTTTGTAACGAATAAACTCAAAAACTACTAGACCGATTTAAAAACTTCTTTTACAATTAGAATGCTACATTATATAAAAAAAAAATAAAAAAATACTAAAAACGACAATTTAATTTTCCAATACAAAATGAGTAGTTGGTTTTTTTGTCATGGAAACCATTGATATATATTTAACTCAATGATGAAAACTGTCAAAGCAGTACGAAGTCCGCCGGGTCAGCTAGTTAAAAATTGTCCGTATGATTATAAGCGTCATTCTTGCAACTGGGCGCACGTGCTAAGTACAGACGCATGCACATCAACATATCCAAAAATGTCAAATTTTATCAATAAATATTCAATCTTGAGTTATTTGTAAAAAGTTCAAAGTCTATTGAGGAAAGGAAAATGTCAGTTTTACTAAGGGTGCTGGTCCAAATGTGTTACAGATGTGGATAGAACATTATATGACTCGTCTTAACGAGTGGAATATTTTTTATTATGGCAGCGAAAAAAAAACCTAGATTTTTGCATGTTTTTACATAAAAAAATACCAAAAATATAACTTTACAAGTTCGATAATTACACAACGTTATGTTCATTCTAATTGCAGACCTCAAAAAAAATCGGACTGTCGGAAGAAGATTTGATAATATTCGCACTCCGCATTCATCAATTGAAGTTACCAAGGAGGTACTACAGCGAGCATGAATAGAAATATATCGCGATACTGAGCAATTGACCGACTTAAGTCATTATAATATTGTGGAAACCAATGTATGGTTAATTAATTAATTAATTAATATTTGAACAATGTTTCAACAGCTTTAATGGTACAGAAAATACAGAATTAAATTTTACCTAAACATAAGCCAATTAATGAAACACACTGTGCTACTTAATAATATTAACAATATAACGCAGGTAGTAATTTTTTCTCTACCAATAAGATGGTGGTAATGGTTGTTGAGAATCAAAATAAACAGCAGGCATACATCATCTAAAGTATATTACTGTTACATATTAAACGATGAAAGTGAGCAAGGATTAAATTGCATTAAACATTATTACTGCACGTGCCCTATAGGAAAACGCAAACTGGGATGCTGCGCCCATATAATGTGTGTAGTATGGTTCCTGGGGTGGGCCAGACACGAAAATAATAATAACCGCCCAGCAGAGTTTTTAGATTATATAATTGACGAAGAATAGTTTTTGTTATTATATAACTATAAATATTTTTGTTATTTAACTATAAATATTCTCCATTTTATTCAAAACTTTAAAAAAGATGAAATAACAAATTAAAAATACCGTAATTTTTCTCTTTTCTTTCATACCTTTTACAGTTTTTAAATGTAAATAGGTACTCATGTAAAATCTCAGCTCCTCTGAGATATTTTGTTTGCTGCCATAATAAAAAGAAATTCACTTGTTAAGACCAGTCATTATAAAATTCTACACACATTTGCAACACATTTGGACCGAAAGCTGACAATGACCTTTGACAGTTTGTGGTAGTCTCTTGTGCCGGCGTGTGTACACGACAACGATTGCTCGGAATGAACAGCATACTTGAGCTGACCACTCGACGTCCGGGTATGATTAAATCATCTCATACCACATACCACACATATCATTGAAGTAATGATTTACGACATACACGTCGGAACTGTAATGAGTATTAGTTTCCTAGTACTAGCCTTCATACTGACCTCAGCGGCCTAATAATGCGACCGCAGTGAGGAAAATCACCGCACATACAATCACGTCTTTTAATGAGATGAGAGGTAGCGAGGAAATGTCTTCCTGCTGTGTCATCAATCATCATGGCCACTATTGATTCACCGAATGTGAAAACCTCTATTCTAAAATTTGTTTTTCTGAGTGTTCAAATAATTTTTAACGCAAATTTTGTTGCGATTTATTCAACATTTGTGTTTTTGTTTTTATGAACCCTGGGCATAGCTTTAGCTTTTTTTCCTATAGTTGATGGCTTCGAGCCATTAGCACATTTAGCCAGTGTCAAAGTAATTTTTCTTACAGTTATACATACATATATATATAAACAATATTTCCTTCTGTATGATGATGATAATTGATAATAGAAATGAAAAGTGAGAAATGATATACCTCCCAACCCCTTACGTATCTCAGTAAAGATGTGGGGCTTTACTAATACCTCACGCGGACTTCTTGAGAGAAGTTGAAAAGTGACGTTGCATTGTTTTGTTTCTTTTGTTTTTCATCACTCATGCACCGCTCACGATCACTTAACGGTTAATAATCCACCATTATTACACATTAATATTCGACCTAACACAAGTTTCAGAAAATAAACCAAACAGCAGTCATGACTCTTCACTTTCCCGCCAAGAAATCTAGCTTTAGCCTTATAGTGTTAAATTTTTTTTGTGGAAATGTGCTGTTAGCGTCCTTTGTCCCGATACCCCCCACTAGATTATCTCCGGCGCTCGGGTTGGAATAGAGACCTCAGCTCACTACACCCAGCCAGTCAGTCAGCTCAATCGCTTGCGAGTTGCTGAATGCCAACAAAATGGACTGACGATGACGACATCATTGTTCCGTGCAGTGCAAGGCTATGGCCCCCTAGGGCAGCAAAAAAGTTACATGGTTGAATGGCTGTGTTTACCTACGACAGCGACTTTGTCTCCACTCATACGAAATCGTGATACATTCTCGTACATACATAATCTAGCGTCCTTGTCCCAAAAAGGGGTAGACGGAGCATCAAATTCCACCTATTTTGAGTATACTCGACAATAGTGACCCAACGCCACATCTAGGATAAGCAAGTAGGGTTCCAAAGTGGAATAGATAACATTAGTGATGGGTTGCTAACAGATTGCCTGATGTGCGACCCCCCCACTCGATCCTCTAAATGCCAACACGCATTTACAGAATACACTAAACATGCACACTAGTTTAGGCCAGAGACACCATACTCGTAGAACTGTTTGTTCTTGTTACGACGAGCCGGTTCACACGCTCTCTATACCAGGTACAGACATGTAAGTTACCTGGGCGCTTTTTCCCACCCTCACGATTCGGTCAACCCGAGCCGAGGTCCGAGCCTTTTGGGTTGTTCCGCTTCCCGATCCGATCCGAACCACTCGGAGAATCTAGTAGGGCACGGGGACACGCACTAGTGCGTGATGCCGTTCCCTCTAGAAAACTCTGACAGTGATTCATTTCACACAGCTTGGTGAAGCTGAAAATGCCCAGTGGCAATCAGCAAACTCTATCAAAAAAAAAAACTGATGTGCAAGTATCTTTGAACCCTTGTCCCTTATTTGGCTCTTACGACATGCACGGGAAGTAATGCATGCACACACACACTCACACACACATTCTTTTATGCCAACAGCAATTATAAAAATTTAGCTTTTAAGTACTTTAGCAATTAAAACTAGAAATATTATAAAGTTATGATTATGGAAGAGCGGAGCCTTCTGTTACAGATATTTTCATGTCTAATAGGAAGCTCCAAATGATAATATTGTTACAATGTTTCTAGTGCTGAAATAAAAGTATTTTGATTTGATTTTGATTTGAATGCAGCTGATACATTATTTTCAAGTCCCAGACAAGCATGGGAGTGGTATAATACAGTGTTTAAAATATGCTTTGCAAACTTCTTGCTAAGAATTGAACATAATTATCTAATCACATTAAATTAAAAAACGAATCTCATCAATAATAATCGTATTTAATAACACAAGCTAATGCGTCTTCCTTAGTTTTAATAATATGTTAATGCACAAAAGACGTTACAAATCACCTTGGATTATGTAGAGTTGAACTTCCTGGACTTAATGCACTTTTAAAGTCTTATTCATTAAATATCTTTTAACGTATTTAAGTTGGAGTAAGTGCGCTTAGGAATAATAAATAGTATTACAGTAGTAAGGAGCTCGATGGCGCAGTGGTTAACACGCCCGGTCTGCGAGTGCTGAGGTTAAGCAATTTTCGCAAAGGCCGGTCATCGGATGGGTGACCAAAAATGTCCCGTTCTCCCTATCCATCCATAGGGATGGCTCGTGCCCCAGCAGTGGGGACATAAATGAGCTGATGATGATGATGATGATGATTAGAGTAGTAATAGAATAAATTAATTCTGACTTGTTTTAAGTCCACCTGATTAGCCATCTTATTGTAGTCATCTGTCAAAACAGCAACTTTGGTAACATATTTGTCTATCCGATAGTTACATGTTCAGGATGCCTAGTGCGACTTCTATTTGCCTAACGGTCACATTAAAAAAAGGAAACCTTTTGCGCCTCCATTTTGCCATACAAATTTTTAGTTTCTTTTTCTCCATCGATTGGCAAATAAAACTCGCACAAGGCACCCAGATGTGCAGTTCTAAAGTGGTTATGGATTCCGTGTCAAGTGCGCTTCCATCATAGCTTAAGTAACACGAAGGCCGAGCGCTTTCCCGTTGTGAAGATCTAAAAAAAACCTTTTAAGTATGACAATCGTTATCACTAAAATATGCAGTCAGTGGCTCGCCTGCCTGTGAACTATTGAGTTCCACAAACCAATATTCATTGTGTGTGTACTCACGTAATTGAATAAGCCTTAGTGCGGTGATGAGAGATTGGTAACGATGTTATCGAGTTGAAAAATATTTTTTGAAACAATGATTGCTCTTCTTTGTCATTGTGTCAGTAAGTCGTATTTGTTTTTCTTGCATTATTTTTATGCAGTTACAAAAAGTTTAAAGTGTTTTGACAATAATACTTAGTTTAAAATTATCAATATCTTCATGCATCCCAGCGAACCAACTCTCTTAATGATTACGCCGAGTATAAAGCTTAAAGTCTAAACACCTCAAAAATCTCCTTATCATTATCAAATTAATAATATCTTGTTATGATGACGAAAACTTTAAAAATCATAAATTGAATTTCTGCACTGATTTAAATACATGTTCAACACTGTGTCATTGACACGTTAAATAAAACAAGATAAGGTCTGTGCCGGCTAGGTGCTTTAGCAAGGTTTACTGCAACCGGTTCTAGCGTTAAAACGAAACTGGTATTATATTGTCGACAGTATCGATTCGCTCCTGGCAACACTAGTGTGGCAGTCACGCGTGGTGACGTCACACCTGACACGACTTGCCACTCAGGTGTTTGGCCAAGCAGCAGTTCCCATAGATTTTTATTGATTCATCATGCTTTAGAATGTACTACGAGAGAAAAGGTCCAATTTTAAATTTCATACGTGTTTGATGCTTCTATACGATGCGTGTTAATTTGTTATAGAGATGAGATTAATTATTATGTTTGTTTTTTGGTACATTCTTGGATCGAAAAATGAAATAATAGCTTGAACAGGTTGTTATTCTTGAATCGTAAAAATTAATGGCTGGCATAAGTTTTCATTAATCCTGTTTATGTATCAGTAAGTAAACTTTATAAACGCAAAACTATATGAAAACTTCAGTACTGTTTCAAGTCGACTAATTAGGTTAATAAAACAAAATTTAATTGTATCTGACTATAATACACCTGCAATTAGATTGATTACCGAAACAAACTAAAAATGTGTATGTAGATAAATTATGTTAGTTGCAATTCAACCACCTGCTAATAAGTTATTTAACATTTAAATACTTACCGTTATATGTACAATTTTAATGAGAAGTAATTGAACGATTAAAACCTCATACAATGTGATTAAAGTTCTTTCAGTTCGTATGTTATTATATAATATATCAGAAACGTCTAATGCGGTCATTCGAAACATTAAATATTCATAAGTTTCGCATCGGAGTAACTTGAGATGATGTTCGAGTCTGCTTTAACATTGAACCAACATACTTTAACCAAAGCGCATAATTGTGCAATACGAGATAAGTTATGGCACAAACCTTTGATTTTCATGTTGACCTTTGAAGATTCGCCATCGCCATAAAAACATTAGTTTCGCCAATAACGAAATGTGTTAACATTCTAGTCTTTTTTTTGGTAAAATTACAAAAAACAACGTTTACATCACCAGTTTCTGAGTTTTTGCACATTGGTTAACTTCGTTTATTGCTTAAAATCTATAAACAAAACAGTGAATTAATTTATTTAATCAAAAAACACGAATTCTCTGGAGTCTACAAACTAGAGAATGGCATGAAGGTTCCTTATGAAGCTAAGACACACTATACGTCAAATATACTTATATATTATAAAACGATTTTTATGTAACCCACTGAGATTACAGGATAAACAGGTGTTCATGTAGACCAAGTAGCGGGCGGTTATACATAAAAGTAACCAAACAAACATGTTACTTCTTCTATTTAAAAATATTTCTGTATTTACACATAACTTTAGCTAAAATAAATAATATAACAACAGCTATCAATTTGCACACAGCCGTGTAAAAACTGGAAACTTTGAAACGTGACGTCACCATCACCAGCTCTCAGTTGTTTCTACACGCTTGCAATCGTTTGTTTGTGTTCGCAAAGAAAGTGCAGGTGACAATCGCATGTGCGGAGTGCGCGGAATGCATTGCGCAATAGAGTTTCTCCCACGGAGCACCCAGCCAGAGTTGAAAGGTAGCCGACTGTTTGGTGCGACTTGAGCTATCGAGATCTGTGCAAATTAGCAGTGTCATCTAACAAATGACTGTCGAATCTGTCGCCCATCTTTTGTTGGTAGCGGTAGCATTGTTTAACGAAGTTATTGTTATCAACTTATTTTAAATTGGCAAAGTAGAAAATTGTTTAAATGATTGGACTGCGTTTATGTCTTCTCTATGTACATTGATATATCCATGTCAGGCAATGTAAGCATATTACATGTAAGCCTAGTTTTGGAATTACAATGACAGCTGGAATGTTGATGGTTCGGCGTAAATGACTCTTGATGGTTTTCGATGTATAATAAACAAAGTTCCCAACGTTAACACGAATATTAAATATACAGATGAATTTTTCGTCCGAATCCGAATCCGAAACTATAAGAAAATGCAAAAAATACCCAAAAGAATAAAAATACCTTTGAGTATTTTGAATGAAGGGTTTGAGAGATTTGACCATACATACACACTTAATTAAAATGTTAACAGAAACTTGATTCTCACGCAGGGGGCATAAGGTTAAAGGATAGTAATAACACTTCCGTAGATCACCTTTGACAGGTAGACAAGACAAAAAAGGCATGTACAAAAACTTCGTTGGTCATCAAATATAACGCGCCGTGAAATAATATATTGATTGATCGATTGCTAAAAGTACCTACTTATATAAGTTAAAAGCTATTTGTATTATACGAAAAGGTAAGATGGAGTTTTTGCTCTTGTCTTGCATGAAATTAATTTAGAGTTTCAGTATCAATTATGAGGAGCAATTTTGTTATGATAATTATTATTTTAATACATGGCACGTCGCATCGTCTGAGCTAAGATTATAGCGCTTCAAGCTAGTCTTGAATGAACTCGCGCCCATTTTTTTTTGTTATATATAATTTTTTCCGATGTCACTCGAGTCACTCGAGTAAAACTCTAATCCAATTACTCGTATTATAGAGAACATACACTCTATCATAAAAATAGTTTGGATTTACCGAAATTTTTGCTTTGCGTCATTATTTTTCATGCGGACAGCTAAGGACATCTGTTTCCTGATATGTGCAACCTGGACATTTTCAAGGCAAGGGTGAACAGGCATTATCTAGGCAAGTATGCTACATTCTAAGCCGCATCATCACTTACTATCAGGTGAGATCGCGGTCAAATACTTGCTATAAAAAAAAGAAATATTTTTTTTGATATCGTATATATAATATACTTAAACATGTCTTATGTTTAACAAAATACGGATATTGCAAGTTTGATACCGACGTGCATAAATTATTATATCATTTGAATTAAATTATACTCTCATAAATGTTTTCTGTGGTTTAGCTCTAACCACCAGTGCACGTAACTCTTCTATAACTTCAAAGATATGTAGGTAACTACTTGAATTGTTATATTAATAAATTATTAATTTTTATAGTTCATTCTTAGGATTATAATTTTTATAAATTATTTTTTAACCGAGTTACATAGAAACCTAATAAACTAATTATGATGGATGTTGATGACGTAGTTGTTGACATTGAATAAGGCTCCTTTGGCTTACAAAGTAAGAGTAGACATTGATATTTGTACCGGCTGGACAGAGCCATGATATATTATAATTGTAAATGCACCTGATCCGATATGCGGGTTCAAATTCTGCTTGTGGAAATCTTTTCAACAATTTCCATGTTAAGAGTTTAATTTGGTTACAGACAACACATAATATGGATACGACACGACTACACACACCTCTTGCTCTATGGCTTGTAAATTGTATCGGTAACGTCACTCACTTCATCCTTACGTAGTAAGTAGCCCGTGCCGTGGGCCATAATTACCCCTATGCCGGCAACCACAAGCAGGTAACCGGCATGCCTCGGCGCACTTTCTTCGCGAATTAACCCTGTTGCATAAGCTGCGCGCACGCGGCTCTCTATAGCAGCCGTATAATTTATGACGTGACATTGTGGTGCGCCTGGGAACATTGCTAGCCTACTTACTTACATTGAGTTGAGTGGCTGAAATATACGTTGGTGCCGAGAAGTTTTGTCAAACGTCATATTTGAAGATGGAACATAAGACGGTCGGCGTTGTATAAGAACGGTGGTTGACATTGTTTCGGTTGAATTAATCCTAACTAATGTTATTATTATACCTAGTCACTTAAAATTAAGCGAGATGAAAGCCAAGCAGTTCCACGTTTTGGGACAAAACAATTGAGTATCAAAGCTACCTTTTATTGAATGACGTCATATGTTATGTGACAAATTTCACGCGAGTGACGCCGCCCTGGGAAATTTGTGTAACTATAAGTAGGAATTCTTCTATTCTTGCCACATATTCAATGTCATCCTTTTATGAGCAAACTTCAAATAATTTTATAGAGTTTGTTTTAAAGTGAGTATATGGCCAATGAATTAGCAGTATACTTCTTAAAACTATACTTTTTACATTTCAATTTTTAGTCCTCGTAACTCTTTCATACAGACCATTAACATAATTTTAACAAAGTTTACATAACAAATGCAAATATTTCGATTTGCTCTCATCTTTTCTAGAAAGGATGCCGTTTGTCGATTGCGTTTGTTATTTGTTACAACTTTTTTAACGCTGTCCGGCAATGAGGCGTTTCATACTTATTATATGTACGTGCGTGCTAAGTGCGATACTCCAAGATGGCTCTTGATTACTTCCTGCGAGGTTCAGCTCGTGCGCAGTCGAGGTGAGCCGCTCAAGGTGGCGTGCTTTACCTAATGAAATGTGTTATTGTTTTCAACCACCGCCGGCATTCAAGTATTGTTAAATGTTATTTTAAACGGAATAGGGTTAGATCGCGACGTTTTGTGTAGAAACAGTAGGTGATGTATTGGTTCAGTTGAATTCTGATCCTACGTAAAGATTTTGCAAGTGTGTTCGTTTGTGTTTCTATTCCACTCTCGATTACGATCTTTGAACGTCTCGCAGAATCAAGTAAGAGAAGGAGATACGCTTGCGTGATGCCATCCCCTCTAGAAACTCTTTAAGGATGTTCAATCATTAGGGCTTGAGGATTTAAGTGTCTCACAGGCCGCCCCTAAAATCCGAATACAACAGTGATACTTATCCAAAAAAATTGTTTTCATCACGTCAAAACGGACTAACGGATCAACTTGATATTTTGTACAGAGATAGTTTAGGGGTATACGAAACCGCATTTGTGGGTGGTATGGTGCTATGACCGCCGGTCTCAGACTCAGAGGTCCCACGTTTGATTCCCATCGGGGGTAGATATTGTGCTCGATTTAGTTGCTAGAAGGGCTTCTTTTAAGTCCGTCTCCTCGTGCTTTAGCTCGTGCGCAATTCAAGGTTGGCTTGTCAAGGTGGCGTGCTTATCCTAATGAAATATGTTATTGTTTTCAACGAGCAACGGCGACATGTAAGTTTTAAGTATTTATGTTTCAAGGCTTTAAAATTATAATGGAATGCAATATTAACAGTGGCTCTGAGTCTCTCATAACAAAACATGGCGAAAACACTATTAAAAAAAAATTACGGGTTTGCACTTGACCTTCATCTCACCTCATGTTATGTGATGATAAGGCCGAAGGTTGGCAGCGCACTTCCCGCAAAATCCTCAACCACTGAGGACAAAACATGACGCATCCAAGTACTCTAGAAGAAAAGAGTTACTAAGTTAACATTTTACTTACACTTAAAACTACAATATTATTATTATTTTTTAGGTTGAATTGCGTAAATTACTTATAATAAAATATATATTACATAATCATCATCATCATCATTACAGCCCGTAAACACCCATTTCTGGGTATAATAGGTATGTTATCTGCTTTTGTACCTATAAAATAAATGAATAAGTCTTGGTATAAAATACATGAAAAAAAATAAGTCAGCGTACACCGTTGGCAAACGTTCTCCGCAGCCCATTGACGCATTTAACACTGATGATGGTATAACTCACACGTCGCCGACCTTGAGGCCTTAGTTATTAAGCCCAGTAGCTTAAAAAAAAAAATAAATGAAGCCATAAATGACTTCAATTTATCTACTAAGTTCCTTGTTGGAGTCTTAGTATAAACAGCTTTTCGAACCATAGCGGTAGAATCGTATAAAATCCTCGTGATACTATTGTTGATCGATTTATATTTATAACTATTAGTTACTAGTGTATGTGGTATTTTTAGTTTTTCATAGACATGGTAGTTACTTTATCGATGCGCGCTTTATGTATCTAAATTGAATAGAGCAGATTGTGTTTAATTCTTCATCTGTTATACCTGCAATGAGCAACGTGAATAAAACCGCTGAGCTGCTTAACGACTTTAAAATTATACAATTTATACAAAATCGAGGAAAATTATACATCTACGATGAAAATTAAAGGTAATTGAAGGCGACCCTAAATTGAGCACGCACAAAGTTAAGTGTATGCGCACACGCACGCACCCGGACCTCATCATTATACTGACATTTAGTTCCGGACATTAGGTTCTTGAAGTAGCTAAAATGAAATGAAATAAATCTTTATTAAAGTCAACTTATTAAATAAGTACTTCTGGATCGTCATAACATATTTTGCCTACCACCCATTTTGACGTTTTTTTAGCTGTAGTGGAGAACGGGCGCAAGAAACTGCACAGCTTTGTATAGAAGTACAAAACTGTGCAGATTGGTATATGTTTGTTGAGGCCTTTTCTTAGCCCTAGGGATTCGAATGAGTCCAAGAGCAAGCCCATCTTACAATAAAAAAAAGTAACGACAATTACCAAATTATACTTACATTTCTTTTTTCAATATACAATTTTAATTATACAATATAATATACAATTAATCAAAGATATGTATGTATGTATTTTTACTAACTTACTTTGTTTTATTTCCGACATTTGTATCAATCTTTATAATCGTTGTAATAGAGAAAGTGACTTAACTGCCATTGAAATCAGACCTTATCTATACTAATATTATAAAGCTAAAGAGTTTGTTTGTTTGTTTGTTTGTTTGTTTGAACGCGCTAATCTCAGGAACTACTGGTTCGAATTGAAAAATTCTTTTTGTGTTGAATAGTCCATTTATTAAGGAAGGCTATAGGCTATATTACATCACGCTATGACTAATAAGTGTGGAACAGTCGCTAATTAACGCGGGTGAAACCGCAGGGCACAGCTAGTGGTTTTATAGCCTTATGGCTTTATAGCGACAGTTGTTTTGGGTGAAATCTTCGGATCCCACAACTGGCCGCGAATTGCAGCCCCCGGGAGCTTTACAAGGTAGGCCCGGTCCTATTAGTAATATTAGAATTCTAAAATGGCGTATAAAGCCCGCCGAATTTGCCACGCAATTCTCGTTCTTGATAACATGATTGAATGGCATACTATACTTGCAATATGCACCTTGTTTAAACAGCGTTCGTTCAGACTTATTTCAGAGGGTCAAAATATTATTGTCATGGTTATCACATACTGACATAACCAGCGTTTTTTAATGACAAGTCAAACTTTCATTAGGCACCCTGTTGAAACTGCGTTTAGGCTTATTAAAGAGAGGATCAGGATATTACTGTCGTGCTTATCACTGACTGACGTAACCAGCGTATCTACTATACCTCTCGTTTTCGTTAACTTGCTAATAGCATTATCTCGCACTAGGCACTGGCTAAAGTGCTTTCAGTCAGGTTTATTTAAGAGGGGCTCAAGATAATATTGTCGTGCTTATCACTAACTGACGTAACCAGCGGGTTGTGGCCAATGGCATTGAGCCGGTCGGTTCCGGTGCGCGCTCAAAACGGTCAGACGCAGCCTCCGCGTCTGGCGGCCTGCTTGCTGTGTATTAATCGTCAATAATTATCGCGAAGATTAAAAAACGTTGCTCTCGTTTTTGAGTTTTTGGCAGCATATCGCCGGTTTAGTGGATACTTATGGGTATTGAAATATTCGGTATTTGAGTAGGTACCTAATATTTTACATGAAGCATCGATAGCCGAACAGATATATAGACCTCGGGTAAAATGCGAGAAATCGTGGTTCAATATATCATAATAGAAAATAATAATATTAAGCTAAATTAAATAATAATAAAATATAGTGAAAAAATTAAATACCTATCCGACCCAGCCAGGAATCGAACCTGGGTCTTCCGCTTGACCACCGGTGCGGAATTGTACAACTGTGGTATGCAATAAAGGCAATAAAAAAACTTAATGATTTTTTATTATTATTTTTAATGCGCTTATAACACATTAATAAAATATACTGAAAAAATTAAATGCCTACCTGACTCAGCCAGGAATCAAACCTGGGTCTTCCGCAAGACCGCTTGTGCGGTGCGTTAATAGCGCATTAAAAATATTTAAAAAAATCATAAAATTTTTTTGATTGGCCTTATTGCATATCACGGTCTTATAACTAAATTAGAGCAGAACTATTAACTCTGATGGGTACAACAATAATTGATAAAAATTAAAAGTGAAATTTTTGATATCGCTTAGACAACTGAGTAAAATGTTGTATTTTTAACGTCAAAATGTAAGCCTCCAAGCCTTACGATGGTAATTCTTGTTCCGAGAAGAAGCCGAAAGAAACTGAGCAAAAGCTTTTTCTTTTTCCAGTGTTGTGTTACAACTTTTCTTGCTTATTCATAGGTACGTCATGACATTAAGACTGCAGACACTGCACACACCTGATTCACTGGCACTCTGAATAAAAGAAAAACAATAACGCATCAACAAATAGTAGGGACCTTGTAGCATCCAAAGGTGGGTCACCAATTGAGTAATAACACGTAGAAAGCCAGCTTTCTTCAAGCAGACACCCATCAGAAGGATCCTAATTGCGCAACAGCTATCGAGGCCACTTGAAATGGCAATACCGACGCGTATCGTACGAGGTTTCACTAACATTCAGTTGTCATTTCCGTTAGAGATAATGGTGTCTTGTAGCAAATGGGGTGCTCGCGTTGCGGTCTGTGGTGTGGCTACTGCGTTTAATGAATTAAGAAGCGGTATGCTGATAGCCCAGTTTTGAAAGGACGTACAATCAGCAACAAAAGTCGTTGAACACTTACTTCTATGTCAAATTCATTAACGTGAATCAAAGTTAATTCTGGGATTTGAAAATATGTTGTCATTCCTATTGAAAGCTTAAAGTAATCGTTATATTCTCAAAATAACAATATTTACTCTTTTTCTTTTTAAAATAATTATATTTGTCTATTGCTTCCATTGCAATATTTAATCGAACAAGGAGTTCATTTATCAAATGTCTGCAAACCAGTTATTTGGAGCTCTCAATTTTCTCGAGTCACCCACAACTTTATTTAGTAAGAGTACCCAAGTACCCAATGATTATTAAACATTTATTACTGCAGTTAATAATTTGCTCTTTAGATATTTCATAACATGTCAGAAAGAACCATAAAATTAGTAGTTTTCACTTTACTGTTGCAAAGTAATAGTCTTTTCATGGATATTGAAACCTTTTCTGAATACCAATAAGTATTGAATAAGTCTGTTTTACACTATGAATTTAATGTGCCAGCTAAAAAATACATGTTTGTTAATGACTGCTGAATGATAATGTAGGAGACGCGATCTTTATTCCTGTTCTTCGTGGATTTAAGTTATACGTCTTTGAATACCTAATAACGATATAGTAACAACAGAAATGATACAACGTTTTTAAATAACTCTGTTATATAAGAAAATTTACCTTAATCAACCTAAGTTGCTTATGTCAAATATTGCAAGTGCTTGTTTTAAAAGTATTAAGAATAAAATTATTAAATGAATTCACTATACAACCAACCTGAGGCATTCTTGTTTCACGTGCTGTTTTAATTTTCAATACAAAAATAGCATTGTAAATGGCAAAACCACAATTTAAAAATAACTTAAGAAACAGTTAAAATCGTCGATACAAAATATTTTTGGGGCAATACCGAAGCCGATATCAAAGGCTTTTCTGGGAGTGTAAAGGCCGTTCAAGCCGCGTTCCGGTGTCAGGGCTCCCCGCTTGTCTGTTGACACTTTCACTGTGGGCTTACCAGCGCTTACGTCACCCGCAACGCGCATTATATCACCGCTAAATCGGCTGCCGACTGGCACACTGGCCCGAAGCCAGAATTTAAAGTTTTTTTTTAAATTCCGTACGAATAAGAACTTCGCCTTCGTCTCACTTGATGCTAAGTGATAACGCCGAAAGTGTGGAAGTGTACTCTATCTGGAATCATCAAATATTGAGGAAATGGCTTTCTTTGTAGGTACCCATAGGAGTTCAGCCTACACACGTCCACTGCTGGGCATAGACCTCTCCAAGTGCACGCTACTGAGCACGATCCGCGGCTACTCTCATCCAGCTCTTGCCAGCCACCTTGCGAAGATCGTCGTTCCACTGATGATGATGATGATGATGATGATGATGATGATGATGATGATGATGATGATGATGATGATAGGAGTTCAGAGCAACAAAGTTTTAGTTTTATTAAGTTATTATAAATCCATATTCAAATTATATTTATTCATTTTTATTGACACACAAAACAGAAAACAGACGTTAAACAAATAATTATAATAATTAAATAACCAAATTGAAAACATTTATTCGTCGTAGCACAGTTAGGCTTAGTTTCTAACAATGAAAATAACATATAAAATTAAAATGCTAGATTGAATTTTGATGTTGGTATGATTCCTTTGATTGGTTTTAGTAGGATTCCTCTCAGTATAAGTTGCAGCAGTTGAACCATTTTGTCTTTGTGTGACAATGGACAAATGTTATATTTTATTTTATTTAGGCTACTAATATTGATTTTGAGATGGCGGAAGCTAACCAGACAGACTTTGTCCACCTCTAAGTTGTAGGTGACCCCTTAGCCATATTAGGTGACGGTTTTACTCCTACAACTGTCACATAACATGACTTTGAATAACTCCTCTTTAACTAAAGGGTTGTCATCGGTGAAAACGAGCGTCATTCTTTTCTAGTCTACAAGTAATAGTGCATACTAAAAAGATCACCACTCGGTTCATCATTCCGTTTTGCTTTATTTAACGAGGTATATAAAAAGTCAACTGTTAATAATGGCTCAAATACTTTTTATGGAGTAACTTGTGAATTGTGATCTACTTCGGTGCCAGCATCTGTCAATTTTTCAATGTCGTAATTAACATCTTGGCAAATTCACTGCGGCGTATCCATTACTGACGATCAATTACATAAAGTGTTAGAGGTCACGATTGTATTATTAAACAGTGGGTTATTTTTATTATTATTATTTTTACAATAACTTAATTGATTAGTCATACTTGCATTATTGACATTCTTTTGTTGCCTTGACCTACTTTTCTTTTCATTGTTTTTGTGTAGTTTCTATGAATGTAATTTATTGTACGGTACCTGTAACATGTGTTACAAACAACGTACAATACGAGATTTCTTACTATAAAATTTGCCAAGTAAAAATTGTTAAGTAACGCGAAAATGTCGTGATACCTACATTTGCACTTTGCTGTTTATAACAACAACAAAATGCTTTGATAGGTACTTACAATAAAATTATTGTTTAGTTAGTTAGAATCTATTGTTAAATCTTATCTTCCCTGTTACCACTGCTTGAGCCGTTATCTTGAACACAAAGTTCGTACATAAACTGAATAGTATTGTATAGCAATGTTTCGCAATGTGTACTCTACGAACGTAAACAGCTTGGTAAGATTCGGTTCACCGTACATTGAGAACATCTGCTCGTGTAGCCAATTGTTTCGAGGCAGATTAGCGATTTGATTGCACACCAATGCACTTCGAGATCTCCTCCGATGATACTTTTACAAGGGAAACGTTAGATAACGTTCATGGTTGATAATTCATGGTGAGGCTTAGTGAGACTGTGTTACAATAGCCATTATACTAAGATGTACCTTCCTTATGAATGCAAAAATGTTGATCTACTTTTTTATTTTTCAATTCTCAAACAATACCACAATAGCGTTTTTGGTAATACATTAAATGGGCTTCTGTATATTATTTTTGGTTAAGTCATGTCTTCATTAAAAGTGTATTAACAAATTTTTACTAAATTCTGGTTGATAATTTCATAGCTTGTTCAATAATTCAGTTGTATTTTCTGATGTTCAATCGCGTATTCCTTTATGTGCCAATTAAATGATAATTCCTATTCAAACGGATGTCTACAATACATCTGTTTTCTTATAATTTTTTGTACCTTATGATTTTGAAGCGTGTAGGTTAAGATCGTAGTATAAAACAGAATGTGTAACTTAAATTTATTGTGTCATTAACTATTAACGTGTAAAACACATGCATGCAGTGTTACAATAAATCTTAAGACAACTATACAGTCTACTTTATTATTAGAGATTAAACGAACTTACCTGTAAGTGAAGTTCTATCCTAATTATACGAAGGCTTCGTTCGAAGAGATTAGCATATAGGACACATGTAGTAACGCGTAGCACATACCATTCCATACACTATTTTGAGAAATTTAAATACGTTTATCTAAATTCCTCGATTTTACTCTTTTTATTTTATTTTTTATTTTTAGTATGAGGGTATATCCACTGAAGTCGCTCCGTCCGAACGCCATCTTTTTCATTAAGTTTAGAGCTATGTATGACTTTCATATTTTACGATGAATAGGGTAGTAGAGAATTCGAATGGGTGGGTGGGATGCTAATCTCTTCGAACGAAGCCTTCGTATAATTAGGATAGAACTTCACTTACAGGTAAGTTCGTTTAATCTCTAATTATACTTCAAGCTTCGTTCTCGAGATTAGCATATAGGACACATGTAGATGTTTAGAGACAGTAATCGTAAAATATGATAGGTAATAAAATACTTTAAAACCATCCTTTACATTTGTATTTATTTCAATAATCAAAAAATGATAAATTTAACAATTAATGATTGGACTTATTTAGCGACTCAACTAAAATAGTTCTACCCATACAACAATTACTTTCATTAATAATAGGCCTATTATAGAATTTTGCAAAAGTATGCGAACTAGGACTCCAGCCCGCAGATTTTCTGATTTGATCAATATTAACGCCTAATTTATGTGCAGCTGACGTCGCTGCATGACGGGTGCTATGAGCAGTGAACCTAGATGTGTCTATTCCACTTAATTTTAAAATATCTTTAATCCATCTCGATAGGGTTTGTGAACCAATTGGTTTATGAGGCTTGTTAGAACTTAGAAAGAGAAGATCACTGTTGCCTCTATAAATTTGTGTTATTTCAAGGTAAGCTTGCAATGTTTTTGCTGGGCAGATCTCTGGTTTTTCATTAAAGAAGGGAAGAATCAAAATCGGTTGAGTTGAACTTGGCTTGGAGGTTTTTATTAAATCTGGAATTTTAATCTTTATTTGAGACCTTCCTACTTCAATATTTTTAGCTTTAATTTTTGAGAAAGTTTGCACTCTATGAGCTGTAACAAGGGCAAGGAGGCAAATCAACTTTTTTGAAATTTGAGCCATGCTTAAATTTTCATTAGGATACCATTGACTAAGATAATTTAAAACCAGAGATGTATCCCAGGTTTCATCGTACTTGGGCCTTGGAGGCCTAGACCGAAAAGCACCCTTGAAGAATCTTTTCATATCCTCATTTTCTGAAATTTTATTTTGCAAAATTAACGCTAAGGCTGATCGATAAGAATTCAGTGTTCCGTATTGGGCTCCTTCATTGTACACAAGTGTTAAAAACTTTATTACAATAGGAATTGACACATCATATATGTTCAACTTATTATCTTTACAATAAGTGAACCACTTTTTATAGCACCCTTCGTATTGTTTGTACGAATTATCAGAGAGAGAATTTAATAGTATATCTATGGATTCGTGTGGAATACCTCTTCTTATAATCGCTTCCCGGACAATATTCCTGCCACCAGGGTAATCGTTGAGTGCATGTAGCGGCGACTGGAATGAGACGATACAATTAAATTCTCTTCAGCTTGAAATACAACCAGTTCGGATTTAAGTAACCTCTTAAAAATAGGATACCACGGTTGTGTAGGCCACTGAGGTACCACCATTATACCCTCGGCTTTATCAGTGATTATTTTCTTTAATGACTTTAATATCATGGTAAAAGGAGGGAAGGCATAAAAATTAAAATTTGTCCATGAAATGGTAAAGGCATTTATAGCGTACGCATCTGGATCTCTATGCCACGAAACATAGGTAGGGCACTTTGTATTAATTCGACTTGCGAATAAATCTATATTTGGAATACCTAATTTTGCAACTATTGTTCTGTAAGCATAGTCCGCAAGCTGCCATTCAATATCCGGATGTGTACGTCTTGATTCTTCATCAGCAATTTTGTTCTCTGATGAACGAATATATGATGCAAACAAAAATAATTTTTTGTGTTCGCACCACTGCCAAATTTGTTTTGTAACATCATTTAAATGCGGGAACTGGATGCCTCCCATACGATTAATGTAGGATATAGCCGTGGTATTGTCTATACGAAGAAGAATCTGGGAATTTGCAACATTTCTTGTAAATATTTTAAGGCCAATAAAAGCAGCTAAAATTTCAAGATAGTTTATGTGCTTTTTGCGTTCATCTAAACTCCAAAGACCACTAGCTCTCTTATTTCCACATGCTATACCCCACCCCGTAGTTGAGGCATCTGAAAAAATTTCGAGGTCATACTTGTCATCCTTAATTTTACAATTTGCGTTCTGAATTGAACGTTTCCACCATTCGAAATCAGAATGGAGTGTCTTGGGTATGACCATAATATTATCATAGTCATTTGATTCTTTTAAATTAAGGTATTTAACTCTTTCAAAAAGCTTAGTATATAGCCACCCGTATTCTACAGCCGGGCAGGCTGATACCAACAGACCTACAAAACTAGCAAATGCTCTGATTTTACAGTTTTTTAAATTATAAAATTTGTCTAATTCTAGTTTGATTTTATTTTCTTTTTCTTTTGGTAGTGAGACCTGAAATTTTTTTGTATCTAAAACATAACCCAAATATTTGCATGTGTTCGATGGTTCCTGGCTACTTTTTTCAACATTAATGATAAATCCTAGTGATGTAAGAAGTTTTTTAGTTTGTTGCAAATTTTCAAGACATGCTTTATAATCATAGCCCATCAAACACAGGTCATCTAAATATATTGTAGATATATAGCCACATGTTCTAAGTAATTTAACGACCGGTTTCATAATTTTTGTGAACACGTAAGGAGCAGTATTTAAGCCAAACGGTAAAACGTTAAATTCATATATAGAATTCTCAAATTTGAATCTGAGGTATTTTCGGAAATCTTCATGTATTTTAATTAAGAAATAGGCGTCTTTTAGATCTAGATTACATAAAAAACAATCCTTGGATACAAGTTTTAGAACCGTCCTCAGGTCTTCTAATTTAAAATGGTTAGTATCGATAAATTTATTTAAAGACTTCAAATTTAAAATAAATCGCATTTTACCGTTTGGTTTAGGTATTACGAAAATATTGGATAAATATTGGTCATAACGAGCCGAACATTTTGAAATGGCTCCTATTGATATTAATTCATTAATGACATCATTAAAAATTGATTTTTCCGTGTCTGAATACACCCGGTTAATAAAATTGGAAGTTTGGATAGGTGGCCTAGAAAAAGGAATTTTATAGCCTTGAATGTACGACAAAATAATTGGGTCATTAGTGACCATACACCATTGTTCGTAAAATGTACTAAGTCTACCTGCTGGCTTTACCGTGTCTAGCGGCGCATGTTGCCCGGTCGCTGCTGAGGATGCTGCGACTGCCTCAAGGAGTTGAATGGCCGATTGTGCATCGAGGTCGGTGCAGGCTGTCTCATCCTCGGTGGGCCGGTCGGCCTGCGGACCGGACCCGGATTCTGCCAGTTTAAATGCCTTGGAACAAAACTGGATGTACTGGGCATTTGCTTTCTAATTAAGGGCTTAGGTGCTGGCGGTTTTAAATCGGAACCAGTTTTGCAGATAGCCTTTGCGGATTTTAAAACTTCAGCTAGGTTCTCGCCAAAAAGAAATTTATCTACTTTGATGTTTTGTAGTTGTTCTTTCATTTCCGATTTGAGACCTCCCGTTACAAACTTCCTTCGAGTAATACTGTCAGCATGTTGACAATCGCAAGCGATTCGAGCTGCATCCATCAACATTTTAAGTAAAGTATTGTCTTTGTCTTTTGATGACATGAGAAGCGTAATGGCTTCCCCTAAACAAGCAATAGCTAAGGTAAGCGTTTTTTGTTTGCTCTCAATGGCTTTATCACGTTTTACATTAATTTCCGAAATCGCAGATTTCATTTCTGCGTTTAACAATGGCGGATCAATTAGTTTGCAATTATCTGGAGTTAGATACCTTTCTTTTAACTCTTTACGTAAATTTTTATCTAAACCAGCAGTGGCCCAATGTTGTAATCTTACTGACAGGTCTTTTTGAATTTCTTTGCCATATTTTTTATCAGTAGTTGGATCAATACCTAGTATTTCTAGTAAATCATTATCTAGATTCGAAGATTCTGTGTCAACTTGTTCAGCTAACATAATAGGTTCAATAGCCGCAGTAGAAGGGCCGGCGGAATTTGATGGTATTACTACTACAGAGGGGACTAAAACCTCTCTTTCAATTTGTGAATCCTTGTCATAAGAGCCCGGTTCCAAAGTTTGTTCTTCTATTTCAGTTAAATGAGATGGGTCATCCAGAATTTCATTATCATCAATCAACACATGGCTTCTAATTTCGTCGGCTGAAACAATTAGGTGTATATGACTAAGTACCTATACGGTAAATCTATAGAGACAGTCCCTAGTTATAATAACACGTACTGTCCGAAACTGTATAATATCCAGTTTTTTTTTTTTTTTTTTTTTTAATTATTATTTTTTTTTTTTTTTGTAGAATATGAAATGTTGATTTCATTATTTTGAGTCTTGTGAAAGTTAAGTAAGGGGCAGTCCCTTGTACAATGACACGTACTGCCCGCAAACTTACTAAATAAGCACTTTACAACAGTCCCGTTGTACTGTTCGAAGTGCAAATAAAACAGTAAGAGATAGTTCCAATGCACAGCAAGTACGTTACGTTAACATGTTGTAATCTGATTTAAAAATTGATTTAAAAACACTGTCCTTGTTCGTAAAATCGAACTTGATTTGGCAAAGGTTGTATTATTAATATTAAACACTTTTTGTATTGATCTACATATAGTAGGGTTTCAATAACTTATTCAGTAGATACACAGACGCTTTCGGGCCTAGACACAATAGAATTCAATTGTTCTGTGGTAACCAGAGCACATGAGTGGATCAATTATCGTAATTATGGACAAAGAAAAGTTGTTTTATAAATTTAGTAGGTACCTTGTTTTTCCGGCGACGATCGCAATGATCGGGGAGATAACGAATCCGACACACTGGAATAACTATGGCGCCTGCGACGCCGCTTTCGCGACAATTTCTTTTCCAGCTTCCTTATTTTACGTTCTATACGATCACAATCATTATCACTTTTACGTTTAGGCATTTTATCACTGTTAACTAGTTTTTACAGATATAACTTTAAATATTCTTTACTTATTCAATATTTTTTCGCGAGCTAAGTGTGGAACGGCGACGCACTACAAAGCGAATGAAAAAGATGGCGTTCGGACGGAGCGACTTCAGTGGATATACCCTCATACTAAAAATAAAAAATAAAATAAAAAGAGTAAAATCGAGGAATTTAGATAAACGTATTTAAATTTCTCAAAATAGTGTATGGAATGGTATGTGCTACGCGTTACTACATGTGTCCTATATGCTAATCTCGAGAACGAAGCTTGAAGTATAATAACTTGTATTCAGCTAAGAAAATGCTTTACTTATATTTCTGAGGTCGAAATGAGGATTTCCGGTTGCAAGCCAATATAGACTTTAGATGTTTTATACCGTCCAATATCAACCTTATTTTACTAACTGTAATTCATAAACAACAGCCATATGTGCTCCCATATTAAATAACTATCTACAGGCAAAAAAACGTTCGTCCATGCCTTCCTATTGTGCATAATCTTCATACGGAAGGCTGCTAATGAACTCTGCCTTTGCGGCGACAGTTTTTTCTGACTATATAATGTCGTACTCACCCAAGTTCCGAAGAGTTCTTGTACTTTTCTCTTTTCATTTCCACGCCGTCGTTCAATGTCGCTCGCGCATTTCACTCGAGATGCCACCGCGTCGCGATACACTGACACTAGTCTTTCGCACACTTTAACTCCAATGTCAGTTCCACAATATAAACCTCCACCTGTAACAACATGAAAACAACAGTCAGAACAGAATTTCATAATATAAAGAAGATTTCCTCAAGTCAGCAATGTGAAGCAACATCTCTAATGTTGCAGGTTGCCTAGTGAAAATTTTCTTTTGATCGAATAGCAACATTCGATCACGACGAAAACGAGAAACTGTATGGCAAAATTTCAACACCGGGAGTCATTAGAAGGCCCTGCTTCAATGCCACACAAACTCCCGTTGGAGTTCACACCACCTCATTTAATGTCCCCACAGGCACGAGCCTTCCCTATGGATAGAGAACGGGCCATAAACAATAACACGGGGCCAGTGCGGATTGGTGGTTGTTAACGACTGCTAATACAGCCGGGACCAAAGGCTTTACGTACCTTCTTAAGCACGGAGGACCTCGAAGTGATAAATCTTTGATCACTCATCCGATAACCGACCTTTACGAAAGTTGCTTTACCTTAGCAATCGCAGACTAGGCGCGTTAACCACTGCGCCATCGAGCACATCCCTTGGGGTTAACGCGGTCAAATGGCAAACAAAACTCGCTCTAGGCCTTACCCAGTATTATACATAGGTATTCAATGGAAGTCCTATGGTAGGATGTTAAAAAATCAAAATTCAAAATTATTTATTCAGTTTAGGCTACAAATAGCTCTTATGAACGTCATGATCGGAAGAACCGGCAAGAAACTCAGCAAGTGTCAAGCTATTTTCTCCCTTACAGCGTCTAAATATTGGAAAATGCCCTATCATAAAAGGTAGCGGTAATTGCTCACAATCCGACAGACAGAGCCTGGCAGTATGCCGGCTAATTAAATAAAAAGAAACATGTGAAAGTTGAGAGTAACCATTCGAAAATGTTGAACTTTGCGAAAACGAATTGTGACGTAACCGTGATGACATTAAAATTTGAGAGTGATGTCTGAGTCGTAGTTTGCCGTTGGTGCTACTGGCTTTATGCATCTAGAAATATTATGGCTGAAATTGTATCCAATATTATCAAAATGGCCATGTAAAGACAGCAGTTGAAGTCGTTAACAACTTTAATAGTGACATTATACCAGGTAACATCTTTTGTTGTTCCCTGATAGTCTGGGCAAGTGGTATAACGCTATGAACAGAAATGAAATAAAATTATAAACATATGGAATTGACATAAGCCTATGTGTAATGTTGGCTCATGTTAATCCCAAAAGTTTCTATTAGCGTTATGCCATTGTCCCGTACTCTAAAATTTCACTATATCCTGTGATACTATTTTTATTTAGTTCAATCATTGTTGTTCAAAACATAATCGTTTGAATTTTTGCATCATGGGAAAGTAAATTAAATCTTTTGTGAGTGGGCTGGACCGATTTGGATGAAATTTTTTGTGTGTGTTCAAGTGGATTCGAGAATGGTTTAGATTTACAATTGGACCCGATAGGTGGCGCTGCTATAGGGGTCCATCATGGGATACGGGTGTTCTTAAGCGGACGAATAATTTGTTTGTTTTGTTGTCATGGAAACTTTCAAAGCGGTACGAAGTCCGCCGGTCAGCTAGTTATTTATATGTATATTTAATTAAAAGATTACTATTAGTACGCTATTAACACATTAGCACTAGGAAGCTATTACGCTTATGTTAGGAATGTGTTAACTTCAGAGCTATGGGGATTGAAACACGTTTTATCGCATTCAACGCACGCATTCATCGGTTTGGCTGCATGCCGAGAAATAATAAGTTATTAATAAAATAAAGAGATTTTACGAAAGTTATCAAATCAAAGTAAATAATTGTACCATTTTGTAGTATTTTTAATACAACGAGGACTATAAATCATTGCATCAGAACAGAAATGACTGTGAGAACTTACGTGATCGCGTCTGTATTGAACAAAAGCTCTTTCGTTGTTCTTTAATGTACGAGTGCATTGTGAATTAAGAGGTTAGAGCTGCTTTAAAAGGCTGAAATGAAAGGTCAATTAGATAATTTTATTATGTACAGCTCAGTATGGAGAGTTCGATGGCGCAGTGGTTAACGTGCCCGGTCTGGGAGTGCTGAGGTTAAGCAAATCGCAAAGGCCGGTCATCGGATGAGTGAAAACAAATGTATCATCTCGAGCTTCTCCGTGCTTCGGAAGGCACGTAAAGCCCTTGGTCCCGGCTGCATTAGCAGTCGTTAATAACCACCAATCCGTACTGAGCCCGTGGTATCGTTTAAAATCCCGGTGAAGCTGAAAATACCGTCTGAGGCAATCAGCACACTCTCTCAAAAAAAGTGAAACCTGACACTATACCTTTTGTTGAGTAGTATTAATAAAGAGTCTATTTTATACCTACATGCGAAAACGCAAAAATATAACGTAACTAATGTATTATTTGTTACTAACGGGATTATTATCATGTTCCGAAATATCGAATCGGTAATAATCCCGTTAATAATTATTATTCCAATGTAAGTGAAAAAAGTTATATTGTAACTAATCTGTCCTTTAACTGTTACGTTTATAATTTTATTTGTTACGTTACGTTTGGTACGTTAGGCTATGAAGCCGATAACTTATAGCAGAAAGCAAAAACGTAAAGTTTTCTTATTTATTGATTTTCAATTCTTAAACAAAAGAAAAACAATTTGTATAGAAAATACCTTTACAAAAACACCTTTACGTGAAATTGACAACGTGTCAGGAATTACCGATCATTAATCATGCACATAATGCAAAAGAACATTGATAAAGTTGTCAAAAACAGTAGGAGTAATTTATTAAAGAAAAAAATATTTCCTTGAAAATGTTTGACATTTACTTAAATATTTTGTCGATGAATATAATACCCTACGGTTAAAGGTATTTTAATATAGTTAGGCGCGAGATAAATAAGTGCAGCACAATTCGATTTTGAACTGTATAAATAAGGTGGTCTTTGTTTTGTTAAATGTGGTAACATTTTATACTTGTTAATTTCTCCCTTTTTTGTTATTTACATTTTGTTTTGTATAATGATGATTATGTATTCATATTTACTGTAGTAAAGTAATTATATGAAAAGTCTAAGGATATGATAACAATATTAATAATGTCACAATTGTCGCTGGTGTATTGATAATTATTTTCTGTGGGGCAGCATGTGCGTGTATATACACATAGCCTTGTTACGTAAGTTTTCAAACAGGTGGACTTAACCATTTGACTTTAGAGCTATATCTATTGAATTGTAACTTAGAAAGTAATTCAAACAAACAAATGAGGTTACACGAGTGTGATTTTTAAAACAGTCATAATAATCCTCATACATCTATCTCAATTACTTCCTGCGCATCAACAGAGTTATCGGTGACTATTTTGACATGTATTTCATGCTATATTAGCATAATTGGTGAACTTATTTTATACAGTGTATTTTTGTCATTTTTTATTTTAAGATCGGTGAGTTTCAAAAATGGCACCTCCTGGCCACCCTTATTTGTAAAGTTAACTTTTGTTTTGCAATTAAATAAATTTCGTATCATTTTAAGGGCAAAGAGGGCACAATTTTGTTTTACTGGCCTTTATGAATACTATCCTTATTATTTTTTTTAATTTTAATAATTTTAACTAATGAAATTAGTACTTACAATGATTTTTGTTTTTTGTGAGTATTGGATATGTTGCAAGTTATATTAAATTTTAAACACACTTCGTCACTTGTCTGTACCCCTTTTTCATCATGACCAAAATTGTAGAGGTAACAAAATTCTAAATTCGCACATCGCTCCTCTCCAACCGGTTTCGAACTTCTTCATTGCATTTTGTACCAAAATTGGTAGCGAAACGTCATTAGTGTGAATTCGGTCAGTGATTTAAAATGTCGCGGTGGAGCCTACGACATTTTTGTTTGGCAACTACCCATGAGCACAAAATAAGGAGACCCCAAAAGGTAAGCTTAATATAGAGTCCTTACCTATGAAATCTGATGTTTTTTTTCACTTATTAATAGATGTATTACTTCTAAAAGTCAATACCGGTTGTTAATATTATTATACACCTTAATTAGGACTACGTTACTTAGAGTAATAACAATGATTATTCATTTTGTGTCTTTATCGCCTAATTTTTTTTCAATTTACTTCTTTTCTTTTGTTCGCGGAATTGACCTTTTGTTTCATTGTAGCTTGGAAGGGACATGATTTTTTTTCTTCTTAATGTCTGCTATATTTAGCTAGTGAAACAAACACACTGCTCTACAATTTGTATAGTACATATTAACATAAATAGATGTTAAGAAAATTAAAAAAAAACGTTAGTATGAAAAATATAATTTTATAAAAAATCTTCGTACAAAACGTCAATTTCCTAGGTAAGGACCTAAGGCATACCGCGCTCGAGCAACTCACACACAGACAGACTCCTTGCACGGACACCGATCTCAGAACAGCTCGGAACAGCCCGAGCGCGGCTGTTGCGGGATTCCGTGCCCGTGAGAGGTTGTCTATGTGTGCGTTGCTCAAACGCGTTTGTAAAAAGTTTACCTTCTGCAGTCACCTTATTTTGTGCCATGAGGTTGACCCAACTACAGTGTTGCCACACGCTTCGTCAGGGATAAATTGTTTTGTCATAACAAAGATGACATTCGTAAATTATAGTCATTTTATAGATGTTTTATTCAAATCATTGATATCTTAAAGTTACTCTACCTTTACGTTTAATTGTATTTATTCTAGATTGCGGCGAAGATATCCCTTTTAGCGATAAGGCTGTCTTTGGCGCAAGTTTTAATAAAAAGCTATCAATCTATCTATCTAGGACTTCTAGGGGCTTTAATAACTACACTGCCTTTGCGAGATATACTGACTTGTATTTGCAGACGTTATCAAAGATCTTTAATCGTTTATAAGTTATGTTAACATTTCTATAGTTTGCGATATTCTTTATTTACGGTGCACTATTATTATTCTAGGTGAAGAAATAAAAAAAATATATAAAAAAAACATTGAACACTCTTAAAAAGGGACATAACGGATAATGTTTTTCGCGTCGCCAATTCAATTGCAAAACACGGCCTTCGTCGAGCTCGACAGGAGTACAGTCGCTGCCACCAGCCGCCTATAATTACTCATTAAACTAATGGATCTCCGATCGGGGTCATTGCATTATTTGCCTTGTCACGAGCCAATGGAGCACGTTAACTATGACTTCCACTGCAACGAGACTGCATCTGCACTTTGCGAAATGTGATACAATCTACTTCATTGTTGTGGGTGGCCTCCATTCACTGATTACATCTGTTAACGTTTGTAAGTCAATCTGTAATGCTTCGATCGATTTTGATCGACGCTTTGTGTGATTCGCTCGGCTGTAATGTGGGGTATAAGTAACCGTTACAATTCGCTAACACTAACCGTAACTTCTCCTAATACTAATAATACTTATCCTATTGCTCGTTTGGTGGTACATGTTTTTGTTTACTTCTCAATAAATAAATAAATACAAGTGGAATTAAGGATTTTAAGTTGATATGTGTTTTTAAAAGAAGTGGCCTTTATGTCATGTCATATGGAAAACGTAATGTCATCAACAAACGTTAAGTAACTCTAATATTTGATATATTATGACTTACATAATATAATATTGAATTCATATCCTTCATCCTATATATAATCAAATACATCTCCTAATATGTAAATGATAAAATTGCTTAACGATATTCATGTTTGTTACACACAGTGTTGCCAGATACATTTTGTTTAAATCCGTAGGACTACGCTTAAAAATCCGTAGAAGTCCGTAGATTGCCTTTTACAAAGATCCGTAAATTTACAGACATTTTTAAAGCTAATCCTAACTATTTAGAGATGGACTGACCTTAAATCAAGTTCCTTGCCGGTAAAAAAATTGTAAAAAATTATAGGAAAATCGCCAAGACAAAGGAAAAGACATTATTTTAATAGTAGTTTTTAATTTTTGTTTATATTCAATTACTGTCGTCAGTGTCACTTTCACGATTATCATTCTCATTTGTAGCCTTTTTGTAGTATATATTTTAGAATTAAATAATTCAAAATGCTCCTTCTTTTGCTACCTCATAGAAAGTGCAATAAAAACTACCTGCTATGCTATGAGGTAGTTTTTATTGCACTTTCTGTATAAACCTAAAAAAAGTTGACATTGTCAGTAGTAGTTGTAATATACGAAGGGAAAGGCAATGGTACAGAGCCATACAACCAATTCTTGAGAAATCATCACAGACAAAATAACAAAAAACGAAACACAAGTCGCAGGTCTTCCTTTTTTTTGAGTTCTGTTTCGTTTTACGCAAAATTTTATTTAATTTGAATATTATACTATTGTTTAGGTCGGGTGGATAAAATCCAAAAAAAAAACCATAGATTTGCGACTAAAATCCGTATGTCCGTAGACAAGACCTAAAGTCCGTAGATCTACGGACAAAGTCTGGCAACGCTGGTTACACATACAATATCATTAGTAATACATTTAGTTGCTATAAAACCTGCTTACGTGCAAGGAAGATATGGCAACAAAAACTGTTAGACTGAGGTACAAAAGCGTAGTTGACTCAATGGATTAACACTAAACGACTTAAGAAGTGGCTCAAGCTACAGCATAGAAGGTCAACGTTATATGTTAATGTATAAAAAGTAAACAGAAGGAGCCAGTGACGTTGGCGCGGCGGCGCTTGCGCAACCGGTCACAAGCATCGATCACATCTGGCCTTGCCCGAAATTCTTCTTTGACCATACGGATAAGCCGAACCTACCAGACTGCATGTACAGACACCTGCACATCAAACTATCCATAGTTGTCAAATGTCTTCAGTAAATATTCAACCATAAGTCATGTTAATAAAGTTCAATGTCTATTGAAAAAATGTGACAGTTTGTAGTAGTCAGATGTGCATGCGTGTGTAGTGTAGCTTAAAATATTCTATCAATCATAACGAGAAATAGCCATTTGGTTCATGTTTACTCTTCGGTGAATGATGAATGGGGTAGCGGTTTAGAAACCAATTACCATAATACGTTTTCTCTTGCGGAAGAGCTAAGCTAGTCTTTGAAACGTTATCATTTAAAAAGTGTTTAAGCAATTTTAGTTTATGGTGTGGCGAAGCGCATTGTCCGATGTCTGGAGTTCCTGGATACAATTCGCAGGTCGGGTTTCAATGGGTTCGTGATCACGTACCCGCATTGGGCAAGCGTGGTGATTAAGATAATGCTCTTCAATTGTAGCGACTGGGTGATAATGCTACTAACCCGTTGATTTGATGGTAATGATGGATACTTATGCCCAGTAGAGGGATAGTACGAGTATATAGGCTATACTTTACTATTAAGGCGACACACCGAAAAAATGCACCAACTTTTGGCGAATAATTAATATGACTCACGCATCTGAAATGTGTATATAGGTAAATTCATGTCTTTATCTTGAATTTGCTTGCTCAAATATACGATTGTATAATTTTGACTGGATCATAATTATTTTCGAAAACATCACAAAAAAACACTATTGTTCAAATCACAACAGAATTACTTAATTAATATGCTTGGAAACCAGTTAAATATATTGATAACATCAATATTCGTAATTTTGTAGCTGCATATTTTAATAACTAAAACCAATTATAAAAACAAAGATTTTTTTTTTATTTGCGGTCTCAATAGTCGCAGGCTCAACGTATTTTCAACCTAATGACAGCGCACGTAAGGATCAGCCCTTTTGAATGATAACAAAGCGAGGTCATATTAACATTTTCCTACTAAAATATGGGACAACTTTTGCTCCTCGATGCTGTCATTTTAGTCATGTTCAGAGCACACGATACAAAAAGTAAGTACTATTTAATACTATTACTATATATATGTATACTATTCAATTATAGTCTATACCTCTATGCATATTTAGAACACTGTATACTACAATCTATCTACGTAAAGTAGGAACAAAAGTCGTTCCAAATTAAATTTCAATTAGGACCACAATAGAAGAGACCTCGAAAGAGACTGGTCTTGATATTTTCAAAGACCTTTAGATAATAATGCTTTAGATTGTATTTATAATGTTTTTTTATTTAGCTGAGTCGGCAAGCAAGCCTGCGTCCGTTTGATGGTAAGCGGTCACCACATGCATAACGCTGCTGCTTGGCGGCGTTTGTTATAGGAATATGTCACATAGGAACAAATGTTACAAATTTATAGTGATCAAAATAAGTTAAGACCTAAAACTTAGAATCAATAACTCTTTAACGTACACGGTAATGTAAATACTTTATCGGGATTTCAAAATTATCTTTTTAGTTAATGTGTGAACTTGATGATTTAATTTGAGTTAAAAACCAACAATACAATAACCAAATAAATCAAAAAGCTATTTATGTTTAATATCTTTATCAGTTTTTATAAACTACGTCATATACCTTCTCACACCAACTTCTGGCATTTATGCTCTTCTTTTTTCCAATGAATGGCTATGAATATTTGTATAGCATATTATATCGTTATTACTGTATCAACCTTGAAATACTGACACTGCTACCGTTTCCGAGAGACTGCGCACGCGCACCGCGAACCTTACCTTCCTGGTGACATTTGGTGACATAACAATGCGTGTTGCGTCGCGCGAGCCGAGAAAGTAGTTTTGTTTTTACAAGAAAATTTCATAAAGTTTTTGAAATTGACGCCGCCATTGCCGCCTGCTGCCTGACACGTTGCGAAAAGGCGTAGACGACACGTAGTACAGTCAGCATTAGAACACGCTGACCACTTTAGTACATTGACGTAACAGCTTTACAAGAATTTGACAAAAAATTACTTTAATCCTACTTAATAAATATTCTTAAACATTTCATCTCTAAAAGTATTAAGATAATATATAATCATTATGACAACATATTGCATACAAATGCAGGTACCTACTTGTAGATAAGGGCGGTACAGTTGATTTGCAAGCTTATATGTAATTGCTTTTTGGTTATCCAATAAATAAACAAGCGTCTGTCAGATTATTCAGTTAGTTTTTCTTAATCAGCATCAAGTTGATTGATGTATCATAAATAGACCATATTATCTGTTATATAAGGTTATGAATGTGATTTTTATTGAATATTTTTAGATTCTTTATTTTTATAAGTGTTTTTGTAATTTCTATTTGTAAAAGTAACTCTGCTATCGCATTAGGTACCCACCTGTAATGATAGTTGTAAGTGTTATGATCAATAAATAAATAAATAAAAGTTATAGAATTAAAATTACAAAATGTCTTTGCATTTTAGTACGTTACAGTAATGATGTTTTTAATAAAATTAAAATAGATTTTACAGTTACGCTTAAAATCATATGTTACTGAAATGTGAACATAAACCATGAAGTACGTATGCCTCGATCTTCTTATAGCTGACTGTACAAATAACAATCACTTTGACGTCACGCTCTGTGCAAATTGTACCAAGAATAGGGTATCGTAGGAATGGAGTTGCATCAATTATGGAAAGCTAATTTGTTGTTATATAAAAATATAGAAATCTTCTACGACCCACGTGGGAAGCCTGGGCCCAGTAATGAGACAGTTATAAGTTTATAACGGTCTGTAGGATGAGATCACCATATCTACATAAGGTTGATGTATCTCCTTTAGGTATAAATAAAAGGAGAAACTGACTTATTGGTCGATTACCAGAGTACACAGTTGGGTGTAGAAACTTTAATATTGCTTAAGAGTTTACCAATAAGTGATCACTAAGATGGAGTTTATGGGAATTTAAAATACATCCCCTACGAGAAATGGTAGAAAAATCCATAAAGTATACCATTTTTTTAATTAAATTAAGCAGAGATAGCGTAATTATAATCCATAATTGAAATGAAACTTTAAGTTATTTTATCTTTGCTTGCCAAACCCTTGGCAGGGCTAGCTTTTATTTAGTTTAGGTTACAATAATAATTGAGTTTTAACGAATGTCACTACGTCTTATGTCTACAAAGAGGAACAATTTTTACCTTCTGAAAATTATCGGCAAGAAATACAGCAATGGCTTTTAAATAAATAAATATTAGACAACATCACATTCATTGCTCTGACTCCAAAGATAGTAGCTTAAGCACTTGTGTTATGGAAATCTGAAGCAACGACGGTACCACACCCACCTATACCCTAGAAAATATAGAAAAAGTTCGTTTTTCTACATTGACCCGACCGGGAATCGAACACGAAACCTTGGAGATGGCAACACAGAAACCGACGTGCGACCCACTCGACTACAGAGACATTTTTTTTCTCCTTTTCTTGAAAAGCGACAAATATGGGACAAATGTTTATCATAAAAGAACGTTTTTCTAATTCTTGTCTATCAATATTTAAATAAAATAAAACGCTGTTTGTTGGTAAGCGCATCACTTGAGAACGGCTCAACGGATTTGGGAGTAATTTCGCATATAGACAGACCACGACCCGGACCAGAACATAGAATATTTTTATTCCGCTAAAAGGTTCCTGTGGAATAGTGTAGTCTTCACAAACGAAGTCGCAGGTAACAGCTAATTTCTAATAAACACACAAGACATATAAAACAACAACAGCTTTGTTGCTTTAATCAGTACTGTTTTGATGCCACCTAACACCTACAATGTAGATTATTTAATGTTTAGTCAGGATGTGACTATTGGTTTGCTTGACGAAATGCTATTGAGCCACAACAGTCGCCGCACCATCGTGAGAAACTGTTACAGGTTATGTGACGGGCGCTGTGGGAGAGTTTCGAAGCTAATGCAGCACAATAGTAATGACTGATCAGAGTTAAGCCATTAATTGGTGCTGGGGGCTGAGCTGATCCATTATTTAGTCTCGGGCTTAGGTAGGACTATCCTGCCTTATAAAAATCATGGAAGTATCTCTTCTCTGCCATGGTGATTGCTTGGAATCGTAATTGGCAAACACCAAGTGCGCTGAGCTGATTGAAGGGCTATTTTGGTAAAAGATTTTAGTTTTATATCAGCACTGCATGACATATGTATTTTTTTTTGTATCTGATGTTATTATGTACTCTGAATGCAGTATAGCAATAGTTATGGTATGATTAGCATTAGGCCATTTACTGATGCCGAATGCTGAGTCTGCTTCATCAGGCCCAGGGGAGACCTCGGGTGATGTGAGACTCAGTTTCTCCCCCATGCCCAGTTTCGAAGAGCTCGACGGGAGGAGAGTTCTCTAATAGATTAAGTATAACGCGGTATAACGCCTCGATGCTCGAGTGACAATGCGCTCGTCCTGATACCCGAATGCCTACCCCAGATTCAATTTTCAGGTCGAACAATGTGCGATTCGGATTTCTAAATGCATAGTTCGGGTTGGTGATCACCGACCCGCTTTTGGCAAGCGTGGTGATCTAGCCATTACCCATCAATTGTGGCGATGACTTGATTACAATAATGCAGGCCTTTGCCCAGTAGAAGGACAATTATAGCCTAAAAAAAAGATTTTATGGAAAACGCAATAAACCGCGCCAACCTGCTGTACCTACTTCCATAAATGGAAGGTGTCACTGACAAGATTGGATATATCTTAAAAGAGCTTCAATCAACACTTACTTCAAGCCGCCGAAGAAGATCAACCAATTTTTACGACCTGTCAAGTGCAACATACCCCTTTAAGATGCAGGCGTGTACAAACTGGACTGCGACTGTGGGCTCTCTTACATCGGGCAAACAAAGAGAAGTGTAGGAACCTGCGTTAAAGAACGTTTAGCCGACGTCAAGCATAGGCGCGAAAATAAGTCTTCTGTATGCGAACATTCCCTAGAGGGGCCTAACCATTACATCAGATTTGATGAACCACAAATATTCGCTTCAGAACAACGATTCATCCCTAGGATGATACGCGAGGCTATTGAAATTAAAAAACATCCTAATTTCAATAGAGAAAATAGCTGGAATCTACCACCAGCCTGGGATGCCATCTTACAAAATATTAAATCCCAGCCCCAACACCATACTGCCAGGCCAAAAGATACTGTAAGCTCTTTCTGCGTAAAACGGAACGCACCTGAATAAATTTAAATGAGGATACACAAGCTACTAACTAATTATGAGACGACCATCACCTCCGGCTCACTGTGACCACGGACCCTGCAAAGGGTTCGAAAAGTCAGGATAAACATTAAAACGTAATGTTGTAAAATAAACGCGAGTAGATCCGTAAAAGTTGTTTTATTTTAATGTGTAGTGTTCGCGTAAACTTTAGAAAACAATATTATGAGTATAATTCCCACGTCAGTCATTTCATAACTTCAAACGCTTCTTGTCTCTAAATATTCGTTAAGGTCGTGTTTTGTTTATTAGAAACCTTGATTAACAAATTGTAGTTAACTTCTGTGGGATTTCTCATTGTTTTCCTAGACAAACACCATTCGTAAAGAAGTAACTTAACTTATTCCTGCAAGAGTAACACCACAGGAGGCCTACACTCAGCAGTAGGTGACTATAGGCTGAAAAAGAAGAAGAAGAACATTTTTCTTCAAATTAAAGTGAGAGAAAAATCTTTACTTTTAATACCTATACCCATCAAAATTATAAAATTTTAATGAAAAATATTTTTTTACACTAAAACAATAACTGAGATACAGCTGTAATGAAATATGATTTAGTATGGTTTATAAGCTAATAATGTTATTTGAAAACAGGTGCATTTATTTTGATATTCATGATTCGATTATCTTTTACTTAAATCTTTAATCAACGTTTCTATCCATTAGTATAATTATTATAATCATTCGCTTTTTTAACACTTACGTTGTTTTGCAATTGGAATTATTCACGTCACGAACTATGATTTGATTCTATTACTGGACTACAATGAAAGTTAGTAAAGATAAGATTTAAGATAAGCAATTTGATTGTATTGAACGTTTAAATGTCAAGTTCTCAACCTGTAAACCGACAGATAAATTAAACAATACTAACTACAACTGTTTGAAAATGTTAGTTTGTTATTATTGTATTCTCAATGCTATATCATGAAAATAAAAAACAGTTAGTAATCATAATATATCATATCATATAATCAGTCAGTAAGTAAACATAGCCTATAACTGTCCCACTACTGGGATGTAATTTATGTATGAGTGTGAGATGTATTGGATGACATTGTATGTGTTATATATCAAAAGTTACTTTTTTATTATGACAAACAAACAACTACAGTAACTGTAACATGTCAGTCCGTATTCATAATATTGGTATACCACACGCACAATGATGATGCAAGCTACGAGTTGTATTTATGAGTCCATATTAAGAATTTTGATTGAGACTTCCTCGCGCGCCATATGCACTACCGGTAGTGCATAAAGTGGCCCGCTAATTATACCTACGGCGCGGGACGGGCCTATAACCTATTTTTTATATAGGAGTAGGCGAAAACGAGACTAATCGAAGTAAGTTTCCTACTTTAAATTTATTTAGGTACACACGAGAAATCAGTAAAATTATTACAATATAAAAATAGATATTCTAGAGAAGCTAAACCCTTTTCAGAAATGTACATATCATATGTTAAATGCCTGACTATCTCTGTAACATAAAAGAGTTGAGTTAAGCATTACATTTTCAAATGTCTTTTGTTACATTGATTATTTTAGTCAAACAAGTCATTATCGAAGGGTTTAATGCCTACTTAAGCGTTTTCGTTTATCGCGTGAAAGCGACGCTTGCGATATGATTGGTAAATCGGTTGTGAAAAAATATTATTCAAATACGAAATGGATTTGGAAACCCTAACGAATTGTTTCACCGAGCTGTCCGAACCGTTATTAGCAACCAGTCGTCGTAAGGTTTCAATGAAAATAAATGTTACTTTGTAATAATGTATAGAAACTCTAGATTTAGCACTTAAAAACATTAAAAATACTTTAAAAAAAAATTTACCTTATTCCAAATAAATTAAGGAATTGCAGAAGCGTCTATTCTTGTTTATTACTAAAGATCTTGCTTAGGGTCAGTAATGATACACGTTGTTAGAAGATTATTTATTCGCAAACTTAACTTACTAAAGTACTAAAATACATCGTCGGTTGGCCTTTAATTATGTGGGGCTATTTGGTGATTAATTTCCGCCACAATATCTCCCTTCAGAGGAGCTTCGGAGGAGTTCGATGGCGCAGTGGTTAACGCGCCCGGTCTGCGAGTGCTGCGGTTAAGCAACTTTCACAAAGGCCGGTCATCGGATGGGTGACCAAAAATTTATCATCTCGAGCTCCTCCGTGCTTCGGAAGGCACGTAAAGCCGTTGGTCCCGGCTGCATTAGCAGTCGTTAACAACCACCAATCCGCACTGGGCCCGCGTGGTGGTTTATGGCCCGTTCTCCCTATCCATCCATAGGGATGGCTCGTGCCCCAGCAGTGGGGACATAAAATGAGCTGATGATGATGATCTCCCTTCTGGGTAATGGAAAATACGTCCCGTTTGCCTAGCCGTACAACGATGACCTTGTTACGTGTGACCTCTCTCTCTACCCTGAACCCGGAATAGATTTAAGGCAACTCACTAAAACCTGGAGTTTCAATCCAGGAGGGTAATGCGAGTGCGATAGCTATCTTCTAGACGATGAATGGTGACGCCCACCGTTCCCGTCTGTCTTGTCTAGTTAAGATCAACAGCGGTGACTATATAATACACTGCAGGACAGTAAGGCTTTGGTCATTCCTCGGAAAACTAACAGTGGATGATGATGTCTTGATCTTAATTTAAGGACTTTGATGTCAAGCTAAACTGGTTGTAAACAAATAATCCATGGTGTGTACTATTCATCACTTCACTGGAACTGGCTGAGTATTGTTTTGTTGTAGAGGCCTAGGACCGTCTGTATATTACGAGATCCAACGACTATTGTTGTCACCGATGATACGTTGTTAATTCTTATGTAATTTTGCATGTAACACTAAATCCCATCATCAAAGATACTATCAAGGAAATTAAAGAGTGTCCTCATCTTATATTTCACCTTTTTGTGCCTCAAACTTTACGCAACAGACAGATAAATTATTTAAACAATAAATAGCGATGCGGTTTCTAAAGTGCGCCTTAATTATATTCTCCCCTTAGGGGCTTTTAGGTAACACCAAAGCACACCACGCTGCTTCGTATCACCCGGTAATTAAATCAGAAACCTTTGTTGCCTCAGTGTTGCATAAGGCCCTCTCCGTTCTGTTGTGCTATATGATTTATGGAATCTGAAGAACTTTTGAATTTGGTTATGTCATTGTTTAATAGGCTATTGTCATTCGCTTCTCTTTATTACGCTTTAGCATCCGTAAGATTTTTTTGTAACCTATGACCTACTTGTTGGAGTAACTGGTAGAATAAATCTTTGGTAAACAGATAATGCACCTGACATCACATTGCTTGGTGATATGGCCCTTAGAGCACTATCTGTATTGTATTTTGGTACAATGTTTTTGTGTGGTATCGTCATGTAGTATTTACACGTAGACTGGCTGTTGGGAAATATCAGACTTTTAAAGAGTCGAGTCGTGTATAATAATGACAGTAAATCGCTGATTCATTTATTACGTCAAATTATTTCGATGCTTTACGAAACACAACTCGTAAGTTGCTATTAAAAACTATTTTTAAAAAGAAAAGGATTTTTCCTTTAATTAAGCATATACCACCAGTACCAGTGGTCCGGATGGCCGTCTGAATGAATATAAGGCTTTTCATAATAAAAAACTTGCGTTGAGCATCGGTACATTGTTACAAATGCGAATATAATTACGAAAATCAACGGAGTGGATAAATCTGTGTGGGAATATTTATTTTTGAGCAATTAGTGTGGCTTTTGTTGTGTCGTAAGATGTCAGGGATTAGCTGCTAGTGTCTCTGTAGAAACTTAAATACTCTTTTTGTGTGTTGAAACAAAGGGCAAAACTTTGGTAGGTATCACATTTTATTTTACAATATTTAGACGTTTTTCGGGACAAAGACGAGACCTTGAGTTATTTGTTCTTTGCAAGTAGGTACAGATAAATTCATTGTTTCCATAAAGTACGCAGGTGTCAGCTCATCTAAATGCTTTGCTCTAATGTTATGTTCATAGCTTGTAAATAAACGCCTGGTATTTATCGCACAGTTAGGTACTCCAATCTGACATTTCGCAAAGGTCAACATCTGAACCTAGCTTAATCGCGCGGCAGGCATGTTTAAATTACAGCTTGTCCGTATTAAACATTTTAACAATTATTTAACGAGCTAGCAATCATTTCGGTTTCAAACTTATCACAATAGGTGCATTGTTTAAGAAATTAAGGCCAAATGTCTGTCTGCATGAGCGAAACGGCAACTTTGACAGTCTCCTTAAATAGACATCAACGCGCGAATAAAATATGAATTCAAAATTAAAAAAGAAAACTTAGCTTAATAAGTATTGTAAAGTACGCTCAACGCTAAATTACTTAGAGACAGCGAAATGTTTAATTCAAATAAGTGCTGCTTTAAATTGTTTTAATTGAGGACAAGGATGTCGGCCTGGGCCGCAAGCGGCTCCGCCCGCAGTTGGCGGCGAGCGTTATAAACGATCTATTCACCTGCTGATAACGCCGAATTATCCTTGTCCAGTCACATTTAGACGTGTCCGTAATGATCGAGGTACTTCCGGCAAACAAAACGATTAGATTCACAGCACTAGCACTAGGAAACGAGGCGAGTTACGAAACTCGTGAGGTCGCCGCCAGAATGCGCCGCCGCCTGCGCGCGATCACTGAAAACTAAAACCGCGCTCGCTCATTCGCCGTGAACCGCGCCGCGTCGAAAGTGGGAAAGGGACAGCAGGTCATTTCTATCTTTCACGCGCGCGCCTATATGTCAGCTTTCTTATCGACCAGTCAATAGTTCAACGGGTGAACTAGGATCGTCTTGAACTGTGTCAAACTTGTTTCACGGTTATACGTTAATTTTGAAACTTCTTAAGTTACTGTGATTACAAATTGTGAATTGTATAATTAAGGAGACATCATTTAAAAAAAGGCCCTACCTCTAACTAAATGAATATAAAACGTTTACTCGCTGGAAATCGATCACAGAACCTTTAAGTCTAAGACTGTTGGTCTAACTATTAGTCGACATAAGAAGCGGTTACTTAAACAGGTCTTGTAGTTCGATCATTGGTACAAAGTTACCTACGCCCGCTTTTTTTATCGTGGTACAATAAGGATTTACCTAACTAGCTTGGCTCCCTCATAACTTGCTTCCGATGAGGAAGCGGTTAAAATACGCAGCCACCCGCGACGCGGTTCCCGCCCACTGATCATTTTCCTCACCGCAGCTGAGGCCACTCGCCTGCTAGGGAACAATGAACTTGACTATCAAGGCTTTGGAAGTGACTGCGCAACTTTTGATGTTGTAAAATCAGAAAAAAGCCCTTTTTCGACGGGTGTTCTAAATAAATCGCTTGTATCATAACGAACTTAAAATTGTATGTATTGAAAAGTTAATATCAATATTATTTTAATTCAATAATCTGATGTTGATTGTTGTTTTATATTGTATAAATATTTGGTAATTTGAAGATGGATCTGGATGTTTTTGTCCTATAAATGTCTGCCTTTTTCTGGGAAGGTGTAGTCAATAAAGAGGCTTCGTTTGATTTCGTCACAGTTGCGTTTCGCACTTGTGGTATTATTATTGAATTTCAGTTATGTTTGGTCATATTTTTGCTTTCCTTGTCAGTTTATTGAATTTCTCGTTGTGTTTGGTCACCATGTACTTATGTCGTTCGAAGTATCGTCAGCAAAGAAAGACAATTAGATAGGACAATACTTTTGTTATCTCGCATTGTCTGCATAGGTACATGAGCTTAGGTAAAGTACGGAAATGTATTACAAGTTAGTGGGTTCATAATGTCTGGCAAACATAGAATCTTTCACTCTCTTCCCTCCTCGAAGGATCGTTATCTACCCTAGCATACGTGTTCCATTCCATTACAAATCTTCAACAGGTTAAAAGGCAGACAAGGCACACTGCCTAGTAACTATAAGTATTTCAGGCAAACCCTGTCCGCGGCCAGTGCAACTAGGCAAAACTTTCTAACTCTACAAATCGTCCGTTAAAAATTGTACGGATCATTATCTGTTAAACTAATTAACAATACAATACAATTCTATTTTATCGCTTAAATTTTATAAGGAATACTGCCTGCTTTATCGTCGAACTGTTATGTTGGGAACATTATAAATTTAAATTCAGAATGTTCTAAGAAACATGCGGAACACACCATAGGTAATGTATATGACCTCTTTAGCTTTTATGAGGTTTGTGCCAAGTAATGAGCCTGCATCATGATACGAGTACCGTTGGGCTTTGATGCTTGTCTTGCACAACTGTTATTACGCCCTCACAGTACTGTTTGGGCTTTTCCATTCTGAGTGCGAACTTTATTTAAGTCAAGTCTAACCAAAATTTTTGTATTTGTAAATTCAACTGTAATTTAACCATTTTAAGTATCAACGTAGGTATGTAATAACTGCATTAAAATCAAATGACAATATATAATATATATTAATGAGATTGTGTTACTTTTATGACTGTAGCACCGTATTGCGCTGTCGTATACAAATCAATGTACCGTACCTACCTACTGTATAGTTATTTGTTATGCAAAGCTGGAAAGTTGGTGTTTCGCGCGAGTGCTTGTATTAAATCCCGAGCAAGCGAAGGATTCTAAGATTTTAAAGGAATCCTGAGCGTAGTGAGGGTTTCAAGGCACGAGACGCAAAACAACTTTGCTGCCGAGCAAAACACACATTTTTTCACCTCACTACTTCGAGAAAATGGTGGATAGAAGAAAAAAAGTTGAGCTTTATCACACTAATATTATAAATGCGGAAGTTCATTCCAAAGGAATGAAACTCATATGTCCCATTTGTGTATGGGCTTAGATCCCTTTGCCTTTTCTATTTGGAGGAAAAAATATTATTTTTTAAGAAAGAAAAGTTAGGGGGTCTAACAAGTTCTAAATTCGTATTATACTGTCTCTTATACACACTTATAAGTGTGAGCGGGAGGGACGGCACAATACGAAGTTCGAATTTCTTATTTTTCAGTATAAGAATAGTACGCACCATAGTGTTCATAGTCACGTTCTAAATTCAAAAACCTTTTCCACTCAAGGGGGGAAAAAGCGCTTGTCCACCCAGATTTTGAAGGAGGAAGTAAGCCTTTTCGAGCAAGAGAGGTGAAAAATATATCGTATATTTCAATTTTATGTAAATTTGAATGATGCCAAATAAAAAAAAATGAAATATATCTTTTATCGGAATGTCGACCCGTACCTTCTGACAATGAGGATGAGGCTACGTGACTACCAATTAAGCTGTTGCGGCTGTACCCGACTTGGCTCGTGAAAATGTAATACCTATATCTTCGACACCCGATCTGATATGGAATTGGTCGTGGAAATTGTTCTACATTTTTTTTCACTACAAACCTAACCAAATCTTTTAACTCGTTTTCCCATCTGGGTACCTAGTGCGAGTCTTATTCACAATTAGATCAAATTAACGAAAAAAAAGAGGAGCTACATGGCGGAGTGGTTAATGCGCCCGGTCTGCGAGTGCTGAGGTTAAGCAACTTTCGCAAAGACCGGTCATCGGATGGGTGACCAAAAACATATCATCTCGAGCTCCTCCGTGCTTCGGAAGGCACGTAAAGCCGTTGGTCCCGGCTGCATTAGCAGTCGTTAACAACCACCAATCCGCACTGGGCCCGCGTGGTGGTTTATGGCCCGTTCTCCTTATCCATCCATAGGGAAGGCTCGTGCCCCAGCAATGGGGACACACAATGAGCTGATGATGATGATGATAATGAACGAAAAAAAATATCTTTCTTCGTTTTTCATTAGGAGGCGCGGCGCAGAGATGCTTTTCGTTTTCGTAAATATAATCCAATGGCTAATAAAACTAGCACTCGGCACTCTTAACGATACATATAATTAACGCTTAACAATAATAATGTTGATGTTAGGTATAAGTTTTTTCCTATGTCCTCATTGCAGCGCATATACATATTAATTATGGTCTTTATCAGTTAATGGTTATGCATTTATATAGAAGGGATATTTAATGTAATTATTTTTTATTTGTACAGAAAAACACTATATTTATTATGACTAAACCTTAAAAAAAACTAACAAATAACCTCCTGTGTTCATTGTTCTCGATTTCTTGAAATGAAATGAAATATAATAACAGTGCGAATGAAGGTAAGCTGAAGGTCGGTCGCGTCGCAACTGCACATATAATTGTGTTGCAACCTGCACCAATTTGCAGTAAAACGCTAGAAGTAATTGGTGCAATTGTGATGCACTAGGCCAGGGATGACAAACGTTTTTTTAAATGCTTTTAACACTATATTTTTTATATTTTTTTTAATTTTTGAATTTTTAATGCTATATGATATGTAGTTATATGCTTATGGTAGTCCTATATGTAGGGTCGTGAGTTCGATTTCCACTCGAGCTTCCTGTTAATGATTGTTTTTTTTAGTAAAATTTTATCTTTAATTATAAATTTTCTTATATTTTACTATATTTGATTGGACTTAATATATTTTTAATAACATACGGAGCCGAAACGTGGACACTCACGGAAGGGACGGTTCACAAATTTAAAGTCACTCAGCGAGCTGTGGAAAGGGCTATGCTTGGAGTTTCTCTGAAGGATCGACTTCGAAATGAGGTGAGCCGACAGAGAACGAAAGTAATTGAACTAGCTCATCGGATCAGCAAGATTAAGTGGCAGTGGGCCGGTCACATTAGCCGTAGAACCGACAACCGTTGGGGTGGGTTGTTATACATTCGCCATAAAGTTAGTTTGCTACAGAAAAGGGTAAACGAGTCCTCGAGTGGAGACCGCGGCAAGAGCTGGATGAGAGTAGCCGCGGATCGTGCTCGGTGGCGTGCACTTGGAGAGTCCTATGCCCAGTAGTGGACTAATATAGGCTGATGATGATGAATATACTTTTATATTAAAAAGTTATTACGAAACCTTTATTTGCAATTGGTTCTTTTGATCCAAGTTAATAGAGTAAAAACCTTTATATCGAACTACTTCAAAACGCATTTAAAAAAAAATATAACCTATGTTACTCAGCGTTAATGTAGCATTCTAATGGTGAAAGAATTTTTTAAATCGGTCTAGTAGTATTTGAGTTTATTCGTTGCAAACATACATACAACAAAAATACAAAGATTTCCTCTTTAAAATATCTGAGTTATGCTTATTTGCATGGTCAACTACTAAACACTATAAAGAAAAATAATAGTACTATTAACAAAAATAGTCACTAGAAACTTTATAGTAACTAGAAACAGACAATACAATGCGTTGATTAAGAGTGTCTTAATTACAAAGTCTGGTTGGCAATTTAATTACCGCGCATTGAATGAATCAATTTCAGGGTGCCTAGTGTGAGATAGATAGATAGATAAGATGATGTCGGACTTGCGTTGCGTAGTGACATGGCTCACCGTCATTCTGAAACACCATTGTTCGCCTTAGTTCCAAATTCAACATCATTTTCTAAGAAATTTTTGTACGTTTCTCCATGCATTAAGTCTCGATGGCAGTTCAAACGGACTAATTAGTTCACCATTGAGGATCCCAGAACACATGTTTCCACTGAAACGATGTTGGAATGTAGAAGCTCTCGCTTCGTGTGTATTTTCGATCGCTCACGTGTGGAGATGATGAATATTGAAGATTCTAACTCGCTCAAACCGTGACTCATCAGTCCATAGGATTTTATTAAAAAATCCAGGATCCTCTTGCTCTTTCCTTAACATTGTTTGGCAAAAATCAACCCGCAATTGGTGATCTGCTGGCAGTATAGATTGTACTCGTTGAATGTGGAACGCGTGGTATCCTTCTTCATGAAGTATGTTTTGAATAGACGTCAACGTAACTAAATTAAGTACGAATTAAGTAAAATTTGGGAGTATTGAGCTGTTTTCTATCAATGCTAATTCGGGGTCAATTCTCTCTCATTTTAAGTTAAAAATAAAGGTGACTGTGTCATGAGCATGAGTCATCAAAGGACGTTACGTAGACTGAATCTGGTGGTAATCTGATTCCCTGAGAAATTGCACGATTGACCGACCGCCACGGCCGTGTGTACCGAGGTAGCAAGGCTGTTTTGGTCTTTACCTTTTACTTGGGATTAAGAGCGGACCGCAGATTACACCCCATTAACAAACGAACACGGATCTTTAAGGTCTGATACTAATTACCTGCCTGATGCACTTTAGTACCGTACAGTAGCGTGTCGTGCAACGTACAATGAAAAGACATTAATAAAACACAAAATTATTCAAACACATTTTTATTAAATATCTATTTACACTACACATAATAAAAAAAATATATTCAATAATAATAAACTAGCCAATTGTCTATATCTTTTTTACATTATTTACAAAATACTATTTTTCTTCTAAATAATATTGTAAAATTAATATAAATTAAATTGCTTTAACATTAATTTAGATCGCAATGAGTATTTTGTTAAATTTCCCTAAAAATATTTTTTTGATAAACACGATTAATTTTGTACATTCATAATGCCTGGTCGATGTATTTGTACTAAATCATTGTAATGGGATTTCAAGCTGGAATGTGGTTTGTGTGGAAGAACATCTTAAAACACTGTATTAATGATAAATAGTTAGATAAACACAAATTAAATTTCAACAAGTATCAGTACCTACAAATGATAGGTACCTTATTTTCCTTTAAATTACAACTTGTACGAAAAGTGCATTAAAAATTTTGTTGTGTAATGATCAAATTACATGAGTCACATCCGCATCAAAATGGTCTTTCGCAGTAAGCTTAATGTTATTTACTGACCTCAGTTGCTAGGTTGAAACAATTAACGAGTGCATCAGATTGGGAAAGTGAAAATGATAAAATAGTACAATAAAGTGGTTTGTAAGAATTAATTAGGGTTCAGAAGTTTTATTGTAAAGAAGTCTTAAAAGTAATGTATAATTATCAGGTTTTGTTACTGTGGATAAATAGGATCACGCTGGTCATAACCAAATAAATACATTCTCTTTAACACTTAAACTATTTAAATTATTCCTAAGATGATACTTCTACCGAAGCACAAATGAAGTTAGAACTATGGTAACGTAAAGTTTACAAACATGAAAATGAGAACCTAAAAAAAACAGCCAAACTAAGAGCTGAAATAAAAAATAATAAGAAAAGTTGGTCTTCATACTTTTTATAATAAATACATGGAGATGGTAACAAAATTGATTTCATAAAACTCAACTTTACAACACAGTATGACATTTTTACTGAAAATTATATTGGTAACGAAAATGATAATGCTAACGTAGGTAATTACGATGAAACATTACACATTAAGATTTTCAATCTTTGTCGAAATTTAGATACGATGTTGAATTAATCAAAGGAACTAGGATACAAATAACTCTCTCGAAAAGGCGCGATCAGTTGACCGATTAAAAAACATGGGAGGTTCACATTTTCGTCGTATTCCGACCTATGTTTCTAGTTGTTCAATCTCACGAATCGAACATCGTATTAAAATTTGGAGAGTGATTTATAAATCGTCCTGTGTAGTCTTAACCGAAGTTTTCGAAGTGATGTATGAAGTAGGGCAGCCGGCGTGTCCTATTGACTTGTTCGCACGCGGACATGATGGACTTGGTGAGTGGTCGTGGCCCGCACGAGAACACGCCGATTTTTGACACCTAGAATCAATATTAATTATAAGTTGTAGATATTATTACTTTTCTTATACACAGTTATTTTTTATCTAAGTACTAGTAGTATGTATGGATTTGTTGCTATCCAGTCGGATAGAATTCAGTTAGACAAATAGCAAATGTTGGTAATGATATTGTTGTAATCTAAAAGTAACAAAAAGGAACGGAGGAACAAAACGACATTAGGTATCTACCCGTTTAAAACTATTGTCAAAAAGGTTTCTTGTGAAATTGCTAAAGAATGTATTAATAGGCATAAATATTAAATTAATTCAAAAATAATAGGAATCTTAATTAATAGGCTGGGCTATAAAACTCATGTTTACGTATAATTTAATCTTGAACATATTAATATATTGCTAAAGATTATCATTTCGTTGCATCACATCACACGATCATTCCATCGATAGTCGATAAGTCCTCGGAGTTATTTACGATGTCAATTTGATCCATTGGATAAGTAGTACAGTTCAAGGGCCACAGTTTATTTTAGTGTTTCTAAAATAAGTTGACCTTCCCGTGAGATCATAACCTTATAAACGGAAACGTTTGCAGAAGTTTTTTCCCAATCAATTGATTGCTAAATTGGACTAATAGTTGCGCTTTACATTTTTGAAAGAGCTTGTAAAATCGACAGTGTGAGATACTTTTAGTAGTTTTTGAATCTATGCAAAAAGTGTCAGTATATAATTTGTATAAAAAGTACCGACCGATTCAGTGGTTGTATCCGAGCAATACAAAAGTTAACACTATCTTAAACTTTGACCTACTCAATCAATAACTACTTTTTCGACATTCAATCTTAATATCATTACAAAATCAAGTAACACTTCATAACAAGCATACAAGAAAATCTTTATTTATAAACATAAGACATGTTTAGGTACTGTTTTCAAATAATTTATTCGGTATGATGATGTTAGTACTAATGAGAACAGTGCTGGGTTGCTATACTTACGTAGCTGTGCTTCTTCTGCACAAACTTGAGGAAAGAGGACATGTCTGGGCGGCCGAAATGGTTTACAGCCTTCAACCCCGTGAACATGGAGGTGCGAGATAGCCGCTGGAAGTGATTCTCGCAGATATACTATTCAAAAATAAACCTTATTAAGAATAAGAGAAAAAGAGTACAGTCACAAGCAAAAAATTGTAAGCAATGTAACTTTTAATACAATGGGATTAGAGTCAAAACTATTCGAAAGTATACACACAGACAGTCACGAGCACATGTATACACATGTGCTCGTGACTGTCCCTATTCTACTAGAATAATAATAATAATATATTTAAACTTAAAACACTGAATATTTTTGTATAAATAAATAGCATTGGCTTGTATGTTTACCAGCATGGTGGTCCTAAGGTCGAACTTGTGGAAGAATTGCGTGATGAAGATGTGTATCTCGAGCACGTTGGTGACGTCCTTGCGCTCCACGTCGCGCAGCACGTCGATGAACCACTCGAAGTGCTTGTGCGACGGACAGATCCATAGGAAATACACCTGTCGTAAAAATAATAGAATATAATATTAGGTCCTTACCTATGAAATTGACGTTTTTTCTCACTAGGTGTAGGTATACTTCTAAAACTCAATACCGGTTGTTAATATTCTTATACAGTTTTAATTAGGACTATGTTACTTAGGCTTCACAAATAACAATGATTATTCATTTTGTGTCTTTATCGCCCAATTTATTTAAAAATTGACTTGACCTTTTGTTTCAATGTAGCTTTGAAGGGACTTGATTTTTTTTTAATGTCTGTTATATTTAGCTAGTGAAACAAACAATCTTCCCTATGGATGGATAGGCAGAACGGACCATAAACCACCACGCGGGCCCGATGCGGATTGGTAGTAGTTAACGACTGCAAATACAGGCGGGACCAACGGCTTTACGTGCTTTCCGAAGCACGGAGGAGCTCAAGATGAAAAAATTTTGGTCACCCATCCGATGACCGGTGCGCGTTAACAACTGCGCCATCAAGCTCCATCTTTGTCATACTACTTACCAATCATTCAATCCTTTGGTAGACTGGTATAGACTGCCATTCGGCATTAAGTCCGCTTTTTGTAGTAATTATATTGTGCAATAAATAAATAATTCCACTAAGATAAGATGCAATAGTGTCTCTGTCCAAACCGTGCAAATTAATTGACACTATATTTATTCTTACCCATAAACTAATTAACAAAACATAATACATGATACAGAATAAATTTTTATTAGAAAAAATTGTTAAATAAACCAGTCTCAAGAAGCTCGAGTAGAAATCGAACCCACGACCCATGGATGGACTGCTGAATGCTCTGACCGCTGAGCTACCGTGACCCCAGAAGACTCGTTGAATTTTTCTAGTGCTTGTAACTACAAATAGCAACGTGAATAAAAAAAAAGTAATAAAAATAGTTAACAGAGTATAAGCTTCGAACTCTGAAATTTTCCGCGTTTTGTCTCTTTCATTTGAAATTAAGTTTACATAACGGGAATAAACACGCTTACCTATATTTTGTCTATTAGTAAGACTAACACCCGTTTGCACTAAACTTATGAATCGCCTAAGTCTTTGCCTAACTACTAATAGTTAAGCCAAGACTTAGGCGATTCATAAGTTTAGTGCAAACGGGTGTTACCGCTTCAAAACGATGGCTAAACTTAGACAATGCTTAAACAGATGCTGTCACTTTTTAGCTAATATTGTTAGACAGAGACACAATATTTTAAACACGTATTTAGCCATTGTTTAACTATGAACACTGTATTGTAGTACAAGGTTTTGTATATAAGACATACCTTCTTGCAAGCAACGCCGGAGTATCTGTTGGTGGAGGTGCCGAAGACGAGGTCGTTGAGTATGGACGCGTAGGGGGTGACGCCGATGCCGCCGCCCACCATCACAGCCACCTCGAACTTGTACCAGTCCTGGTTGCCGCCGCCGAACGGACCTTGGATCCTGGCGATACAACAACAGCTCGTTTAGCATAACTTTGTATAGGAATGATTAACAATATGCCATCTACGTGGACTTTTGATCGCTTCTGAGTGTTAAGACCACTGGTTAAGACTCCCAGCGGAGGGTGCATTTTTGTGTACTCAGTTTGGTTGGTGGTTGGGCTTGTTTGTCCGCCTGGCTAGCTACCACCATCTTATCTAAATATATCGCCATATCATCAATGTTTCCAATGTTGTGTTCCGGCAACTAGAGATAAGATAGCCAGTGCCACAGTGCAACTTGCGGATAAACAAAGTGAGGACGGCTAGTGAGGTAGAATCCTGACTTCACTAGCTGTCATCGCATTTTGACTCTGTTTCTGCTTAACATCAGGTCGACCAGGGTCATTAGCCTAACTATCTAAAAATAAAATAAAAGCAAAAAAAAATGCTTTTATAAATTTCATGTCATGCACGAATCGTGATGCCAAACCATACAAAACCAAAGTTAATATTTTAGTCATTAGCCAATTTTAATGAAACTGTCTTTAAGGAACTTTAAGAGATCTAAATAGTTATAATATAAGAAATGAAACGTATAAAGGTTAAAAAAAATGATCTTTTGGTTTTAATTAACTTTGGAGTTTGTGTAGGATTAAAAGCATACCCGTAAACTAAAGTAAAACTTCATGATCCTCCCAATGATGATAGGCATTTTGGCAACGTCGATAGGCAATGCGTGTAGGACGAACGCCTAACAAATCGTGTAAAGCACATTTCCCAATTGTTGACAGAAGATTAATCGAATGATAGTTACGTAAGAAAATCACAAGAATCACTTACTACTCAGTTCATTAAATCTTTGCAAACGAACCGCAATCAAAATGATTATGATCAAACATCAGATTCCAATTTATAATAGCGTACATATTGTCGTGGCATAATAATTAAGAAATACATGTTAAGTGGTCAGTATGTTTGTACAAGCAAAAAAAGGTGTCAGGTTCTTGTTAAGGTCAGCAAGGTGAAATTCTCCAAAACGTGACTATGTCATGTACGACTAATCGTGATATAACATGATTGAACAAACATAGAGCAACTTCTTTTGTGTATTATGTTAAGAAATGTGTTAGACGTAATGCGATATTTGAGGATAATGTTAGATGTCAGTAGATACTAAGAAACCGGTAAAGTTTCACATTCTTGAAAACTGTCTAAACCATTTTTGAGTTGACTTAACCTTGGAATTTAAAGGGAACGGAAAAATTACAATAATAATTCCCTATTCCCATATCTATACTAATATTATAAAGAGGAAACCTTTGCATTTTTGTATGTATGTGTGTATGTATGATTGCAACGAATACAACTCAAAAACTACTGGGCCGATTTAAAAAAAATCTTTCACCATTAGAATGCTACATTAGCGTTGAGTAACATAGGCTATATTAAAAAAAAGAAAAAAAAGTCCACCCGTGCGAAGCAGGGACGGCGACGGGCCGCTAGTAAATTATATCTAAGAACTAGGTGACCCAGCGGAGTTCGTACCGCTTTGACAGTTTCTATGACAACAAAACAAACAAATCGGTAAGTAGTTTATGCGTGAAAGGGTATCTGTCACACAAACAAACCAACAAACAAACTCACTTTTTAATAATAAGTCTTTGATTATACTCTTGGAAATATATGTACAAAATTTCATGATGGTCGGTTTAATAGTATATGCGTGAAAGCGTAACAAATAACAAATATGGTTTGGACACTAAATTGCAACGAGGGTGGGAACGGATATTTTTTAATTTTTTTTTGTATTCTATTAGTTTCAACTTAAAATATGTTATTAATTTTTTTTCTGTAGTACTGCTAATTACTTCAAAATATTTTTTTAAAAATTCTAAAAATCATCACGTGGTTTTGTTTTTCCGTAAAGGTCACTATACGGCTGTCGATACGGTGACGTTACGTCATCCGATATAAGCTGACTGCCAGCAAACAAAGCGTGTTTTAAGCAAAATAATTATAATAACTTTGTAAATATTTATCATACCGAAGTGAAACAAAAACTATAGGTTTTGGAATAACGTCTTCTACAATGGTAAAGGGTATAAATAAACTTTTTTTTTATCTTTCCCAAAAAACTTCTGCTCAATACTTTATTACATTCCATAATTTTTACACAATAAGATGGTTACAATGGGATCAATTATGGAAACTGTCGGGCACAGAATACAGGTACACTACAGTAACATAAAAACGAAGAATCAAGAAACATTTTTCAGCTTACTCACCTGATCTTAGGTTGATCTTCAGTGTTGTAGTTACAGGGGTCGAAGTAGTTCCTCAGCTTCCATGTCCAAGGTCCCTGAGCCTTGATATGGCACGAGAGGAAGTTCTCGTGGGGCGCTGACGTCAGCGTGAAGGAGTGGAACTCTTCCTTCTTGAATGCGGTGCACGCTAACCGGACCCATTGACCTGATCAAGAAAGTGTTATTATCGGTTCTTCTAGAGAAAGATCATTTTAAGAAAAGCTGATTTGAGTAAGTCTACAATAATCAACCTGTAAGATGTCTAGCAGGTTTTGAATAAAGAACAAACAGAATTATGAAATGTTTCTGTGTCATCTTCTATTGATTGAAATAATGATACGTACCAGATAAATACTTCAGGTTTGGTGGTCTGTAAAACTTAATTTTGATCACATCTGAAGGTAGCATTTCTGTCTCTAGCACGTCCAGTGCTAAATATTTTGTACGCAGCGACACAACCTGATAACAACAGAACACAATATTGTAAAACAAAAGAAGTGATTCATGGTGTCAAGTGAATCATGAATACACGACGTCGTAGTATTTACTAATCAACGTGATTTAAGTCTGTATGGTCTAGTTGGGAAACCACACAGACCAAGAGGGTACGGGTTTGATTCCAGTATCAATTTCTTTTCTATGTGTGTGTGCAATAAAGTAGTGTGTGTTATCTATCTATCTATCTATCTATTTCAGTAATTAACGATTCCAGATGAAGAGCATTACTACCATCAACCTTATCGCCACCATCAATACCAAGCGCTTAACAGCAGTAGAAAAAAAGGAGGAAAAAATCGTACATACCTACGTTCCAGCTGTATTAACTTCTAGTTCAAAATTGTCATTCAATTACCTTATCTAAAGTGTAAATGATAGCAGGTCCTAAGAAGAAGATCCAGAAGCGAGGCGCTCCCGTCAGCCTGGCGAGACCATGCACGAGGCACAAGGCATACAGCGCGACGTGAAGCGAGTGCGCGCGCCAGAACCACGAGTACGCGCGCTTGCGGATGGTGGGGTGCGCGAACACGAAGATTATGCACATTATTATGAACAGGAGCACGCCGCTTACACCTGAAAGGATAGTGTGCTTTAATCTATCTATCTATAGGTCACATTTTATCAACTGCAAATATTTTGAGGATAAATTCAACAACATATATAAAAGATTTTTATGAAAAAACCTTAAATTTTTATGTGCTAGTTTTCAAGAAAAACGCCAAAAGACATTTCGATTAAAAAGAAAAATAAAGCACTTTCGGTAGTTTCAATTCAAAGGAGCCGACAGAGAGGCCGTTCTTAAAAATATTAAAATTTGATGACATGAATTTTTTTAAATGCCTTAATGGCCTTATTTCTCTGATATAATTAGATGTTTTGTCAAAATATTTGCAGTTGATAAAAAGTGACCTTATATATAAATCAAAGGAAAAACTGAAAAAAACCAGCTGAGAAATCGAAAAATAAAAAATTGATAATTTTGTATGGGAATCGCCACTTTGGATTACACTTAATAGATGGCGTTTGTGGATTGTGGCACATATTTATTAAAACTTAGACAGGACAACGTCTGTCGGGTCAGCTAGTATGACATACATTTTCTACCACAATCTTTTCTAAATATGTCGCCATAACATTAATGTTTGTAGCATTGTTGTATTGGGAGAACTAGAGATAAGATAGCCAGTTCATCAGTATTCCGGATTCCGGCTTCCACTTTCGGCCTTATCATCACTTAACATCAGGTGATATGAAAGCTAATTGCTTACCCGTAACAAAATATATCATAATTATAATACGACAGCCTTTCTATAAGGCAGAGTAGCTTGTGCTGGGAACAAAAGACGAATGGAATGAAAAGGACCGTTGGAGGATGATTATGTCATACAGAAGCTGTGATCAATGGTCTCAAATAAAAATCAATTGAAAAAGCTTGCTTAATCATTTGTATTTGTAAAATTTTAAATTTAAGAGTACTAGTTTATACTAGTAGACTTAATTAAAACCTAAACCTAAACGCCTTATTTATATTTAAACTGTTATTTGTTTTCTGAATAAAGTGTTTATCTATCTATCTAAAATATAAGAAAAAATGTGGGTAGTTACATAATAACAAATGACGGTACCTGTGACAGTCTGGAACACCCAGAAGGTGATACCGGGTCGGAAGTCAGAGGTGAAGTGCACCTCCTTGGTGAGGCAACGCAGATTCTCCACGGGCTGCGTGGACACGTGGTAGAAGTTCACCATGTGCCCCGCGGTGTGGAGGAGGGAGAAGAATAGCGCTGTGCACGCGACTATCTTGTGAAACTGGATGCTCGAGTCGAGGGGAATGTACTGTTGTATGCTGAATTCCTGTTAACAAAAGAAGTTAACATTCTTGATGAATATAAAGATCGATGGAATTATAAATATGCATTGCTTGCTACAACTTAAAGATACGTAACTTCACAACCATTTGATGAGCTCATCAAGCTTCATCAAGAATGTGAATGTTATATGTAGAATGATAGTTTTGGGTAAACTTTACCCAAAAGTTTACCCAAAACTAATTAAGCTAAAACAGTGTGTGGTGGAAGCCATTGAAAAAATCCAGTCAATACGTTAATATGAGTAACAAAACGTGGGTAATGTGGGTGTAATCCGGCAATCTCGCATTTGACTTAAGCCACCTTTTAGATTCGCTACCAGTTTTCTCATATAGTTGAGAAGTAACTGTTATTACAATCTTTAGTTGCTATCTTCTCACTACCATAATTTTGCACGCGTGAGAGGTGAACAGATCAACGATGATCACAAACACAATTAGATGGTAAAAACCTGTGTTGTTAAGAATACGTATTCCACCTGCGCACGTGTACCTAAGTGTCCTTTTGGCGGTAGTAAAACGAGTTTTTTTGCTTATATGAAGAAAATCCCAAAGTTATAACAGTTTTTGAAGAAATACTTAAAACTGGTTTCACAAAAAAGAACGACAAAAGCAAGACTTTATTTCGCTCCAGAAATTATCTTGTTAATGATTTTCGATGTCACCAAAAATAAAATTTTAAATTTGAACACAATAATGTACCTTGAGCCTTTTTTAAATATTGTACACACGCCTGCACATCAACCTACCACAAACTGTCAAATTTCCTCAACAGACTTTGAACTTTATGTAAATGGAATATGGCTGAATATTTATTGAAAAAATTTGACAGGTTGATTTGCATGCGTTTGTAAATAATGAAATTGTGTATTAAACTTGCAAAAACAAAACTTTACCTTCAGCTTTGTCAATAAGTTCCTTGACATCGTAAGCAGGAGCAGGCTGTAGCAGAAAGATAATGAAGCGGCAGATCCTCTGGTTATCGCGATACCAACTCCCATGATATGCCTCAAGTCCAGATGCTCAGACATGAACGAGTAGTGCGCGAATCTCTCCACGAACAGCCCGATTGTAACCACGTAGAAAACGAAGAGATAGAAAATATTTTGTCTGTTCTCTTCCAGGAAAGTGGTTAGGTAGTCCCACTTGAGAAGGAACCAGTGTCTGAAAGTGTTAAGCATTGTTATTTCGATACATTGTAAACACGTAGTAAATATTTATAAAATGGTAGTAAATTGAAATAAGAAACTGTTGAAAAAATTCCACGAGCGGTAATGGTAGTAAATGCCCTCCCGACCCAGCTAGGAATCGAACCTGGGTCTTCCGCAATCCGGGCGGCTGCACTGACCATTATGCTACCGGGAAAGCTTTTTCACTGTATTTTATAAATATTTAATTCAGCTTCAGTGCAGCAATTAGAACTTAAAAATAAAAAGTAAAATTAATCTGCTCATAAAAGTATGTAACCTGAGTATTCAGGACGTCATGTTAGTAAGTAGTAGTTAAGTAGGTAAAAATATTTGTTGGACGATTCAAAAGTTCAAATATTTTCGACTTTGGTTTTGATATGATAACAACTTCGATCAATCAAATTACGCTGTAGTATTTTTGTGGAATTGGTAACGATAAAAAAAGAGTATACAAGAACAATAACGTACATAATAATTACTAGAATGAAAAGCCAACCAATCGTGTAAGGAAAAAAACGTATTTCTACGTAACTGGTATCGTATAAGAACGAATTATGTGTTGTTCGTAACTGGTTACGAAGCTCCAGTTTCGTAGACGGCCGAAGCGAATGAATCATGGATAACTTCTGGTCTTGTACTGTAAATAAGTGATGTGTATATTTTTACCTGGATGATTCCATTGATGGTTCTATGTGGAAGCTAGTCATTCTAGCTACGTTAGTCGAAGTATCTAAGAAGTTTTGTTTAGCTCCTTTGCAGTCTAAACCGATAGCCACAAATTCTCCTTTGTATTCTTTCATCATAACTTTAAAGTCTGAATATGTGAGATGATCTTTATGTTGCAAGCCAGCATCCTGAAATATAAATGAGCATTAAGATTTGGTCTACACTTACTATTGCCTAACAAACTTATAACTACTATACTTTAGAAGTTTTAAATTGTATTCCAGATTTTTTGCATTGCTTTGCATATTTTAGTATGAAGAAATCTTAATTAAGACTCTTATTTGTATAAAATGTTTTATTTCAATGTGTACTGTTGCTATAATCATCAAATATTTAACAACGAAAATATATCTTTTTCGTCAGTTTTATGGGCTTGAGTGGAAACAGCACCAAGTTCTTATAAAAAAAGTGTCTTATAAAAGTGACATCCAGAAAACATGCCATATATGCTCGTCTTGTTATGACAATGTCCTGGCGATGTCGACCAGCCATAAAATGAATCAAATTTCTAACAATATGTAAGAAATATCCAACTAATATAATAAAGCTGACGAGTATGTTTTTTTGCTTGAGCGCGTTACTCTCTTAACTGGAATTTTTTTTTGCATTTGATAGCCCAATTTGTGTGGATAAGGCTATTTAATATCACGCTATGACCCTTAAAAAGTCAGAAAAACGCTAAGCGAATACGAAGTACTAGCGCATTCGGGCGACGCGATGCGACGCGCTGGGTCGGGGAACAGCTGGTTCGTCTTATATATGTGACTCACAGAAAACATGCCGTTGATGAGTTCGGTGACGTGCTCGTCCCGCAGCGAGGTGGTCCTGGCGATCTCGACCAGCGAGCGCAGCATCTCGCTGAGCTCGCCCTTGTCGATGACGCCGTTGCGGTCGTTGTCACACATGTCGAAGATTATGCGCAGTTTGTCGTCGGTCGCACCCCGGGAAAACAGTACCACTGTATCCAGGAATTCCTGATAAAGTTTGTTTATAGATTAGAATTTCTCAATCGTTTTTATTTCATAATTTATGTGGTCTACAGCTACGACTACCGGTTGCAGACCCAAAGGTTTCAGGTTGTCCAAGTAGAAGTACATGCTATATTGGGTTTACTATGTCTGCCAGGTTAGGCTAGCTTCCACTATCTTATCTAAGTCATATCATATAATATCATATCATTTACTGTAAAACATTCAAAGAGCTTGTAATCGAGGTTTATAAACCAATTCCTCAGTGTCTGAAGGTTACTGATAAAGTGCTTTCATCTTCAGCTTTAAGTGAGTCTACCGCATCCCCATTGTAGAATTAAAAAGCTGATAAAATAAAATAAATTTGATAGTATAGTATAGTAATTTGAATATATTTATGACGGAATTTGTAAATTATTAATAAATCAATTTAGGTAAATTTAAGAAAAATGTTGATGCTTTTTTATATTTATATTGACACGTCATAGTGACCACATCCTGCCTGATGGTAAGCAGCCGATGCAGTCCAAAATAATGAGAGCGCTCCTCACCGTGGAACAAGCACGGTAACAAGCGCACCCATTCATGACGGCCTGCATAAATGCCGTTTCACGCCCCACTTAAAAGACCCGGGACTATAGGAGCTGGGAAACACATGCGCTGGCAAAGAATTCCAAAGCCGAATGGTCTTACAGAGGAACGACTTGCCAAATTTTTTGGTACGAGTACTGATTGTCAGTACAGTATGATGGTGGTTCCTAAGACTAATAATATATTGCGCAGATCATTTTATAATACATCCGCAGTAAGAATTGAATAAGAGAAGTTTATTCATTTTTCTTCTTCTTCTTCTTCTTGTTCTTTTTAATGAAAATAACTTTACCTGGAAGGATATTCTGCCATCGCTATCCTTGTCAACAATGTTAAACATTTTCTTTACGAATACGGCGTCGGCCTTCATTCCCAAAGCACTTGCAAATTCGCTTTTTGATAGCGACGTTCTCATGACTATTGACTGAAATAGGAAAATAAAACTGTAAGTTATCATTAAAGCTATTATAATAAACAACATAATTATTGAATTTTATTAAAGTAATGCACCATTTGATACCTGTACATGTTTTGTACATGATGCTATATACGTCAGTAACAGTAACTCATTTAGCTGCGTGATCTACTAAAATAAGGCTTTTAGAAACCTTTAAAAAAGCCCATATTGCTCGTATTTCTAATAATATTTACCTCTGGGTCAGCATCTTCGCACCTTCTGCGTTTCTCACCAGGCGCAAGACCAAATGTAATGGCATAAGCTTCCCTGAAGAAGTGTTCTAACTTTCGCTGCCTTCGCTCTCTTGTTTCTGCAGTAGCGAGGATCTGATCACGATGACCCTAAAACCAAAAAAACATAAAATATTAAAAAAAATAAAGTAAAGAGTAAAGTCCCTACACAATTTTTATTCAATGAAATGAAACACTTTATTTAGATTTACTGGTGTTTATTTGACATAGACCCATTGCAGGGCGTTTACAAGGACTGGCGGCACCCGAGCGAAGGTACCTACCTAAATTTTAGTTCACTTGATTCGGATATACCTATGGGAGGTGGGGAGATTTTTAATTATTATTTTGGAATAACATAATTGTTGCTGTTCTAGTAACTTCGTCTTCGGCTAAGCGGCTAAACGCCTCGATGAACATATAAAGGTGTGTACCTGAGTTAGGTTAAGCCCCTTCTTGTGCTGCGCGAGGAAGGTATCCAGCTTGACGAGGAACTTGCGACGCGACGCGGCCGTGTCCATCTCCAGCACGAGGTCATGCTCGCGCGCTGCGCGGATCAACACTAGCGGCCGCTTGTTGGTGCGCCCTTCCTGGGGTCAAATAAACATCATCATGGGCGCGGAAAGGTGATAAGGTGATAAGGTGTTAGTAACACCAACATAAAAAAATATTTTTTAATATAGTGGCAACTTATAAGGCCCTCTCCGTGTTCACCACGAATAAATTTCATTTTCAATAATTGGGCTGTTTAATTATATATCTTATAGTGCCTCAAGTCATTCCTGCCACACCGCACAATACAAAGAAAAGTATAAACACGGTAACTGCTTAACAGCCCTTAAACCTGAATGCCACCTTAATGGTGAAACCAAAAATCGTTAGCTTAAAATACATCAATACGAAGAACAAATTTTTTCTGAGTGCCGCTGGTGTCGCAGAACAAGGTCAGTTTTAAGGCATTTGTTGCACGAGTTTCGACAGTCGAAGGAGTCATCATCATTAAGATAATACGCCTATAAACATTTCGTTGCTATGCGAGGCTCAGGCCATCCCATCACAATGACACATAGGGAAATCGAGCCATAATCCACCACTCTGACCCAATGCGTATTGTTGAATAGCAGTATTAACTCTTACCTGGCTTTCAAGGACAGTGAGCTGTTCAGTTTGGTCAAGTGGGACTGTTCTAAGTTTATCTCCTTTACGATCGGTGACGTGCAGAGCAGCCTCTGGACCCAGCCTCAGCTTCACTAGACGCTTTAGGGATGCGTGAACCCATTCACGGCACACCATCTTGTCAACTGAACCTGGGAATTTATAGCACAATATAAATATTAATTCAATATTACTTATTAAACCAATCACGTTATGTGGACAAATATAATATAATAAGAGATAATCCTTTATTTTTGGTTTTATTTAATTAATATATTACGCATATTTTGTTACAAACAAATCAAACTTCGGAGAAAAATACGTGCGAGATTTGAGACATTTTCTTCTGATATACGTAAGAGTTCCCACTCGCGGAAATTTTTTCAACAATTATATTTTTAAAAGTATTTTTTCTTGCTATTTTCAGTGCCTTCATTAAATATTCACATTAGCCACCGGTTAACGAATTGATGTATAACAACTAACGGAATATGCTTATGAAAATATTAATCACCTTTGTACTGCGCGTTCTTGAGATGCTCCTGCTGTATCTTGAGCCGGCGACGACGGCTGTTCTGCAGCTTGACGACGCCGTAGCCCGCGCCAGCGCACAGGATGGGCACGAACACGAGAGCCAGGCACGTGTAGATGTAGGCAAACTCGTTACCCTTAGATCAGAGAGCGGTTATGCAGCTGAAGTAATTGAAGATGTCAAGATTAGAAAAAGTGCATAAAGACTTTATATATCCGGAACTGAACAAATAAATAAATATATCATCTAACTGATACTTGTAATATCATGGCTATTCTAAGTTAAAAACTAATCAAGTGCAGAGAGTTATGTACAAATAAAACTACGCGTAACAGTAGGTAAACAGAAATAATTATCAAAAGCTCCAAAAAACTATTTCTTAAAAGACTCTTCTTCTTACACTTGTGAAATTATTCCTGATATTTTTGAATGTAGGAAATTATTTAAACAAGAATTTTAAAAGCCCAATCATAATTTTTCAACAAAAAAGTTTGTGTTTCAGTTTCAATAAACAAGCATGGTGTAAGTTTTTCGTTAGTATAAATTTAATATTCAGCAACTCTTTTTGCAATAAAATTACGATGCCAATGTATTCCAATATATCTCTCTTACCTCAAAGTAATCATATCCTTTCAAGTATTTGCAGGGTGGTAGCTTTGAGGCATTGAGCTGGTACGGCTGCGGGCAAGGGTCATCTGCGCTCCAGTGGAACACGTCTCGCTGGATGTCTCTCGGACCAACGGCAGTGCTGTTCACTATGATGTCCCACATAGTGACGTGGCGTAGTTTTTCAATCTCTTCAGGTGTAAATATGCTAGAAAATGTCATGCGTTAATATTAACGTTTTTCGGGATTATATTACATTTATGACCGTTTCGAATTGAATAGATCAGAAGCAATTGATAAATATAAGATATTAAAGTAGTATGAATAAACTGACATGCGCTTCACCCGTAGCTTGATGTTATTACAATAGGTTCTTTGAGTATATAAATGTGTAAGCATACAATATAAGCGTATATTTAAGAAAATTTTAAAGTGTTACTTTGGAAAAAACTAGGTAAATTATTATACAATGCAACAACCTACCCATTCTTGTCATTCTCGAACCAAAACCTGTCCGCATCCCTTATTCTTGTAAACTGGTCCATTATGATGGCTCTGAACAGTTCCCCTGGATGGCCTGTTGATTCTAGCATGCCACCTATGTATACATCAATGTTGTCGAGTCTTCCATTGTAAACTTGAATGAGCTTTTGTAGAAGATCAGGATCGTTTTCAAATAGTTGAGTATTGATTTCATTGAAAGTTTTTACTTTCGGCAGTCCAAAATATTCTCTGAAAATATTAAAATTGTTATTTTTGCATTAGCTACCGATATTTTTTATTCTGAAAAACACTTTACTACATATTATGCATTTATTTTTAGATCTGGCTGTATTTTATCAAAAAGAAAACAAAAATCTAATTACCTGGCTGTATTATAATCAGGCAGTCCATTATCTCTCCCCCTCATGATGTTCAGAGCACCAAGATCCCGCCTCGAGAACTCCATAGGGCCAAACAGATTGTCGCGCACGTCAGAGCAAAGCAGCGCGTCTTCTCGTTCGGACAGTTGAGACGCCATACCCATCAGTATCTCTTCTATAGGCACTTGGGATATCACTTCCTAGAAGTTAACAATCACAGACGTTAATAAGGTATGTCAGAAAATTTGCATGTTCTCGAAGGGTCTCTAAAGTTGCTTAACGCTTAAAATTTACAAAGATCGTGCCACAGCAGTGTTAGGTAAAATGTCAAAGCCAGACTTTATCACTCAATAGTTTTGCCTAATCATAACTTTGCATATTGGTTCACATTCCATTCTTAGTTAAAAACTTTTATAAAAGCTTAAACATGAAGCTCTGCCTTATAAAGAATTAGTAACTTTATTATAAATACATACAACATATAGGAAAACTTTATTTTTAAGTTTTTGGCTGTTGTAATAATAACAAATATTTCTGAACCGCTCAATAAGTTTTGCGATACTCACATTACCATCCCACCAAGTCTGGCACAGTCTGATTGCGTCATGCCCACCGGGCGCCCTTCCATATCTGCAGTTCCGGTCTCTCAGCATGATGGCTGGAGGCACGAGGGTGTGGCCAAAGCGGAACGCTGCGACCGCGAACTCGTGCGTCACCCCTGGGGCCACCTCGGCTTTGTAGCCGTCGTAAGAGGGCACCGGCACACCGAGAAAGGCTGGCACATATTCGTAGAGAATTACGTTCTGAAATTATAATTTAAAAATGTTACAAACTTTTTCGTATCAAACTTATTTTGCGTTTGTTTATTTCTTGTTTCAGGTCGTGGTTACCAGAGAAAGAGAAGGGAAAGGGATCGAAATTTTTAGTCCAGTCCAGCGTTATGGGCTCCAGAATCAGGAACAGGGTTACGATTGTGGACGATTAAAATATCAGAGTCGTAACCTAGTTCTTCAGTATTTAAGTATTCCGGATAAAGTGCGCTTACATTACTTTAAACTGCACTTACTTACAATAATGTAAGATGATGTACAATCTATTCTCTGTTGTGCATTAAAACGAAAAAATACGTCTTCAAAAACTGACTTGCAGACTCGCGATGACGATGCGCCTCGCCCTCTGGAACAGCTGCTCGTCGCTCCAGTCCGGGTGCTGGCGGTGGACCCGAGCGGCCACCACATTGTGCCACCGCATCAGGAGCACGCCGAAGGTCACCATCGCAGGGTTTTGGTTGGTACGCGGGTCTCCTAGCACTGGATCAAGGGAACGTAATTGAGTATTGGTAAGATATTAGATTGCACAACTAGAAACCTGGTAAGTCTTTTTAAATACAGTCAAAGATAGTTAGTAATTTGTAGCCTTCTTTTATTTTAACCTTATCTTAGATCTTACGATTCGGTTGTACAAATCTTAGATTGTGCCAAATTACAGTTACGTCAAATAAACTTATCGCCTCTGTGGTCGAGTAGTTAAACTACTGGTCTACTGGTCTCAGACCCAACTTCCGGTTTGATTCCCTGCGGGGGTATTATGCTCAGTTTAGTTCGTTGGATATTGGTTCAATTTCGTCTATATAGCTTAGCTTGGTTGGATCTTTTTTAATTCTAACTGGCTAGCTAGGACCATCTTATCTTACTCTGACACCATAACGTTGTTGTGTTCCGACAGCTAGAGATAACAAAGCAATATCCTCGCTCCTCCTCATCCTTCACGCCAGGTGCTTTCTTGTGATTGCATAAAAAAAATGCGCCAATTAATCGTAAGGTCTGTAGTCAGTTTTAAAGATAATACTTAATTAAGCCATCTAAAGGTCTAATTAAATGGTACCTACTCGAAATAATGAAGATGAGCTGACAGGCATGTATTTTAAGCGAGTGATAAAGAATTATCACGTTCAACCTTGTCAATCGTAGTTTTAACTGACTTAAAGGTCGAGTGAAATGTATAATTATTTAGAGAGGATACCAGAACACGAACCTATACAGATCCACGGCCATACAAATCCAATATTCGAAAGTTAATTAAAAAGTAATATCTTATTTGTGGTTACACACATTGAAATTAGATATAGACCGGCCTCTCAAATGTCAGAATTGATATCTGTATGGATATAAATTGTTGGTGAATGATTGACAGCGAAACTAATCAGTACTTATCTACTCGTTGAAGACGAATACATAAATTCAGTTTACACGAGCACTTTTCCAGTACAGGGTGCCTAGTACGAGCTCTATTTGCCATTCGATCAAGTTAACAAAAACGACAATTTGTATGGAATAAAAAGTTAAATTTTGTCATAAAAATTCTTCTTTTCGATAATGTGTACAAAAGGCAAATAGGCACCCAGATTTGCCTGAATGCTTTTGTCCGAACTCTACGAGACATTCAAACCCGAGCACAGGGGTCGTAATGAATTTACGACCCAATGTTTTTTTTTTATACTTACGGGTAAGCACAGTGCCTTGATCTCACCTGATGTTAAGTGATGATAAGGCCATTTGGTGGAAGCGCACTTCACCCGGGTTCACCGCGTTCAGTTGAGGATCAAATAGTGAGGCACAGGCTATCTTGTCTCTAGCTGCCGGAACACAACAATGCCACAAACATTGATGTTATGGCGACATATTTAGATAAGATGGTGGTAGCTAGCCAGGCGGACAAACAAGTCCTACCACCAACCAAACCGAGTACACAAAGATGTACCCCCCGCTGGAAATCGAACCCGGGACCTCTGGGTCTAAACCGGTGGTCTTAACCACTAGACCACAGAGGCGGTTGAACTAGAGAAATACGAAAACAGAACCGCGTTGTCTCAAAATCGTTACCTGAGCTCGCTATATCCAATTATTAAATATAATAATAATAAGATGATACCAAATCGATCTATATTCTTAGGAAACTTACAAAATAATCTTTCAGGGCTCAGCATCCTCATGTAATGTGGGACTGGGTTGTTAAAGAGCGGAACGCGCTTCGTGTTCCTAAGAGGCATGCCTCCTTCATGGGCCAAACTTCCGTTCTGAAATCATAAATTTTATTTTAAATATAAATAGGTCAAACCATTAGAGCTTCCAAATTATGTAGCTGTTCATGTAATTGTTGTTATTTATAAGCTATGTTACTTGAAAATTGCATACGAGATTTTCAAAGATAAAACTTTCAAGTGATTTTTTATAAAAGCTTTAATTTAAATATGATTATGACTGGTATGACTGAACGTTTTTCACTATCTAATAACTTAAATATAAGTTTGCTCTTAAAATTTAACGTAACCTGCAAAACTTCTAAAGTTATATGGCTGACATGTAAGTTATTAGATATGTAAAGTCACTCTGCGTAGGTACAGTGCGATACAAACTACGTGACGCTTTGATTAGCGGCGAGCGCGCACACCTCGCTGATTAGTCCACATGTCATTACTGCGACGGGACTTGTGCCGTACTTCACGAGACTGTCATAAAGTTTGCATTGCACTATAATATATTAAGATATTCGTATAGAAATGTACGTAAAGATGCAGGCGTGGCTGCTGGGTGGCACCTGAAATGACCTCATTGCATTCACCCACGCCTCGCTTGTGCTGTACACAAAGCTGCCGTCAACCCACGATGTCATCTGGTTTATCTGAAAAAGAAACGGTACTGAACATTACAAAAGTCAAATAAGTTACAAACCATATACTAGACATCTTTTGTTTGCTTTAAATTTGAAAGCGTTATCAATTTATCATTCAGCATAAATCAAGTAATTATCGAAAGTTATACTGCGAAATGGCTTACATAATCATATAACTCGGTAGACTATATTATTCTTCCTAGAGCCGATTGAAAAGGCACGTAAATGAAAGGAAATGAAATATATTTTTTAGAAAACTCAGTACAAACTTATGTAGAACAAAAAAATTTTTTGAAAAATGTGTCCCAATGGGGCTCCACTCAGCATTTGTTGCACAAAACAATTCACTACAAAGCTGATCTCCCGTGGAGACTCCAGTTCTGTGTGAATATGCGCGGTGTCGCACTGTACATAATATCTTATGTAAAGTAACATAAAGTATTTTGTTGTTGATCCGCGTAAAGCAATTCTTTTGACAACATTTTATGTTATCCAATTAAAGTGTCATAAATGCCAATTCGAAACGTGCTAAATTAATTAAACAGTTGTACGAGTACGAGTCCTTAAAATATTCAAAATAACCGGATTAAATGTGAAGTGTACGCATCAATTCACTATTTACACACAAATTAACATTCCTTCGGTAAATCACACCACGATGTTGGTTTAAGCGTATCTTGGCAATTCGTAATCTTCGTTTCAAGACGAATAGGGCTGTCGAATAAATAGAACTAGATAGAACTTCTCAGTAACATAGTTACAGCGATAATTTTCTAACCTTCTTAATAGAAATAGTAAGAAGAGAAGTTTGAAATAACGAATAAGAAGAAGTCATGAAATTAGAGTTGACATTTTAATTATTAATTAAACTTGAATTGGATGTTCAGAAGGAACATTCAAATTCAATTTTATTCTCTGTGATCCATACACTCTCTTTCTCCATTTTGAAATCTTGATATATTAGAATATATCAAGATATAGATATTAATGTTCGTAGCATTGTTGTGTAAAATAGATAAAATAATTGTAATAATACAATAAAACAGATATCTGTCGTCAAACATATTGTATGTACGTTCCTGTTTGCACACTACAAATTACTAAAAAAATTAATCATTTTAATTTACTGATATCCCTAGAGATGATTCAAACTGGGTTATGTGGTTCCATTACGTTTTATTGCTCGGTATTTGGCCTTCTTATGCATATACTTAATAAGTAATCAATGGATTACTCGAACGCGAAATAAACGCTACGTTATCTGAGACATGTCCATATTTGTCTAAGCGTTGATAATTTGCTAATAAATAGAGTGAATTTGTAAGACAGCTTGTTTGTTCACTTGTACTATCATCGTCATCATCATCAGTTCATTTATGTCCCCACTGCTGGGGCACGAGTTTTCCCTATGGATGGATAGGGAGAACGGGTCATGAATCTCCACGCGGGTCCAGTGCGGATTGGTGGTTGTTAACGACTGCTAATGCAGCCGGGACCAACGGCTTAACGTGCCTTCCGAAGCACGGAAGAGCTCGAGATGATAAATTTTTGGTCACCCATCCGATGACCGGCCTTTGCGAAAGTTGCTTAAACTCAGCACTCGCAGACCGGGCGCGTTAACCACTGCGCCATCGAGCTACTTGTACTATAATATTATGAGATTTTGCCGAACGATTTAGCTGTAAACCTAACCTAACTATAATATAATAAAAGCAATATATCTACAAGGAATGAAAAAAATATATATCTACAAGGAATGGCAAATCTACACTGGCTTAAGGAGTTCCTAAGTAAGTATATTACACGCACAAAACACTTATATCCCTACAGTGACCATAATACCTTATTTTAGTTAAAAAACATTTTGTCACTTAACTAAATTAGAAAGAAACAAAATGAAAATGTTTGCAGCATGCTCTCGAAGCTTAAAGAAGCCGAGAGTAACGACACGTAGGAACATTAAAGAATGTTCCTACGTGTACTAAAATTGACGTATATACTTAAATGAAAAGGCTTCGAAGCGCATCACAGTAAAGCCACGTTTTAATTTGGGACATGCAGAACGGGAGATAAGGTAACAACGATTTACGATGAGCGCGTGTCTCTCGTTCAGCGGTAGTTACTGCACTTACAATAACTTGAAATAGTAGTTTACATTGCTATGCAAACTGAGAATAAAAAAATTCGAGGAAACATCACAGGTCGCAATCTGAATAAAAGTAAATTAAATCGTATCATCATTATCATCATCATCAGCTCATTTATGTCCCCATTGCTGGGGCACGAGCCTTCCCTATGGATGGATAGGGTGAACGGGCCATAAACCACCACGCGGGCCCAGTGCCGATTGGTATTTGTTGACGACTGCTAATGCAGCCGGGACCAACGGCTTAATGTGCCTTCCGAAGCACGGAGGAGCTCGAGATGATACATTTTTGGTCACCCATCCGATGACCGGCCTTTGCGAAAGTTGCCTAACCTGAGCACTCGCAGACCGGGCGCGTTAACCACTGCGCCACCGAGCTCCTCAATCGTTATCCGAAATCCTAAATCGTATATTTTATGACAATTATTACTAATTAATATGTCTTTGGATTTCAAAATATTTATGACCTATGTTTAGATCAGAATTAATGATTTTTACCAATCACATACCCGTTATACAAGAATCAGTGCGGTGGCCGAGTAGCTAAGCGCTCGGGCCGATATCCGTAGCTCCTGGGTTCGATTCCAGGGTCGGGCAAAGTATGTAAGTTTCAGATTTTTCGATGCTTAGCTCGGGTTGTGGTTACCGACCCGCATGTGGCAAGCGTAGTGATAAGTACATAAGCTATTTACTAGACATCTCACTTGCTGTTCTGCCCCTTGTGCCTAACCACCTCCACAAGGAAATACCTAATATAGGCTGCTGCCGTGCGTGTGGTTGGTTTCTGTTGGTTCTGGCTGGCATAACGCCATTGACACGACGAGAAGACTACATCCATGAATAAAATATATGTACCTGTTCCCTAGGACTGTTAGGGCTCTGCCCCGTGTTGCGGTCGTAGGCTGCCCGTAAGAAGGGCATATACTTGGCACCTTGGCACTCCGCGTCATACATATGGTCGCATTTGTCCACAGGGATGCGGTGGTGCTCGATAGGGCAGCCTGATTCAGACGCCATCACTATCTCGCCTGTCACTATTTGCCCTGAAAAAGAGGTCTCTTTACTTTTTTTTATTTTAAGTGCTAATTGCTGCACTGAAACTGAATTAGAGGTCTCTTTAATTTATCATCATCATTAGCCTAAAATCATTGATAGTATATTACTACAAGATGATTAACACTACGTACTCGACGTTATGTATAGGATTGACATTAGCTTACAACATAAATGGCGAACGATTGTCAGCCTATAAACATCTGCTGGGCTGAAGCCTTTTCACATGAACAATGCCCAATAGGGCGTTCGAAGTTCAATCCACCTTTGGGGGCTGTGTGAGGATTCGACGCCATCTTACGACGTCAACCGGGACCAACGGCTTAACGTGCATTTTAAAGCACGGAGGAGCTTAGAATACTTTAATTTAGCCACCAATCCAGTGTTCTCGCATTGTAAATGTTGCTTAACTTGCAATATTGTAAACCTTACACGCAAGCAGCGGTTTGCGACCTTAATAGAACAATAAGAAAAGAATTTAACAAAAGTCACACAACACTGCACAATGCACATACAGTTTAATTGTGTTTTAATTATGCAAGACTGTCCTTGATGTTTATTTGACTGATTTATTGTTATGAAATCACTGTAAGGTTATTCCCCTAAATCAAATCAAATCAAAATATTTATTCAGTTTCAAATTAAAGTAATAAACAAAAATGAAATATAAAATATACTAGCGCAACCGAAAAGGACCCCACTTAGCACATTTGCCTATTAAAATAAATAAATAAAAATAAAACACATTTATTTCGACCACTTTAGATCATACAGGCAACTCATTATTAATAATATTACAAAATCAAATTTAATAAAGTAATTTAAATCACAATTAGCATCAAATTTAAAAACAAAAATTAAAATCATCAAAAATCAAATTTAAATAAAATAATAAAAATCACAATTAAAATAAAATTACAATTAAATTAAAATCAAAATTGGGCATATTGTTATGGTGTCACTACATGAACCATAGCGGCATGGTTCATGTACTAGCAGTCAAATCGATTTGAAAACACTTTGAAAACATTCCAAATTACTTAGCTAGAATGGTCTTTAGAACTTACCGAAGAACGCCAGTAAAGCAGTTCTGTTTGCTGACGAGGGCAATCCATCCTGTCCCCTCATGAACAGCTTGGAGAGTGCCCTGGCGCCAGGCCGGTCGACACCGGCCATCATGTAGACCCCATCAGCGTATGAAGCCGGCGACTTTCGCGTGAGCCGACTGCCTGGAGACAAAAGCCAATTTTTAAATGCATATACATACATACATACTGTTACTTATCCCAAAAAGTGGTAGAGTGAGCATCGAAATCACCAATTTTAAGTAAAAGCCGTTACTGAACTCGAAGCCACGTTTAGATTAACCTGTCATCTGCCGCGAGCACTGATCAGTGCCATAAACAATTAAAATTCTATTGTGTCTGTATTCACGGTAGATGACAGGTTACTCAAAGTAGGGTACAGAGGTGGAATAGGTAACATCAGTGACTAGTGTTTAGAGCTTTTTCGATGCATATCCCGGGTTTGTAACCACCAACCCGCATTTGGCAAGCGTCATCAATTGTAGTGATGGCTTGATTTCAATGATGGACGCAGTGAGACAGACATATAATAGGCTAATAAGGTATAATAAGGTAATAATTTCGGCGGGCTGGTTAGAACCACGATAGCTCAATTGGAAGAGCACCTGACCCGGAATGTCAGAAGAGTGCAGGTTCAAATCCTGCTCGTGGAAATTTTTTTCAACATTTGTGTTTTTGTAATTTGTTCGCAACAATATTTGCGTTAAAAATTATTTGAACATTTTATAAATAGCTTCCTTACTTCTTAACTGATCTTTAATATTTGTAAAAATATTATAATCGGATGTTAGTGACGGTAGTTGTTGACATTGAATGGGCGCCTTTGGCTTTCAAAGTAAAAAGTGTTGAATAATTTCGGCGGGCTGGTTAGAACCACGATAGCTCAATTGGAAGAGCACCTGACCCGGAATGTCAGAAGGGTGCAGGTTCAAATCCTGCTCGTGGAAATTTTTTCAACATTTGTGTTTTTCTAATAAGGTAAATAAAATTTACATTACTACAGCAAATTAATAGTAAATAATGTATGAGATTGACATGAGCCTACGAACTTGAAATTGGAAAACAAGTAAACTCTCTTTGATTTAAACGAAATGAACGTCAGAGTAGAACATTCTTCATAATAATATATCCGTAGCGAAGTGGCACTTGTAGATAAGTCCGAGTGATAAGTAGTCTTCTGTCACTTGTTGGCCACTAGGCCCTTTGTCGTTTTGACAAATGACATCCAAATTACTTGAGCATTTTTTATTCGAGTTTCACTACAGTTAAACATATCTATGAAAAAATGTTAATAATAATTATTATACAATATGAATGAAAACGTAGTTCCAGCCTTTGCTTGACTGGTTGCGGGTAAAGAAAACTAAACTTTGAGCAAAATTTTCCTTTTTGAAGTTAGCAGCTATGAAATAAAACTCTTTCTTCAAGTTCCCAGAACAAGCAGTTAGTATTCCAGTAAATTTATCATTAATCTGTCCAAAAAATAATATGTTCTGTCAAAATATGAGACCAATATTTATTCAGCGACGAAGTAATAAGGCTGCCTCGACATGCATGATTGATGAATGAAGATATTACCTTACACTCCCACCAGCGACGTATAAGGATCATAATTTGGCCGCCATTATAATACACCTGATAGCTTGTCAGTCGGCACGTGGAAATTGTGTGAAATTGGAGTTAAATTACACGGCAACACTGAACGAACATAACTGGATCGCTGAATAGTGACGGGAAAGAGAACGGTGTGCTTATTGGACAGATAACAATTATTAAGTTACAAATTAAGTCCACACTTCCCTTAAAGCTTTTGTTGCGTAACGTCAGATGAAACTGTAGCAATTAGTTTAATGGTGAAAACATTAATGTGTTTAATTTTAAAAACAGCATTCAAGTTGGTATGCAACCGCGTCTGTGGTCTTGAAGGTAGACCAACGGTCTTAGACCTGTATGAACCGAATTCAGTATTAAGATACTATTAAGATACCTTTATTAAGATCCATATTATTGTTGTAAGGAACAATGATATGGATCTTAGAAATGTAATTGTGTTGCAACAACAACATTCTTAACTGCACTTCTTTACCAAAGCTTTGTTAAGTAACATAACGAACTTTTTACGTAAACTCTTCATAATTATTTTTAAACAACTCAACAATTATAATAAAAGCATAACATAGAGAAAAAGAAACAAAATCAGTTTAAAGGAAGACTGAGTTAATTTCATATACAAATTAAAGAAACGTTCGAATGTTAAAGCGAAATAAAGAGGTTCTATTTGTTCAAAAACCCTTTTCCTATAATCTGAAATTGCTTGACAACCGAACGTGAACAAAGTCACGTTGGCCGAGTCTCCTGAAATGACGCAACGAGCGGTATTTTTAAAACACCGTACAACCTCGCAATAGGTATAGCTTTTCAGAACATCCGCGTCGTGACCGAGCGACCGGCGCTCATTAACTTCTCTTTATCTCTGCTCCACTTGTGTCGCCTGTCACTTTGTCGGCTCCCGCGCAGCGCGGCTTCTGCCCTCTCACTACCTTCAGCACGATGCTAACGTAATCATGATAATGTACGTACATCTGTCAACTCAAAAAGGTTTTTAATTAGCCACAAATCTTGCTTGCGATCTCCGTCGAATTACGTACCTACAATTTTTATTGTGAAAAGGATTTTTTTGATACGAAGATAACATTGTTTGAAGTGACGTGGTTTAATCTGTTATAAAGTTAATAACTGTTACGTTTCTGTTTTGATTCCGGCATGGAATGGTCTTATAAGGTGTTTCGTATATAAACAAAAGCACAAAGGATTTAAGTAAAAACACAAAAATCCTTAAAAACTAGTTTTGAAAACAAGACAACTAAACTCATTAAAAGATAAAGGTTCACTTACTGAAATATAGATTTAGCGTTAATGATTACCTCGTTTTATACAAGATTTTGTCAAATTTTGATGTAACCTTCTGGTGCAAGTGGAATTGAAATAATGTATAAAAAGGATTTTATAATTTGAATTCATAATAAGGCATCGATGCCTGAACGAGGTGACTGGTATAAACTTGAGAGTTTGAATTTCCAAATACCTATACGTTTGTCTACCAACCGATCTATTTCTAGTAGATCAAACCGCATAAGCTAAGTTGAATTGATTGTAAAAAATGTTCTATAAGATCATTTCTGATCTATATCTTTTAAATTTTTTATGATAGCAACAGGCTGGAGAACAAGTGCTCGAAAAGTAACTTAGCACCGGTCCTTGTTTCATGGCATTAATAATTCATACCTTACCTTTCAAAACTTTATTGGGTTCGCTTCGGTGGTCCAAGTTTTTGTCTCCGAAAGGAAAATATACGCCCGCATAAAGTTAAAAGAGGCTCATTTATTTTAATAGTGCTTCGCGACGTTCACGCCTCTTGACGGATTTATTGGAGAAACCTACGTAAAACGTTTATCCAACATTCCAAATGCCAAAATGTCTGTGGCCAACTTGCATAATACATTTTTGGATTATGCTTTATAATTGCCTATTATATAAATAGTAATAAGCTTTTAAATGGCATAATTATCTGCTGCAAAATGCCAGTTTAAAAAAAAGTAAAACAAATTGTGAAAAAACCTAAATTTCGTGGTGTTATGTGAAGTTTATTTATTTAGGGTCTTACAAATAAACAAAGTGTGGTGGTGTTCCCCGTGTGGTGCCGGGGGTAAAGAATTGCACCACCCCATCTCTTCCCGTGGGTGTCGTAGAAGGCGACTATGGGACCATTCCAGAGGATGGGCAGCAGCGTCTCTCTGTGATTATTCTCACCTTACTGCAATCGCCAACTCGCCTGCCAAGCGTGGCGATTATGGCAAACTCCCCTCAAAATTATTTATCCTTGAGGGAGGCCTTTGTCCAGCAGTGGGCGTCTTTTTGGCTGAGATGATGATGATGAAATAAACAAAGAATAGGCTTCGAATAATTATTCCATGTTGCGTCTCTTTTACTCTAATTTGAAATGACGTTTACATGAGGAACAAAACACGGAATATCTATTCGGACCTTATTCTTTGTTTATTTGTAAGGCACCTAAACTTTTACGCATTACCAATTATTTTATTATTTTATTTATTTGTCATTTTGTACTGTGTCTGCCCGGTTTAACGTGAAAGAATCACAAACAAAACTCAGTTTTATTATTCTCTATTTGATTAACAATTTGCTTTTTTTATCATACTCAAAGTTCAAAATCTTACAGATAATCGTAGATAATATATTAACGTTTCTAAATAGCTCAAGGGTCTACAATTTATCCGTAGACGTTATAGCTAATCGTGATGCTGGTACATCGCACAGATTCTGGTGATTCGTGATTGATGGCCGGCACCGGAGACGGCGGATGATTTAGCATGTTCTCGTGACGGCGTGGTGCAATCCACACTCGACACAGCACCATGCACAACGAATTAGGAACAAGGAGAATTCGGCCCGACAACGGTGCTCCGTAATTTATGTTCATAATTGCTATTATCGTTCCGACGGCGATTATCGATCCCCAAATAATATAAATTGCTCACGTTGCTTGCAACAACGGATGGCTACGTTTTTTGTTACGGTACTCGTAAATCATTGGGCTATTACCAAATTGATGTTTCTTAGTTGTTGGTGTTTTGTTTTATTTCATTTGTTTTATTAAATTAAAAGTTGTGAAGTGAAGATGAAGGGTTTTATTGAAACAAGTGAGGATATTTTTAGGTTTGGCTTAAACTCGTTAAGCAATATAAATAAAGTAGTTTAGATTTTCAATTCTCAAATAAAATATTTCTATAGTGAGGTGAATGGGCTTTGTCTCCAATCTCATAAAGGCTTATGACTTTTTCTTATACATGACGACACATGCTTTGGTGTAGTGGAAAATTAAAAATGTGTATATGCCTTATATATAGGATAATGACATCGTTACTGAAAAACATAATATAATCTTAAATCCATTTACTACTACTATTTCTATTATAATTATTTGAAATTTTGTACTTAACTACAATAAATTATTGGTTTACCTTTTTTATGATTGCATGCGGTAGCGTTCTATAGTTAAAATATGACTTAAATGTTTTTGTTGTTCTCAAATAAATGGAATAAATAAATCTGTAAACATATATAATATCTTCGCATTTTAATTGTTACTTTATGGTATTATGGATATTCTTTTAACTTAAAGCACCACCTGGCCAGAGGTCTGGAGGCATCGCGAGGAGTTGTGGAACTGGTTTCTGCGTAATTGACAAGTGTTCGACTCATAAATCTCGTTCCTTATTGGCACGTCGTTTCGGCACAAATTAATAATGTGCGAAAGTGAAGGATATTTTGTGCGGCCTATTATGGTGAAGAGTTTTTATAATGTTTTTAAGTTATTCGTGTTTTTATTGTATTAAAATTGTACATCAAATTTGACATGATCTTGATTTAAAAACATGGTTTTTGTAGTAACTGTACCTATGTCTTCAGAATAGAATCTATATATTAGACAGAAAGGCTTTGATAGAGTTTTTTTTTTTTCTATTATATTATATTATTAGAAACAGAAATTCAAAGTAAGACTGAGATTTTTGGCGACTTGGTTTCATCAGCATAAAAAAATATAAACAATAGAAGAGCAATTGATTCGTAGGTATAAATTAATTAATTGCAATGTGTAAAGTTTGCGTTAACTTCATTAAAACAAAAAAAGTATAATTTGTCTCGTAATAACATTTCAACGACGCTACGAAACAATCCTTATGAAAGTCACAAGTCACACGGCATAAAAAACAGTAAGGGTGTTTTTTATAACATTTTTAGTACCACATGCGTGCAATAAATTATTTCTTTTGATTGATTTCTTTTTTCGCTTTATTTTAAAGCCTTAGAAGTAGGCTTTATAATGCTCTTGGCTGCCTTTAATCCTTAGCCTGTTTCTATAGTCTCTATTGTTACAACCATTCGACAGCGAACCTGTATAACACTTACATCGTTATTCAAAGTACCCAACGGAATTCCTGTAAGCAGACTATCTGGAACCTGTCAACAAGTCACTTGCGCAACAAACTAATAAGGTTTATCTAGGAACGTGATCTCACGAGCTTACCACTTGACGCAACTGTTCAGATGTGTAACTGATACAGTCTTCCGATATACTGTGACACATGAAAGTCACTCAGCGGACGGCATAGAATGACAACTTGAAATTACATGACAGCTCATCAAGCCTTCGCTATCGCTTACAATTTCGAAATTACATTTCATGAACACGATTAGGTACTCATTATTGGAATCATTGGGTGCCAGTAAGGCTGCTTTTCTAACAGAGTTAGAGAAATAATCGGTGCCCGAGGAAATATCCACCAATAGTATTGCTTCCTTTTCTTTGCAGTGTTAAATATGGTTATCTTATTATTTGATTTTTCCTCTCGCATTGTTTGGCTACCTTTGATGGAAAAGCATCCTAATAAATCGGCTTTTCCAGTGAGAAATCAAAATTACTACTGACCTTATTGGCGGTGTTGATAAAATTTATATTTTTAAGATATACGGACGTACGATTTAAGTACAGTGAACCATAAAATTTGAAAGTGCATATCGAGCAAGCGCTCCATGTGATTAAATAAATCTGTTGTGACTAACGGGACGTACTTTATAGACCATAAAACACAAGAACATTATTCTTTGTTAATGTGCTAAAAGATAAGAAAGTAAACCTCGTTTATTGATTTATCTGGAACATGTAATATGTACAAGCTTTGATATAACGGATTTATATATATCTACTCTCATTTACTTCACCCATTATGTTGTACAGAACTTATGTGGGCACATACATCAAAAGTGCTTATTTACTAAGATAACTTAAATAAAGCATTTTAAAAATAAAATAAACACCAGAATAAAATAATATTCAAAACAAATGTGATAAGATCCTTCTAACGTGTTTTATTAAAATGTAAAGTTTAATATAAAATCAATTTATTCACAAACTATTTTAAGCTCCAATCGCGCGTTGATATCTTTTGTTAGGAAGTTTACGAGTACTATTTGTGCTTGATATAAGCAAACATATAATTGTTTCCGCGAACACTACACATTAAAATAAAACACTTCATACATATCTTCTCGTGTTTGTTTTGAAATTTCATTTTAGGTTGTCGTTTCGTAAGGCTGATCTCGTCCGGACATCGGTTTTATAAAATTGAATTAAAATATAAGAAAACATCTTTTAATAAGAAACAAAATTAATATTAGTAATGAAACTATTAATGATTATAGATTTTAATACATTGCCAAATCATGGCAACATAGAAAATTTAAAAAAAATACTATGAAAGTTTCATACGACGTAAAAGGAAAATCGTTCAGATGACATACCAGAATGCAATAACTTGTTAGTAATACTACATTGTTAACCTTGCGCTCCATTAGCAGTAGAAACTTTCGTAATCAATGTGGCATCTCACGTCAGGTAGGTCAACAATGCTTAGCATGTTCTGATTCGTTGGGGAGAGACATTGGGTGATCGAGATGTCCAATAGAAGGTAGAGAAAAATAATGTGACCTATTAGTTTAAGTGCCTTACAAAGAAACAAAGAATAAAATCCGAATAGTTATTCCGTGTTTTGTTCCTGTCACTTAAACGTCATTTCAAATTAGAGTAAAAGAAACAAAACACGGAATAACTATTCAGACCTTATTCTTTATTTATTTGTAAGGCCCTAAGACTTTATATACAGTAGGAACCTTCTTAATGTAACAGCACTTCATGTCGATAAAGTAAAACTTGGCTTATCTAGTAATTACTATCAAAATGGATCAATAACTTTTTAATATCATTAAGTATATAAAAAATGTAAAATCTGTTTTAATGAAACAAGAAAACTAAATTATAGTGAGTATCATTGCGATAACATTTTAGCTATAGTTTAAAAATATTGAATAAGAACACTTTCTGACAGTTTGTATAAAACATAATGGAGTGAAGTATTCACTGTGCGTTAGAAGTGGGGAAGTTAGTTGCACATAAGCACCACTGGACTTAGGACGCCTTTTGTTGTATTAAATATATAAAATAAATAACCTAAATACAGTCTACTACAAATTATATGTGGGGTTTTATTATAAAGCACCAGCGAGCCCTACCCTGTCAAAGTACGAATCAGGCGCGGTGGCGGATATTAACTAAAGCTTCAACGCACGCGTCAGACCCTTGATGTTGCAAGTCTCCATGGGCTGCAGAGGCCGACTACCATCAGACGGGTCGTAGGCTCGTTTGCCTAGTGACATGAAAAATATATGCAAGACTCATTTTTAAACTTACAGGTTTAACGTAGCAGGTAGTCGCCACCCACAGAGAATACATGAATTTCAATGTAAACCCACTAACAATCTGTTCGACATCGCGAGGACTCAATTAATTACGAGATTCTACGCGTTCCTTAAATGTTTACATCATACTTGACTCTTTAAAAAGTTACTACGATATGGTAAGAACGGATGTGGATGACGTAGTTTTTTATATGGAATAAGGCTCACTTTCGCTTACAAGGTAAGTGTGGTTAGTGTTGATTACATTTTCACAGATTGGATAAAACTATGAGAACATAATGGAAGGGTTTTTTCCGAAATATCAAAAGGTGCGGATTCGAATCTTTTGTGTAAAAATAATTGTCAAGGCTTTCTGTTTTTAATTTATTTGCGATACAATCACATATCAAAAATATCCTAAAACGTATCCAAGGCATACTTTTTATACCCGACCCGTTAAATTAATGTTTAAATGTTATGAGAAGTTTAGAAGTGTATATAATTACAACATTGCATGTGTTTAAAATTACTACATATTAAAAAAAATATGTAACAACTGTAACCAGTGTAGCAACGAAATAATTTTCAATATAATGATTTATCTTTCATATCATCGAGTTCAAATACTGCTATCCTAAAAAAAATTTATTATTTTAATTTTGTAAAAAATAACACATTTATTGATAATCATATTTAAGTCGTTTCGAATCACTCTATTGACACACCATAATTAGCCATAGTTATGGATATAACACATATTTCGCGAGGTGGTACGGTGAGAATTTAAGTTATAATTTGGAATACTTCAATAATGTAGAATTCAACGAACACGCAATTACTTTAATGTACAGCAATAACTTCAAAGAATCAGCAGGTTATTTATTGGTGCGACTGAATCTGGACCATTGCCTTTTTAGTGTTGTTCGCTCCGATTATTATTGGCATGTAATCTCGTAGAATAACTTTTCACATTGGAATTGTCGTGGTCAAGTTTCCATAAACTGTCGCTGAGTGATTGTCTAGACCACACATTATGTTGCGGTCGCTTGCAATGAGACAACCAGATCGATTATATACTTTGTCCAATCGATGATAAATATTGAGGGTACTCATAGAAAATTGACACACATTTTTATATTGTTCTCTAGTGTTTACGCGAACACTATATTAATATAGTGTATATAATTAAACAAATTTTACGGATCTACTCGCGTTTATTTTACACATTGATTTTATTCTGATGGTTCGAACTCCTTGCAGGGTCACTAGGTCACAGGGAGACGGAAGTGTTGGTCATCTTTAATGATTGTTAATCAGTCACATGCATACCGTCTTTTCGTTTAATCGGGTGCATTACTTTTTACGCGGAAAGAGCTTAAAGATACTTTTTTTTGATCTAGCCGTAATAAATGAAATTAATATATTCTTTATTGTACACCATATTATATACGACATTAACTATGGTGTTGGGACTGGGATTTCATAGCTTGTATGATAAGATCCCAGGCAGTAATTATTGATGATTTTAATCGGTTGCGTTCCGTTTCACGCAAATAAAACCAATTTGTAAAATAAACGCGTGTAGATCCGTAAAAGTTGTTTAATTTCAGCCTGTTTTCATGTTTATTTTACATAACTTAGTACATTTATATTTACTTTACTTAATACAAATTAATTGACCACAATCTCACTTGATGGTAAACGATGATGCTGTCTAGGATGTAGCTTAGAAAATGCTTTTTCTCCCTTATCTTGTACATACTCGTATATCGTAGCTGCGACTACACGTAATGAATGAGCTCATTAAGTTGAATGTGTGATTGTACCAAATAAAGATTTTATTATGTCTATTTTTATTTCAAGAACTAATAATTAAGTATCTTCAATTGACTAATGCATTGGCACTAACATTAAGCCGGGCATCTATCTAAAATGAAGCTATCAAGAATATCAAAGTAGCTGCTTGAAAATAAGTAGTCCAATATTATTACCCAATTTACCCCAGGAGAATCTAAAGTTAAACCTTTTATAAAAAAAGTTTTTATTAAATGCAGTGAGCGTAGTCAGACAAAACTTGGGCCTTATACTAAAAAATACATTAAATCGTTCTGTGTTGGTGTCAAAACGAAACCCCAACTGTATATTTTGAAAGTTACTTCCAAAACACTTTTAGAGGAGGTACTCGTAATTATCAGACACTTGCCTTAAGGGTTATGCGTATCGTAATTAACAATAATAACAATGTTTAAGTTAAATACCCCTTAATTTTGATGTTGAAGTACCTGCATATCGACACGCGATCGTGAGTCCACAAAGAATATTCGATTACGAACAGGTAATGCTATTAAAATATTAAATTATTATTTCACAATCAATACGTTGGAACGGGTACTTTTGTTTCACAGCTTTTAATCTTTAAATAGTTATTATGGTTATATATATATATATAATAGTTACGTAAATTTTGTTGAAACAAATTACAATTTGAAAAAAAAAGAAAGTTAAAAAAATGGTTCGGTTTCGAAACCTGCTTGTGGAATTTTTCCAAAACAAATTATTCCTGACCCGGTATGTCAACTCATGGGAATCCCGCTCGTGGATTTCCACGAAAAGAAAGTGTTGAAATTATTTAATTTCAACACTTATTTCAAATTTTAAGTAATTGTTAATATGGTTGTTTCTAGCGTTTTAAGCGTTTACAGCATGATTAGCTCAAAAATGACACCGTTGGTTTACAGAAGTAAACCATAGAGAACAAGAGCTCTGATGAACTTTATATCTAGTTCAAAAGTCCATCTTTACGTTGTATTTTTATATTGATATTAATACATATACCAAATATACCGACTACCAAATGTAAAGTGTAAAGTGAACCGATTAGTTAATTAAGTTCTAAATATTTAAATTATTGTAGGTGCATTTTTAAATGCGTGCAATATAGAATAATAAATGAATATTATATAAATAACAGAAACATTTCAAATTTAATCAATACATACATCATTCAAAATATTACGTTATAATAAAACCGATTTGTTACTTCGCATTTATTTAGAGCTGCAACTTTCGTTTTTTACCTAACGATTTCACGCTAGACAGTGATAAACTGTTATAAAAATTCTATACAAAGTACGAAGCACCATTCATTTGTTACAGTTACGTATTCGACCATCAATTATGGTGAACATAATGGTGAATTAGACTAGCTAATGGTACTGCTATGTTCAAATGGACCGTGTACTAGAGCCGAGGTATAAGAGCAATGTTATAATAAGTAGTTATTAATAGTATTAAATTAACAATTAATCAAATTGTTTTTTGTATTACTAGCGACGACCGCACGCGACTTCGTCCGAGTAAACACCTGTATCCCGTGATCAGGACAGAACATTAAAAATCAAGCATGATGAAACGATTATTCGAAGTCATGTTGTTGGAAAATTTTAAATAACTTTTTTAACTTAATTTTTTTAATCTACGCTGTCGATAGTTAGTATAAACTAAAGTACTTTCAATGGTTAACAATATACAGCACGCACTGTTTAAAACGGGCTAATGCTCACCGTGTATATAACCACAATTCACTTTATTGAACACATATTGGTAAACTCAGAAATTGCAAGAAATAGGTTTATGTTCTAAGGAATCCTATCGTCTTAACGAAAAATAAAACGACATTCAAAATGTCGTCGTCTGTACTTTCATAAAAAGCATACCTACTCTAAATTCTTGTCAAGCAATATAAATTATGTGCTTTATCCTAATATTAGCTTATATTTACAATAGCGGTAATAAGACATTATCGATAAATCAAACTGCTAAAAAAATCAGATCTGATTACAATCGATTTGAACAATGACAGCTGACAAAGAGATTGTAATCTATATTACCAAATGATTAGCAATATGTTGCAATAGAAGCCTTTGTTGCATTAGCCAATTAGTTGTGTTTGTTAAGTTTTGTATCAGAATTTAATCTTTATCTGTTCCGTGGTTCATTAGACAACAGCGAAATACAAGGCAGTAGCCGTACAAAATGGCGGCCTTACCACTAAAAGTAGTCTTTTCCAAGAAGTTTAATATGTCATTGTATTAAAGTTAAACAACAAGACATTATTATTATTCTAAACAAACTTAAATACAGAACTTAACTTAAAAAAAACAGAGAAAAAATAATTTGAAATTAAAAACTAAAGACCTATAAATAAAAGATGTCCTCTAACTGTGAGCTCATGGGAACGGACCCAAGAATGCTGGCAACATTGCCCCTTTGGATTGCCAAACTAATACGCTGGCAAAGGTAGCTGCCAGCCTTCCTGTCACCGGAGGCCTCAATAAGGCGAGCACTTAACTCTTTGACCAGCTGCTTTGCCTCCGGCCCCCATGGACCCATTGTTTCCACCGCAAACGGAACAAATAAATAATTTAAAAAAAAATTATTATCCTCTTTATTTATTTTCTTTATTAAAACTAGATTTTTACAATATTTTAATATAAAAACAATAAAACATTATAAAAACCTAATCCTGGAGTACCACCAGCAGCGGGGCAGGGCCCAAGCTACCGGTGGTCAGGGCTGCAGAGTGAGGAACCTCCTGACAATACGTGCCGTGTCCAGGAGTGTTGCCTTCTGTATCTGACCCTTAATCCAGCCATCCAGCGAAAGTCTCTTGAGATGTTGGTCGAGACTCTTCGCTATAAGGCCGTTTGCAGATACGACTATGGGGACAATGATCGTCAAATCCACATTCCACATAGCGGTCACCTCGTGAGCCAGGTCAAGGTACTTAGTAAGCTAGCCCTTTTGGGCTTTCACAAGGTTCTCGTCATGCGGAATGGTGATATCGATGAGCATTGCCTGGCGCGTCAATCGATCTGTCAACACGATATCAGGCTTATTTGCAATAACAGTCCTGTCCGTAATTATTATTATTATTATTTTGTTTTTTATTTAATAATTTTTTAATATGTCATTGTTAAATTATTGATATCAATTAATGGTTATTGTAATGCCCACGCTTGCCAAATGCGGCAAATTGGTAATAACAAAAGCTGGCTATGCTTCGAAAAATCCAGACTTTTAGCCGGACCTCTGGACTGATATTTTTTGTCCTAATCCTGCTCGTGGAAAACCATTTTTATCATCACTTTCCCGAATTAAGTTATAATCTATATACATGTATAATGACTTGGCCTGACTGATTTATCATCGCCGAGCCTAAACCGCTGAAGCTAATTAGATGAAATTGGGACTGTGGGTAAATTGAGTAACGTAACCAGCCACTAAGAAAGGATTTTACGAAAATCACACCTGGGTCAAATAGGGGGTGAAAGTTTGTATAAAAGTCCGTCAGGTTTGAAGTAAAATACATGAAAATTGGTATTTGGCTTCTTGATAAGAAATAAAGAATGACGTGTCTCGGGAATTTTGTTTATTTTCTTTTAAAAGAGTAAAAAAGGGAAGAAGTTTTTTTTTTGGGAAATCGTTATTTTTTAAGTAATAACTATCAAAATGAATAATTTAATCGATCTATAGATCTTTCAATAAAAATAAAAAAAGTTTTAGCATTTTTCGAAAAACCTCCCCTAGAGAGGTGAAATAAGCTTGGAAAGTTGTATGGAAATCTTTAAATTTCGGTATTTGGCCTGGTAAGAAATTGTAAAGTATTTCAGGATTTTTGGAAAATGATCCCTTAAGTAGGGGATGACAATTTGTACAGGAGGTTTCAAAACGGGTCAAAATTACTTATACAGAGTGATATTTATTACGTTGTTTTGTGTTAGACACTTTTTACTTATACCGTTATGATATTTACCTTTAATAAGTTTGGCTTTTATTACGAATAAACACAAGTTGTGTAGCCCACGTGAGCAAAGCCGCGAACAAAAGCTAGTTATACATAAAATTACTATAAGTTACTGCAGTCGAATGTATGTGCATAATAATATCTAATTCTATAAATAAGTTCTTGAACATGCAACATTTTTAATTTTATATATATTTTGTTGTATTTTTTTTATTTAGCATTCATATATAAGAATGGAGGAGGAGGAGAAAGGAGGAGGAGCTCGATGGCGCAGTGGTTAACGCGCCCGGTCTGCGAGTGCTGAGGTTAAGCAACTTTCGCAAAGGCCGGTCATCGGATGGATGACCAAAAATTTATCATCTCGAGCTCCTCCATGCTTCGGAAGGCACGTTAAGCCGTTGGTCCCGGCTGCATTAGCAGTCGTTAACAACCACCAATCCGCACTGGGCCCGCGTGGTGGTTTATGGCCCGTTCTTCCTATCCATCCATAGGGAAGGCTCGTGCCCCAGCAGTGGGGACATAAAAAAATGAGCTGATGATGATGATGATATAAGAATAGTTATAATTTTGCGATGCCCTAACAAGGTTCGTAACAGGCCATCATATACTATTATATTACTATATGAAAGTAATACGTAATATACATAAGTGCAATAAAGCAAATAAATAAATAAACGTGCAGCATGTTAATATTGATTTAATTGCTTTTCGTATTTATTTCAAGTGTACATTAAGGTTCAATATTCGGTAGCAACAAAACTGAAGTTACCTTCTCAAGAGACAAACAGCTTCACAAGTTCACAAGTCACAATGTACGGTCGTTCAATTACGAATCGTAAACGACAACGATGTCGTATTTCAGGTACATTGAGCTTATCTGGTGTCATCGTGTGCGGTGGGTAACAACATAGCAGTTTATAAGCTTTATGACACAATTCTATTCGTGTATCTGTTTCTAGAGATGGCGTCGCTTTTGTCGCCTATGGCACGACCGTTGCTACTTAGGTTAATAAAGAGGGTGCTCCTAAAGGAAGGCCCAATGAAGTAGTGCTCGAAACGTAGTCAGGGGGGTTTTTCTGGTATTGGTCTAAATCAGTGGTTCCCAACTTTTCTCCGACCATGGACTCTTTTCCTATTTTTTTTAGCGGGGACCACATATACTGTACTCAAAAATAAAGTTTAATCTTTATTCAAAAATTAAAAACTATTTGTAGCGTAAGTCTAGTAGTGACAGGTTATCTTCACACATTTCATGCTACCAAAAATCACCTAGAACGCCATATACATATTGTTCCACTCTGGGACTTAGGAATTAGCAAATAGATAGAGTAGGTGACAGTGCAGGATTTAAAAAACTGCCTACGTGGATTTAGTTATGTTTTGTCCCGCGCACCATTAATGATGCTCTCACCAACCATCTGTGGTCCGCGGACCACCAGTTGAGAACCACTGGTCTAGATGGTTTTTACTGCTTTTTAATAAGTTCTTGTTCTAGTATATCTGTAGTAATTGTTAAATACCTAAGTGTTTAATTCACCTTTGGTTTTGGTGAATGTTGTGTGAAAGTTGATATGTATGGATCTACTTTCGCCAATGTATTCACAAAGTAATATTTTATGTTTAGTATACCTCTTTAACTTAAGCAATAAAGCTTGGAGGATATAAACATGTCATGACTGGAGAAGAATGATGCAACGCCGTCTGAATTTACAATAAAGTTTTTACACACCACGGAAAAGTGCTTGGCCTTCCCGCTTGAGGGTTTTAGCTAATAGTAAGTGATGAAGAAGCCGAAGGACCACCTTGCGTGGAAGGTTCCGCGTGAAGTGCGCTACCAGCGCACTTCACGCGGAACCTTCAACAACAAAGGAAATCTCTGAATGCAAACACTGTTGTAATGGCGATACTATACTAATATTATGAAGAGGAAACCTTTGTATTTTTATATGTATGTATGTTTGCAACGAATAAACTCAAAAACTACTAGACCGATTTCAAAAATTCTTTCACCATTAGAATGCTACATTAGCGCTGAGTATCATAGGCTATATTAAAAAAAATGTCCACCCGTGTGAAGCAGGGACGGGCCGCTAGTCTTAGATGAAAGCGGAGCCAGCGGACTTAGAACAAGCCGCTCCACCAACCTCTCAGCTTGCGGGCAATAATATGTACCACCAGTTGCAGTTGGTAATTGAGCCTTCTGGGTCTAAGACCGGTGGTTTAACCACTAGCCCACTAAGGCAGTAGGTTAAATGTGATGGTAACTTACCGACCGATCCCCAGTCGGGATAAGCTCTGTTGTTGTACCACCCATCGTAGCGCTGTTTCTCGAAATATATTTCTGTAACAAATAATAAAACATGTTATTTATTATCTCTAATGAATAAGCATACACTACGTACACATTTCAATTAAACATTACATATGAGCTCATCATCATCATCAGCCTATAAACGTCCCACTGCTGGGCACAGGCCTCCCACATGATCAGTAGCACGTGGGGGTATTGGGCCATAACCCACCACGCTGGCCCAATGCGGGTTGGTGGGTTTTAACGACTGCCATCTTACGACAACAACCGGGACTAACGGCTTAACGTGCCTTCCGAAGCACGGAGGAGCTCGAGATGTTTTTAATTGGTCACCCATCAGGCGACCCGGCATTGCGAAAGTTGCTTAGCGGGCAAGATCGCAAGCCGAACGCGCTAGCCGCTGCGCCATCGAGCTCCTCTTCTTATCCCGACCAAATGAGCTCAAGCGTCGTATTCGACGCTTGAGCTTATTTGGGTATTTTGGGTATTCCCAGACACAATAGAATTTTAATTGATATCGGCCACCTGCTGGTCGCTCGACGCTCAGGGGTTTATGAATATACTCGCGTTTATTTTACATACTATTTTGGGTGAAGTGCGGTTCAATTAAAGCATCAATAAAAAATATGTATGGTATAATTTCTAATAAAGTGTTTAATTTCAACAAAGTATGTTATTAATAAAACAAAATGTGTCATCAATATGTATGTATACCTAATACATTTAATATTTAAAAAAGTTTCAGTTTAGTAATTTTTTCTACCATTATAGGTAGTAGGTATAAGAGGCAATGCAATTTTTTATTTCCCTCAGTTGTCTCATGCGTAATGAGCAACTCATTACTGATGCAGTAGGTTGTGCACGCTATAGCAAGGTCTCGTTCAGAACCATACCTCATATCTAGAACAACAAACCGCAAATAAAAAAATATTTAAGTCGAGTTTATCATTAGCGTACAAAAGTCCCACTGCAGAGCTTAAGCCTTTCCCCAAGAATCCCTCACGTACAATCACATGAGAAGGTCAACCCCAATGCGGGCTGATGGGTTCTAACGACTAACGACATCACTCAACAATAAGCACCAACGGCTTAACGGAAGCTGTTCGAAGCACAGAATAGTTTTTTAAATTCAACTTGGGCCAAAGCCAGCCATTTAAACACTGCTAAACTTAGCAGATCTCAAAGGTGTTACTTGCGACGAGCATGAGTTCTGGTCCTTGCCAATAATCTATGAAACTTAAAAACAGCTCTATCACACTAATATTATAAATGCGAAAGTTTGTGTGTATGTGTGTATATTTGTTGCTTCTTCACGCTGCAACGCATGGATGAATTAGGATGAAATTCGGCATTCAGATAGTTTATAACCTGGATTAACACTTTTTATCCCGATATTCCCACGGGAACGGGAACCACGCGGGTGAAACTGCGGGCGGCCGCTAGTATTTAATAAAGAGCTTTCGTTATTGTTATCACGGAGAAGAAAATATACTTTTAATTAATTTCACACAGAGCGGAGGACGCGAAATGTTTGTTTCAAAAGAAGTGTGAATTAGCATACAAGTTTCATGTTTTTATATATTTCTTTATATCGGTAATCAAAATTAGTCGTATGACGTATGAGTAAAACAATATAGGTGCGTTTAGTTTTGATTTGTGGATAAGAACTAGTAATTTTTTTATTCTAGCCAGCTGCCTCGTGCGTAATGAGAAGCTCATTTGCAATGCAGTGCATTATGCACGTCTTAGCAAGGTCTCTATCGGCCGCCATACTACTATATCTGGACCATCAATCCGCAAAAACACGATTCGTATAGATTAGCATGCATGTTGAAGTATAATTGGATTGATTAAGATTTTATCGACGTGAGGGACAGCTAACGATGCACCGAGTGAAGAGATTAATGTATTTATATTGACGGTATAATGTTGTTACGTGGAAAGGAAGCTTATATCCCGAATTTTAATTATAAGGAGCCATAACGTCAAGTATGTGAAGTCACTTCAAAATTTGAGCACAGTTGAAATACTATTTCTTATTCCTTACGATGAGTGTCTCGGTGCACGGCAAGTTTGGTCGGGTTAAGATCGTTAATGCTAAGCATCTTTCAAAATGCTGGGTACCAATCTGAGTGAGATACCAAATTTAATTATGCCCGTACTTTAGATTGCGTGCGACATTGATGTTCAAATGAACTCTATAATACTTAAATAGTTTTAAAAGTAAACCTTAACTTATTTATTGGCTTCGAGTAATAATTACACAAATTATAGAATTAGTCTGCACCTATAAATAAAGTTAATAGCATGCATTCTGCTTACGTATAAAGAGTATATGTATCGGCTTATTCATAGCAATTTTAAAATTTAGCGGTCGTCACTAAGTATCTATCAATCAATGTCAATTAACTACTCGACCTAAATATCTTATTCAATGTTAAAAAAATTGTGACGCTACGTTTTAATTCTGTAGCTACGTGAATAATGGGCTATTATCGACTTTATTTCTTTATTTACAAGTGCTACTATGTGATCAATATCATCTATGTGTGTAGGTGGTTATGTATGTTATTATAATGAAATATTGTAACGATCAATTAGTAATCTGGTGCACTTGTCAACCGCTGTCTGCTTGTAGATGTACATATATGATAAGCCATTGTAAATGGTACCAGCCTTTCTCTGTTGAACATATATATGAGCCGGTGACAGACGTTTTATGTGACGCAACTTTCGAAAATTTTACGTTAGTAATAATATATATATATATATATATATATATATATATATATATCTATATGTTGCAAACAGTTTCTAATATATCACTAAATAAAATAAGTGAAATAATTTATTTGTATTACAAAATAAATATTTGGTCAGCAAAATTATTATTTGGTCAGCAGAATTATACAATCGGTCAGCATAAGAAATCCTTGCTGTTGGTTAGGTTAAGTTAATTTTTCTTTTCCCGAGCGAAGCGCAGCGTAGAGGGCCAGTCACGGAAGGGAAGAGCGGTATAAGACTGCTATTCAGAATTAAATAAGTTGCAGACTGATTTAGAAATATTTGCTGACCATAAGTTGCTGCCCAACTAGCATTTTTTTTTGCAAACAAAAATACGAATTCTTTGCTAACCGTTTAAATAACACCCATAAAAATAATATAGCACTTGAAAAAGAACTGTAAGTGGATAGTTTTCAACTGACATTATTACAAAACAATTTAAAAGATATTTAAATATACAACGATAAAAATACACACTAATAAAAAGGAAATATACAAAAAAATAGAGTGGATTTAAAAATGTCAATCTTAGAAAATCATGACATTGACAAAAGAGTAAGTATATATTATCACGGCGCATGCAACAGTACCGAAATTTTCTATACTCGACAGCAAAAGACAGTAATAATTCTATAATAATGACTCTCACATATAATGTCTGTTATTAACTGTTGAAACGACGATCGATATAATTTAAACTTCTTAGGATTTAACTAATGCCATTATAAACTTTTCATCATCATCATCATCATCAGCTTATTTTTATGTCCCCACTGCTAGGGGGCACGAGCCTTCCTTGTGGATGGATAGGGAGAACGGGCCATAAACCACCACGCGGGCCCAGTGCGGATTAGTGGATATTAACAACTGCTAATGCAGCCGGGACCAACGGCTTTACATGCCTTCCGAAGCACGGAGGAGCTCGAGATGATAAATTTTTGCTCACCCATCCGATGACCGGCCTTTGCGAAAGTTGCTTAACCTCAGCACTTGCAGACCGGGCGCGTTAACCACAGCGCCATCGAGCTCCTCGTAAACTTTTATCATGCCGCTATATACTAGAATAATAAGTAACACTGCATCATTCTACACACTGAATATACAACGGTTATCCAGGTGAGTAACCTTTGTATCAGGGTTTATATTCATCACACAATAATAAATATAAACCATAATATAAATAATTGATTAGAGCAAAGGCATTCATCTGCTACAAATTGTGTCACACGTATAATGGAACAGTTACTTAGGCATTTTTTTGTAAAAAACTAATAGCAATCCTAGAGGCTGCGAGCAATTAATACCTCATGAAACATACATGACTAGAATGTCTGTGCACAGGTGTCATAATCACAATCATGCTATATCCGTTTTAATAATGTAAACCATATTATGTGAACGTAACAATGTTCCAATAACGCGAGTTTTCAGAATCGATGTATCATACTTATCAGATATACATATCACAGCTTCTGTCTGTCGTCTGGTAGACTACCGGTCTCAGACCCAAAGCACGCGGGTTCGATACATAGCGGAGAAATATACTTTTTTTTATTAGCACTATTATTGTCTTTGGTCTGGTTGGAGGCAGAAAATCCGCAGCTATTACCATCTTATCTGCTGCCATTACAAATAATGTTTGAATATTTTTGTGTTCCGTCAGTTAAATTGCGGGTGGAAAGGGAAAGTGCACTTTACCTCCCCGTTGTGAAATAAAAATAGATATTTTAATTGCTTCTTCATCTAAATCCCATTTTTTCAGGTGATCTTTGAGGAAAAATAATGATTACAAAAAGTTATGAGGTAAGAAGTTTTTTGACATAATATCCTTGTGCTTCCGTCATTGTCCTTTAACCGCGTCTATGGTTTCGTGGTTAAGATCACCAGTATTGACCCAGAGCTCCTGGGTTCGATTCCCAGGGTACCTGTTTACATGTACATGTTTGTGTACTCGGTTTGGTTGGTGGTTTGGACTTGTTTAGCTAACTACCACCATTTTATCTTAATATATCGCTATATCATCAATGTTTGTAGCATTGTTGTGTTTTGGCAGCTAGAGATAAGATACATAAAAAATGGGAATCATGTTATCTGACATTCTTTAAAAAATAAAGGGATAAAAGTACTATAAGCTGACAAATAGAAATAGTGGTTAACTGCCCCATTATGTACCTTTTAAATACGTAGTTACTAATGTTGTCAGGTAAACGACAGTGAAGAATAATTTATTGTGCATCGATACGTTCATATAAATCAGAGTTGTAACGTTTCTAAGGCCAGTTCGGTCTTCAATTGAAAGGGTAACCTCAATACAAAACTGTAACCAATACATTTGAAACTTGTCTAAGCAATAAGTGTCAATGCCGCTGCACAAACTTTTGTTTCGTTAAATATGTATGTGTAAAATATATTGTTTTGTGTAATAAATATATTGGAATAATAAAACTAAACATAAAATTAACTAATTTCGGATATGTTTATACATTTGAATTTTTTTAACTTTAATTAAATGTTTGTGTTAATGCAACATTTTTATTTTTTATTTTTTAGGCAATATATCCTATAGCAATGACTTGATTTCAATGATCGAGATATTTACCCATCTGTAAGAGAGGCAATTTACTTAACATTCATTTGACCTAAATAAACTTTTTAAAATGTAATTCTTTTGTCAAAATCACGCTGTTTATTTATTTATACATAAAGGCACAATAACGGACATTTAAAAAAAAGTGCATGCCTGTGCCCAATTAAAATGACGACGTCTTTATTTTCTCATGTGATACGAAATAATTAAACGAAGTCTTTCATAGTTCTGGTGAAACGTTTTTTACCTCACTTTTTACAAGTTAATGCCAAAAAGTTCATTTCTAATTAATTTAAAAACTGATCAATTTATTGACCGTCACATTAAATTCCTAGTTATAAATCCATATAAATTCTGATACAGTATAAAAGTACTCCCTTTAATTAACTTAATTTATATTTTAAGCTTCCAACTGACTTCATAATCTTTACTGACATCCTCAAAAGCTTGACTTGGACAGAATTTTTAATTAAAAAGACGCAATAAAACAAACATGTACATAAGTACGTCAATCATGTCGTGGATTAATGTCTACGTAGTACGTGAAGCAAAGGGCTCATGTCCTGCTTAAATTTTGAAGTCAGTTCAAATAGACGTAAAGACCAAAATCGATGGGATGTGGTAGATCATTTAAATAAATTAGGGTTGTCTATAACACTGTCTTTGACATGTAAAATTCTTTTGACAGGTGAGTTAAGCGCCACAGAGTGTGTGCGTTCGTTAGCAGTTATAGTTCGTGAAGTAAGTATACTACTCAAAACAAAATAAGGGCCACGAGGTATTTTGTCTGTACCATGAAAATAATAAAACCAATATTAATTTTTTTGTCTCCATAACGAAAACTAATGTTGTTTTTACCGTGTAGACCAATAAATGTATTCCAATAATAATGATTAAAAAGTTTATTTGCTTTTGAAAGAAAAAACACATTTAAGGTTAAAAATAAAAACAATGTAAAGTTACTGAAAACAAAAGAAAATACTCCATGCTCATCTTTTAGTAACGGGTATGCCCCCCTCGTTTCGTTACGCACTCCTGAAGCCTGGAGTGCATGCTCTCAATCAAATGCCTGACATTTTCCATTGGAATCTCTTCCCAGGCTCTTTTAACAGCGTTGATGAGTTGCTGTTGGTTGTGGATTTCCTGATCACCGTCTCTAACTCTTCGTTTCAACTGATCCCACATGTGCTCTATTGGATTTAAGTCCGGACTGTTCGCCGGCCACGGCAAGACTTGAATTTGAGACGCTTCCAGTACAAACCGAGTCGCTTGAGCCGTGTGTGCACGAGCATTGTCTTGCATCAAGATGAATCCAGGACCCGCTCGCTGGGCAAATGGGATCACATGTGGTCTGACGACTTCCTCAATATACCGCTGAGCAGTAACAGTACCCTCATTTAAAATAGCGAGCTCAGTTTTGCCGTGTAAGCTTATCCCGCCCCAAATCATTACATTTGGACCACCAAAACGATCGACTTCATGGATGCAGGCTTCTGAAAATCTCTCGCCGCGTCTTCTCCATACTCTAATACGCCGATCGTCGTTAAAAAATTTAACTTTGCATTTGTCTGTGAAGAGCACCATGCCCCATTGGTTTATGTCCCAGTCCAAATGTTGACGGGAAAATCTTTAACGATTTGCACGATGATTTCTGGTTAATGGAATACGGACAACTCGCCTTCTTGATGCCTGCTGGTCTTCATGCAATCGATTACGAATAGTTTGGTCACTGACACGAGTACCCGTTGTGAGCCGTAAACGATTTTGCAGCTTGCGGGCCGTCGTTGTGCGATCTCGGCGCGCACTTAATCGAATGTAACGATCCTCTTGAGCTGTTGTAATGCGAACTCTGCCCGAACCAGGTCTTCTTCTAACACTGCCGGTCTCTTGGAAACGATTCCATAGATTTTGAATAGCTCTTCGAGAAAATCCCAATTGCAAACCCATAGATCGCTGCGAATGACCTTCTTCAATCATTGTAACGGCTCTGGTTGCTGTCAGCGAGTCCATATGACGCCTGCGTGCTTGTGGCATATTGCAAAAGATGTTTCTGACTCGAGATATCAATGAACTCTGATAATTTCTAATAAACCAAGAAGCTAAGGAAAGCAAAACGTCAAAGAAAATGCAATCAAAATTTTCAAAAATAATTTTAAATCAAATTTTATTTAAAATTGTTGCCAGCATTAGATGAATACTACAATATTAAAAAGTTTAGGTATCAAAGAGTTTGTATACTCAATATTTTACTACTTTCAATATGTAAATGTTTAATAATTTACACCCAAATGAAAAAATACCTCGTGGCCCTTATTTTGTTTTGAGTAGTATATAATGAACGAGCAAAACGCCATCGATGCGCAAATATGCTAAGTACAAAGAGCCTAACTACGGGACTTTGGTGGTGTCGATTGAAATTAAAACTCATTTATTTTACAAAAAATAAACAATCTATTTTTATCTACAAAAACATTTGAAATTATAATTATAAAATTGTGCTTATATCTCGAATCTGTAATGTAATTACCATATATCTATATGTGTAAATCTGTAAATGGTCTACTGCATTATATTTACATTGTTATAGTTGTTTGTTTTAACTGTTGATTCACCTGTGAATATAAAACAGGTAACTAAGATATCAGATTACACATTTTTTAATAGCCAAAAAGTGGTCACGGAAATGAAGTGAAATATTGTTTGAGACAAACCACTTAAAAAACGTTCTGACATTTAGGTTTAAAGAACTTTATTTCTCATAAAAACTACAGAAGTTCATTTAAAATGAGATATAAGAAATTACAAACTTAAGTTTAAATAATTATAAGTATGAGTAAACCTCCGGGACCTAGCCCAATTAATAGGTCTAACTAAAGTAATTAAAACATTGTTACAGAGATTTGTCTAAAGTCTAAATAGTTTATATAATTGTAAAACAGAAATAAAAATGCCTATACATTTTATGGAATTAACAACTCTATTATTACAATAAATGGACATGTGTCTTAAGCTTATTTTATATGTATTTATGTTGTTTGGCAAGCTGTTAAATAACTGTGCTCCCTCTGAAAGAATGGTTTTTTTCCCGTAATTTGTACGCGGTTTTGCTAAATGTAGTTTAATTTTGTTTCTAAGATTGTGTTTATTTTCTTTTAGTTGTAATTGTATATTCTATTGTATGGAATTAGAAGTTAATTTTTTTATTAATGTACATGTATTATAAATATAAAGTTGCTTTATGTTGAAGATTTTAGTTTTTTCATATACTTAACTCTTTTGTAGGCGTAAGATAGTGATAGTGAAAAAGGACTTTTAGTAATTTATTTTGGGTTCTCTGTAGGGGGTTTATATTTGTCAAAGTATGGCACTTATTCCGAAATGAAATGGTAGTGTAGGTAAATAGAGACTCGTCATTTCCTGAAATTTAAAACAACTACTTACTGCTAAACAAGTGAAAATTAAGGTCTAACTTTTATTTAAAACTGTTGTTAGCCAGTTAATATTTGATTTTATTTTATATCTATATCTTTTAAACAAGATTTTTGTTTATTACATAATAGATATGTGAGCAATGGCACTTTCTAGTTAATTTCACGGTTTAAGTACATCTAATGTTTTTTGTTAATACCTAATTATGTAAGTAATTTTTTTAATGTAACCTTTAATAATTATGATGTTTAGCTCTAACAAATTATTTTAAACGCTGATTGTTTCAACAACAACAAATTTAAAACGCGATCCCTGATATAATAGATTACGGAACAAAGCAATTTTTTCTACGTTTGACTTCGTTTGGTACACTATGAAAAGGTTCCTTTTGGAAGCAAAAAATAAGTCCGGTATCGTCATCTCAATTACTTTAATACAAATACGTTTTTGCACTAATAAACGTTTTTAGGATGGAATGAGATCATGTCCCATCATGCGATCAACCGAAAAACTAGATTGGACACGAGTTATATATTTTATTTTATTTTATTTTAGCTGATTGATATCCTGGTGTTTCTTAATAACTTAGTGATGATGAAAGCAGCATTGTGTATTTTTTTACTAAGGTGCTTAGCCTTCGTCTCACCTGATGGTGAGTAACGATAAGGCTGAAGGTGGAAACACACTTCATCCGGAAGCCTCAGACACTGAGCAAAATAATTTTATCTTTTTTTATTTTTCTTTTATATCGGAACATGTCAATGCTACAAACATTGCCGGTAAGGAGGGTAGCTAGCCAAGCAGACTTAAAAGAAGATTTACCACCAACCAAATTAAACACAATACGTACTCTTTATTGGCAAACGCACCTAGGGCCTCGAACACAGGTCTGGGATACGAAATAAGGAGAGCCATTAGGCGAGATTAATACATACCGCGCTCGAGCGGGTTCCCTCTGTCTGGCAGAATTTTGTTGCTCCGAATTTTATTTGGCATAATTTTCTTTAAACGAATATGTTTGATGCATAAAAATTATTTAGTATAATTATTATTTGGTCGAATGTTTATATGTCCGAATTCCCAATGGCATACTTTTAAGATGGCAGATTTTCACTTGGCATAATAACATTAAGCAAAATTACATTACGCATAATTTCGTTTAGCATAATACATATTGTGACAGAAATGAATCGCTGCAAAACCGACTCCACGTAGTCTTGTCTGCCCTACCCCTAGAGTGTAAATCAAGCCTGCTTAGGCGCGGAGGGGTGAGGCAGCCGAAGCTGTGGTGGTGAGCGAAAACCATCTGCGACGATAAGCTCGCGTGGGACCGACAGAGCCCCGCAGCGCCAGAGCCGTGACAGAAACTTTGCATGCTGCATGATTGCTTGCTGCCTGTTGCTTGCATGCTGCATGCATGCATGGTGGATGATACTTATGCCTCTTAATATTATGGATATCAAATTTATGCATAAAGATGATTCTAAATGTAAACTTTCTGCGATATGATAGTTATGCCTCTTAATTATTATGGATATTAAATGTATGCCTAAAGATGATTCTGACCTACAATATTATGGGTTTTGAATGTATGATTAATGAGTGTGTGCCAAAGGATTTTCTGCGATATGAAGTTTATGCTTTCCGCTGTTATGCATAAAAAGTTCTGCGATAAAGGGTAGACCCGTTGCACGATTCTGCGTCCGTGAGAGGTTGTCTATGTGTGCGTTCCTCGAGCGCGTTTGTATAAATCTTACTTTCTGTAGTCTCCTTATTTTATGTCTGAGACCAGTGGTCCAACAGAGAGGCGGTTAAATAAGATAAATATTTTTTTATTTGATAATCTTGAATACCTAATGAGGTAGGTACAACGGGAGAATTGTTAAATGTAGTCTACTGACACAAGATTGTGCATGTTTTGAAATAAGACGAATCGAAGTCCAGGTGGCTCGCCTCAATAACAAAAAAAATAACAAAAAAATACGTTTTCCCTCCTTCCTATGATATGGGGTCGATGGGGGTCGATGATGGGATTAGATGAAGATTAGTTATTTTCGCGTCTGGACTTCATTTCCACTTAACATCAGGTGGGATGGAGTCAATTGCAGACCTATCTATAAAAAAAAAATTACAACGTCACATACATTGTTTCGATCCCAAGTAAGTAGCTAAAGCACTCATATTAGGGAAATCAAAATCAACGACGGTACCCCAACCACCCAGACCCGACACAATATCGAAAAGTTCGTTTTCGACACTGACCCGACCGGGAATCGAACCCGGTACCTCAGTGTTAGCGTCGCCCAAAGTCCGGCGTGCAAGCCACTCGGCTATGGAGGTCGTCTGATCACCAAAAGATACTTAATTTCAAGAAACACAAATTAACATGGTCTAACTAACCATTTATTGTATTTGTTTACTTTTATAATGATACCGTGTTGTTCAGTTCCTAGTCTCAGTCTCATCTACGAGTATTATGTTTTCCTCCGAGCAATGTTGATAATCAAGTAAAAAGGCTATGAGGAAGTGTTATACGCCTGTTAGCGGCCCATCAATACAACACGAGCACTCGGATTATTGAGTAATACTAAGCAAGTTGGTTGCTCAATGAATGCCTCGCAGTTATGATTGCTTGTATTTTTATTACTTAGCCCTTGTAGCCTTTTGATTGTGTAATGGAGGCTTAGAAAATAATAATGCACGTATAAAAGGAAAGAAGAAAGCAAAGCAAAACGTATAATTGATAAACAAATAATAAAACAAGGAAACATACCGAATGACGAGAAGACGCTAACAAAACAAAAGAGAGTTGACAGGTGGTAGAACAATATAAAAAGTACAAATTAATGAAAAAGTATTTATTCCGGCTTCTTGGCGGGAAAGTGAAGAGTCATGTCTGCGGTTTTGTTTTATTTTCTAAAATTTGTGTTATATCGAATATTAATGTGAAATAATGGTGGATTATTAACCGTTAAGTGTTCGTGAGTGTGCATGAGTGTTGGCAAATGAAACAAAACAGTGCAACGTCACTTTTTAAATTGTTTCAAGAAGTCCGCCCGAGGACTTAGTAAAGCCCCACATCTTTACTGAGGTACTCGAGGGGTTGGGGGTATATCATTTCTCACTTCTCATTTCTATTATCATTCATCATCATCCTACAGAAAAGAAATATTGTTTATTTATGTATTACTTGTTATAAAAATTACTTTGACACTGGCTAAATGTGCTAATCGCACGAAGCCATCAACAAAAAGAAAAAAAAAAAAAGTATTTATTCCGTAAAACTCGTTGTTAAAATCAAAATACCAATTCTAACAGCCGAAGAATGACGAAAGACGCGAAGAAAAACCAAAGAGAGTTGACAGTTGAAAGAAAAATGTAAAAAGTATAGATAAACTAAAAACTATTTACTTTGTAACAGTCGTTGTTAAAAAAAACAAACATGCCAAATGCCAAATCAAACAGCAGAAAAATCATGAAGCTGTAGATAAGACTTCTTGGCGGGAAAGTGAAGAGTCATGTCTACGGTTTTGTTTTATTTTCGAAAATTTGTGTTATATTGAATATTAATGTGAAATAATGGTGGATTATTAACCGTTAAGTGTTCGTGAGTGTGCATGAGTGTTGGCAAATGAAACAAAACAGTGCAACGTCACTTTTCAAACTCTCTCAAGAAGTCCGCCCGAGGACTTAGTAAAGCCCCATATCTTTACTGAGATACTCGAGGGGTTGGGGAGTATATCATTTCTCACTTCTCATTTTTATTATCATTCATAATAATCATACAGAAAAGAAATATTGTTTATTTATGTATTGCTTGTTAGAAAAATTACTTTGACACTGGCTAAATGTGCTAATCGCACAAAGCCATCAGCAAAAAAAAAAAAAGCTGTAGATAAGAAAAAATACGACAAGACGCAACGAAAAACAAAAGAGAGTTGACAGTGGATAGAAAAATAAAAAAGTATAAATACATAAACGAAAAAGTATTTACTCCGTAATTAGCTCGTTACTAGCTGATAGATCATAATTGCAAAATCAATTCACCATTTTTAAAAAAAGAAAATTAATGCAGTAAATTTGAAAGAAGTCGTTTTTTGCTTACGAAGTAATAGTTTATTTATATACAAATATTCTTTCGTACTCGTGTGTTTCCTAATCGCTCTGTATTAAATTCGTGTTTATAAACGGCATTCATAGGCCAAAATTGCATACAGGAAACGAAGCGGTATCAACACTGGAAAACCAATGAGTATATAATGTCAATGATGCTCGTAAATCGTATCCGCCTTCGCCCACATGAGCTCACGAATGCTCAGATCCTATTCAGAACAAGTTCACAGACATAATGCAACACTTGAGCTGTGTCCGGAAAACTAATTGTAATTATGACATTAAATAATATCATATTAAACGAGTATAAATTTCTTGTTAAAATGACAGCTGTGAAAACGCAATTAAGTAAAGCTAGACTGAGCTATATCGGGTTTTTCATCGATTCATACCACGACTGGTTCGCACCACGGTGTGAATCGTAGAAGGACGCTTTTTGAATTGGCTGTTTCGCACCATGATATGAATCGGCGAATGTCTTTTTCGTACTTCAGCGATTTGCACCACGGTGCAAACCACCCAAGTATATTTTTGACTTCGCGGATTCGAACCAACGAAATTTTATTATTATTTAACAGTCATGCACAAAGGTGTTAATACGAATTTATTTATTTGTTCAGTATAGGACAGGACTATATCTAGGTACGCATGTTTCACTCCGTATGCAATCCATCTTCACTTAACATCAGTGAGATAATGGTCAAATGCTTACTTATTCGATTTTTTTAAATTAATTGGTTAAAGAGAAATTTTGTAAGTGGAAATGTCATTCGCTAATTAGTTAGTAGCCACTACTGTGCTGTGGTCTAGCGGAGTCTCAAACCCCCTGGGTTACGTATTACTGTTTCCAGGGGGGTACGTATTACTGTTAGCTTGGCTTACCTTGCAAATATAATACATGTTTTTCTCGACCTTATAAAGGTAGACAATGGTTTTGATATAGTCAAAAGTCATAAATACAAAAACTTCATTCAGAACAAATGATTGTTTCATTATAAAAGTATTTATTTTTTAGAATGAAGTTATTGTTTGTGTTTTTAGTTGTCTCTTGCATCAGCCATAATCTACATTACGCGCAAGTGTACCGTGCGGGTCGGCCAAAGTGCGATTATCTAAATAAGTCCGAGGCTTCGTTACGAGGAAGGCCTTCGTCGCTTTCACTAACGCGACACAACGCATGACGCGTCGCATTCTCGGCGCGTGAGCATACGCATGCGGGATACGTACATTTCGAGTCTAATCCTTATGTGATCTGAATAAGTCACATCTTTGCGAGTTCTTTTTCCTACATTTTGTGAGATCAATACGCATAGTATTATGGCATGATGCAACCTTTTTAATCATTGCAATGTTATGATTTATTTTAATTCACAGCCAAGATGGATCAGGAAAACAAAGTTTGACATCTTTCTGTTATTTGAAAAACAGTATCTTCTAAAAATAAACTAAAATGTGTCACTGGAAGGCAGCGGTACTTACAGAGCAGGTTTATCTCAATTTAACTTTAACAGAATAATTCCATAGTAAGTTTTCTTCTATATATGCTATTTGTTTACACAAGATCAGGCTACTATTAATTAATTTAAATTTGATGTGTAATATTACAAAATATGATGTGACAACTATCAGTGAACCTATAAAGTTAATGAATAAAATTAGCTTTCCATTCATATTAATGAAGACCTTTTTAGAGTTCCGTAGACAACAAGGAACCCTTATTGTTTCGCCATGTCTGTCTGTCTGTCTGTCCGCCCCAGCCTAGCTCATAGACTCTTAGTACTAGAAAGCTGTAATTTGGCATGGATATACATATTAATCACGCCGACAAAGTGGTGAAGTAAAATTATGAAAAATATTTTTTTTAGGTTACCTCCCCTACACGTGAAGTGGGGATGTAATTTTTTTTCTTGTCTATCCCATAGTGTGGGGTGTCGTTGAATAGCAATTTCAAAAATATTGCGGATTTGTGGAAACAATTGTTTGATTGATGCATCCGTTTGTGAACTATTTAGCTTTAAAGTGCAAAATTTTGTGATAAGTTGTTAAAAGGAAAACTATCACAGCACAGTAGGCTTTACGAGTTTACGAGTAACAGTCGACCAACTTATAAAATGTACTTGGTGCAGTACAAATTCCTCATTGGGAACTACTTAAATAACGTTGTCAAGTCTGTGAAACCGGTAGTATTTAAGTATATTGAGCCATCATTAAATAAATGTTCATAGAAGCCCTCATTTCAGAGTCGCATTATTGAGATGGGCTACGGAATCCTACACAACGCGTGGCCCGACACGCACTTGGCTGGTTTTTGCTTACATGTGTTTATGCAAGGTCTATTCTTCATTTAATTTTTGTTAAATACTTTATTGATGATGGTAGGGGATCAACTTACACTTCATCATTAATATTCATAAAACTTCTTGCTACTGGGTTCAAACCTCCCAATCCCAAAGCACATGGGGAGATCACGCCATTATCTTCGATCAATTAAAGGTGCCGTGCTTCGATAGGCACGTTAGTGCCTTCTGACACTAACATCCGCTGGTCCCGGCTGCATTAGCAGTCGTTAACAACCACCAACCCGCAATGGGCCCGTGTCCCGTTCTCCCTATCCATCCATAGGGAAGCATCGTGCCCCTGCAGTGGGGACATAAAATAACCTGATGATGATGATGATGATGATGATGATGATGATGATGATGATGATGATAATTAGATATAACTCGCCACACTGACCCGAAACGCGTCATTCGGTTTGATCTATGTATCTTTAAATTATAATTGTCAATAGATACCATTGAAAGATGTTGCAATCATATTAATTCCTGGCAATGGTCTTGTAAGCTCATTACAATAGCAAATTAAACTATAGAACAAATATCATTACCATATGGTACAATCGTTCATTCATGAGCTTATATATATGAATGAATATATTGTACTAAGTCAATTGTTTGATACAATAGATGCCAACTAAGAATGGACCGACTTATAGTAGAAAGTTTTAACTACTTTGTATGGTGACAACATGGTAGTTCCAAGTCGGATCAGAAGCAGTTTGACATAAAAGAAAATCTTTTATTCGTCTGCGTAAATACTTTTCTTTCCAATCAGATATATATTTTTCGAAGCCAAGAGTTTGTTTTCCGAGGCAAAGTTTATGGTACTCCCAGGCTCAATGGCTACGGTGCACTATCACGTGAATGTTTCCATTTGGATGCGAAAAAAGAAAATTCATATTCATAATATATAATATTTGCTAGGATTTTGCAAGCCTAACAGTAAGCATTATTCTTTAAGCATAATTCTTCTTTAGTAAAAGGGATAATATTGTTATATTATAACCTATTGCAATAATATATTTCCTTTAGCATTTCCATAATAAAGATACATTGGATATTTACGAATAAGATATAACTATTTATCAACAAAAATTAATGCGTCAATAAAAATAGGATTACAATAGCCACTCATGTGCTCTGGTTACCATAGAACAATTGAACTCTATTGTGTCTGGGCCCGAAAGCGTCTGTGTATCTACAAGTACGAGTAACAGCTAAAAGTATCCAAAACATTCAAGTATACATACAGGAAGTCGGCGCGATCAAATTAGAAATCAGTGTGCAAATAATGAGTTGTTCTTCTGAGTGCATACTACTTTTAAATGTCAAAAAGTTTTACGGATACGTCATTTAAAGGTGCGTGAGACAGCTCAGACACAATGTCTACTGACACGCATCATTATGTATCATGTGCATGCTTTTTGTCACAAAAGGTTTAATTTCTCATTCCTGACCCATTTTATTTTTTTATCACACCATGTATTCTCTTTGGGATTTTTTTTTACATGAGGTGTATATCCGCATCATCATGGACCCAAGTGATAATATTGATAGCTGTCCTCCGATAGGAGATCGTACATGAAGAATAAGTATATTAGCGAAGCAAAACGTAAGAATGTTTCGTGGAAATACCATACCGTATTTTCACGAAGATCCAGAAAACATATCAGGGAAAATTTCTTCTTACTTAATTTTTCGGGTCTTTGCGATCATTCTTCTCAATTATCGCTATCTATTATTATAGGGAACAGTTGAACAACGAAAATAAACAAAACAATACCAAAAAAATTAAAAGGGTTGCCAACCTTTTTGAATGGCTGGCAACCTTGACCTGCGGAAGCGGAAGCGGTACCAAGGCCGCGGGGAAATGCTCTGGCGGGCGTCGTGACTGCAGCGCGCGCCTAAAATGTCAAGATCTCGACGTCACATCTGGCAGTTCAACGGTCGACATTTTTATAACTAGTTTTTTTACGGTCTGGGAGGATCTGGTTCATTGACTGTTTGGAGTGAAACTACTAAAACTTTTTCCGTGTTAACATTTTTTTAGGGAAGGTATTTGCAGCTGGCCGCCTGTCGCCATTACAGCGTTAAGGGATCTATGGGCGGTGAAACTTAAGGTTCTATAAGCCGTAGCAAACGAACAATCCCCGGAGTATTATTAGGGGCTGGTAACACGCAAGCGTGTCCCATGTGTATATTATATTCTCCGGTGCGGTTGAGGCGGAAAGCTTGGTACCTTAATAAATTTTAGCCTGTTAAAATACCCTGTTCAAATGCCGAACTTCATTGGTTTATAAATAACAAGCAAACACTATAATAATATTGAAGTAATCACATAATACGAGTCAATTAGCGGTTGTTTTCTGTAGCATAACGTTTTGATCCTGATTTCTGTCCTATAGTCACAGTAATGTATCAACCAAAACAAGATTATATCTGCTCTAAGAGAAAACATCAACTTTATTAATAATATTACTTATCTAATAATTAGTTCAGAATAATAGTTGAAAACACATAGACCGGTGGGATTTAAACCAACAAGGCTATCGTGGCTATTTATTCAAAGAACTATCCGAATCACAACATTAAGCCCTCCTTTTTACGCAAAAAGAAACCAAAAACTTTTAAACAAAAGGTGATTCACTTGTTTTACACCGAAAATTCTAACTAGTAGCAAACGCCCGCGCCGGGTCACGGGCGCAAGGATTAGCTCGGCCGAGTGACATTGAAGCGTGTACGATGCCTCAGCGAGGTACAATAGCACAATCATCCGCTCGAAAACCAAACGTAAATACAACATGATTGAAAAGTTTAAGCAGACAGATTTATTATTAACCACCATTATCTTCTTCTAGTTTTGTTCATCACCATCATCATCAGCTCATTTTATGTCCCCACTGCAAGGGCACGAGCCTTCCCTATGAATGGATAGGGAGAACGGGCCATAAACCACTACGCGGGCATTGCGGATTGGTGGTTGTTAACGACTGCTAATGCAGCCGGGACCAACGGCTTAACGTGCCCTCCGAATCCGATCTGTTTTGTTGCGATAGCTCAATAAGCAATTGTAATTTGCTAAATTGTACAGGCGTGCATTTGTAATCTCGAATCAAAAGTTTAGATTTCATTGTGAATTTGATGTTCAAGGTAATTCATTGGCGTAACAAATATTTTAATAGAAAATTTTATGTACCTAGTTAAACGCTTAACAAAAATCTGATGAGAGCCAATTCAATGTTGAATTAGACTAGCAGACACTAACAGACACTAGAATTGTTCACTTTGGGTAATAACATATCGGCAAATCAGACGAAGTTAAATTTAAGAGGAAAAAGCTGGAAGAAGTAATTTTCATTTCTTATTTAAGTAATTAGTATTATGCCACTCTCTACGATACTTAATTATTTTGAATTTTCAGATTTAGATGCATAAAATCTTTTTTGTCTATACTAATATTATAAAGAGGAAACCTTTGTATATTATAAAACATGAAGGAAAATAATAATCAGTGTAGATTTGTGGTAGACGTTAGAGGTATATACGAGTATAACTTCTCCATTTATTTTGTTTCATGTCGTTTAATATTTAAAAAAATAACCTTTATCAAATTGCTATTTTGGCAAGTGTGTTAAGTAGAAGCTTAACTTTGTAATATATTGCTCCTAATGGATTATTAACTTTTATACTTAGTCACGATATCACGTTTACCGATAATTTATGAGCGCTATAATAGCTAATTAATAATTAAAATCAATATCATGTTGTATCATTAGCAACTTCAGCTAAATATAATTGAATAGTGATAAGTAAGGAATGTTCAAGTTCATGAAATATAAAAATACTGTTTTGGTAGTTTTTTACTTAATTATAGTCAACTTAAAAAAAGTATTTTCTATCTGTCTGTCTTTTAAAGTCTAACATACTCAGGGATCTTCAGCCAAACCAAATATTTTAAGTAATACTGTCTATAATATTTATTTGGTCATACAAAATACCGAAGGTACTAAGTTAAGCCTGTAATATATAGCCATGTCATGATCCGCACGACTCACGACCAATCCTCACGCGGCGATATACCGATGACAATAAAAACTGTGAGCCGCTTCACATCCTTGTCGATTGTGTTAAAGACCACCGACTGTGCAGAACTAATGCGATCTTGATGCCTTTATTAAATCGACAATACTAAACACCTACCAACCATCGTATAACGTAGAGATGGGCACGCGCAGCACACGCAATTTTGTAACGTAACATGCAACGAACAAAATTATGTTTGCATGTGCGTACCACTAACGAACATTGAACGAACATTTGTCTATACGTAGGAACTAAGGTTCGTGTTCGATATGCATGTTCGCGGTGTTTTGTTCGACTGCAGAAAAACTATCAAACCAACTTTAACATTAAGATTGTTTTGTTATTTTCAAATTTAGGACCTTATTCAGAATCAGATGTGTTTTTAAAAGTTTTTAAATATGTTAGCAGGTAAATGACACCTCTCCGGAAGCTTAGATGCGAAGACAGCCAAGATTAAGCCGCTTTAGCCGTTCTCACTTCGCTAGCCCGCAAGTTACTTCTTCACGTTTCGTTTAAAGAAAACTAAAAAAATATCTTTATTTGGGAATGAATCTATGTTGATCTATGGAATCTATGTTCTAGGGAGAAGCTATACGTGGTCATTCATAATAATAATAAGTTTTATGAGGATGACTTATTATACGCTAGTTCTGTAGATCGATCATAGTCTCGTAGCAAATGTGTCAACGCAAATAAACAGTTGAAAACAACAACTAATAAATCACATGAATTATGTTTTGTGACTTACAATACCGGATTTATCAACCACAAGCTATGTAGACCGAAATCCGATCTTGTCAAACGAGAATTATAAAGCAATATTGGAAATATACTTGTTTAGGACTATTCTCAAAAATAAGATTAATTTCACTATTGGAGGAATAAATAAATAATCAGTTTTGTGAAATACCGGTATTTTATATTAACTTTCCTATACTTATACTTTATAGTTTCACTTTGCGCATACTTAAATCGATATTAAGTTAATGGTTATCAATAATTTTATGCAGTAAAGTATAAATAAATATAATCTGTGGCAAAAAATATAAACGTGTGACTAGCAGTGACGCTTGTTTTATAAATTAAAATCTACTTAATCACGTAAAAATACACGTTCTATTTATGTAGACTTCAGTTTGGTTTATTAATTAGTGCTGATTCATCTTAATTGCAATTGCCAGAGCACTGACGTTACATTGATAAAGTAAATTCTTACTTTTGGATTCGCGTTTCTAATTAACAGCAAATTATTTATTTTTGTGTTTGTTTTTTTTTCAAATACGATTTGTAATATTAGGGACGTTTCCGACAACAACTTCATACCAAAACATTAGAATAGTATAAATGACACCATTTAGCCCGAATGATACCTTTATAAAACATTCACCAGTTTTTGATAAGCCATCATAATAAATAAGTATATTAAATAATTCCTAAACGAGTGTTAAAATGTATGTAAATAATTCATATTGTACGAGTCTTAAAATGTTAAACAGCAGGGGTCTCCCCCTGCCTTTAACATATAGCAAGGTAAAATACTTCCTTTACTACCTAATGCCTAAATATATAATTTATTACTAATTTACATTTGCCAAACACATACACAACAAAACGAAACATAACTTAACAATGAAAACAAAGAAAAATAAATAGCAAATTAAAAAGTAATTAGTATTGAACTAGATCGCAAAAGGGAAGTCTTACCTGAATTTCCAAGGCCTTGAGGCAAGACAAGCGCGAGTAGCGCGACCGCCAGCCAGCACCGCGCGCCCTTACCCACATCCATATCCGTGATTTCTGCAACAAATCACATTGTGGAGTCAGATTGAAACGGACCTCATAAACTTACATTGATTACATTCTAGCACTTCATCATCATCTCAACCAAAAGACATCCACTGCTGGACAAAAGCCTCCCCCAAGGATCTCCTCAACGACCGGATTTTGCTGCTCGCATCCAGCGGCTTCCCGCGACCTTTACCAGATCGTCGGTCCCCTAGCACTTATGACAACTGTATCCGCAAAGAGGTCGTCAAACGTCATGTAAGGTTTAACTTAAACCGGTCGTTGTGGAGATCTTTGGGGGAGGTCAGTGGACGTCTTTGGCTATAATGATGATGAATGCTGTTCAGGGCCTCAAGTCTGTTAATTCTTTAACTTTAATTGGTGTGTCGATAGCTTGATATTGACATAAAACTATTGTATACAACATATCGACACACGACTGAGGAAATTTTAAAATAGCAGAATCGATGCCCAAGTTTTGGCCTGCCTGATGGTAAGCGGTTACCGTGACCTATAGATGTTATTTAACGTTTAAATGTTTGCAAAACTAACGGGTTTCACTCACGCGTTGTCGCTCCTACGAACCTAAGAACCTCATGCTTTCTAAGGGCACTTTCTCGAGTTATATCTAAGTCTTTCCGTTTACAAAGTGTGCGATCTTGAAAGATAAGTAACTTTCACGATTCCAGGTTACCTGAAATTAATCTTTAAAAAAAAATGCTTTTGAAAGCAAAATTGTAAAATACTAGACTGTTTAAGCTAGGTTTTGATATTACTGAAATTGAAACCCTTAGAGCTGAGATATTTACGAGAAATGTAACCCAGTTACGTGGAGCCGTAATAGCGCGTTCGATGACCGCAAAAGGCTCTCGCGCCGTATATATAGCCTCCGTGCCCTATTAAGAGCAGCGTGAAGCGGACCGAGCGTTATTGCCTTATTCGTAGGATCCGCTGGTCTTACGCAAATTTATTATGCCAACTAGTAAATCTGTGCGTTTTTCATGACACAGGGCTGCGTATACGGGTTTAATAAGATTTTCTTTTGTTTTTTGTTTATTTTTTTGCCTGGTCTTTTTTGTGACCTGGTCCTGCTCTGAACCAAGATTAAAGAGCATTATAAGCTGATTAAGATGATAAAAATGGGTCGTTTGAATAAAGACGTGTTCATAATACATAATATGGCTAATAATAATAGGGCTACATAATAGGACATAATATTATGTCATAAATAAAACGCACAACTTGGCATAATTTGCGTAAAACTAACGGAGATTTCTTTTTTTGCTTTTTTCCATAGAAAATTTTATTTGAGTAGAATTCACCATTGGTCAGCGTTGGGGCCTGATATCCCCATATTGTTTACGTGGGAAGACCTGAGCCCAGCAGTGGTGCGTTTGTAAGCTGATGATAAATTTTATTATACTTAACAAAATGTGGGTTCTCTGAATGCACACGATTTGTCGTCGGATCCGTAATTCTTACGTAAATTATGCCAGAAATGTTAGTCTAGTAAATATTTCAATAAAGCACGAAATTGCTCAAAAAAAAAAGACTCAATGTTTAAGTTACTCTGAAACGATTACTAACTTGAAATTAAATCAACAGAAGGTTAAACATAATCTGATTGTTAATTGTTTATGGAATCTTTGTGATGCCTCAACGCGGAAGTTTAATGCAAACTTACCGTGCATACAAATATTACGAAGCCTATTTGCAATACCTTTTATTGGTGTTTTACCAATACCGATGCTTGTGTAAGGAAATAATATAAAATGGCGAATTAAATTGAGATGTTCGCTGATTAAAATACCGAACGCAACGCGGAAAGCACTTATGTGGTTAATGAGTTAAGAGACTACGTGAAGTTTTAATGCATCGGTATATTGAAATAAATGTGGTATTTATGTACCTCTGAATTAAAACCTCCTTTGTAATTATACTGAGTAGGTACTTTAAGAGTAGTCGCCGTACTTCAAAATGACATGAGTTCGAGTATAAGGTGCTTTTTTAAGTGTTTTTTTTATCCTCAGTTACAACAGTTACAGTTCATCTCATTAGTCAGTTCTCATTCGTTCATCAGTCTCAGTTACATACAATGGAATGCAAAAACAACAATTCTGTAAGCAGACTTGAGTCCTGGCTGGAAGGCGTCTCGATAAACTGATTTGTGATGAAGACGTTAAGTACTTTAGAAGGCACATGCATAATAAATTACTATTACTATTTCTCTTTAGTTAGTTTGTGTAGGCTTAGACTTATAAATACCGACGTATTCTTACCTTTCTTAAGCGTAAAACATTTTAGTTATCATAATAAAACGTAAAAAGTGGTGCAGGAAAAGTCCAAAGAGCACGAGTTCGAAATCGTTTGGTCAAACAATGATGAGATGGTCACAAGGACAAGATGTGACAGCTGGCCCACATCGGTTATTGGGCAACGAGAAGTTCAGTCTCGGACGCAGAGCGACCACTCCGTCACGCGACTCGACTATGCGACACGTTTTGACGTGGACTAAATAGAGAATGACAAAGTATGTTATGGTAGTCTATGTCAATGACAGTCGGCTACACTTTGATTGGCGTCTAAGAACAAATGAAAGTGCACCTTAATGATTAGTAGTTAGGCTGATTTTTGTAGTCAAATGTTTGCTGATATTTGACAAAGTGTGCCTTTAACTTATGCTTCACTGCTGATAGAACCTGTTCGGTTAAAACCTTTAAGTTATGAGTTCGGTGAAGCTGAAATGGAGTTAAGTGGCGATTAAAGATCTAAATCGATGTTGCAACATTAATGCTAGGTCTGACCAGGCAAAGGTTTGGTGCAGACTTCCTGCTTTCAACATCTAGCAAAGATTGTGCTCACCTATAAGAATTCTAAGTAATTAATTCCACTTCAGTTTTTTTAGCCATCTATTGATATGAATATAATAGACTATAAAACCAAACATGGACAAAGTACATACATAAATGGAAAGAAGAATTCTTCACTTTCATTGTTTAATAGCATAACGTGCGGGTAAGACATACAAATTGAGGATAAGTACCTCACAAAAAACAAACACTGTTCCAGTTTAAAGGAAGGTTAACTTATTTCATTACAATTTATAATAAATTAGAAATGGCGTTAAGATTTCTCAAAAACTATTAGCATTAAGTGGATGATAAATTAGTTTCTACTTAACAAGAATCCTGAATTTTTAAAAACCTGGTTTCCCTTCTTTTTAGAATAAAAAATATAAACATAATTCTTTCCTAACAACACTAACGCCACCCGGTATTCCACAATCTTCGAAGTTTAATATATTAGAAAATAACAAAGAATTCTAATAAATACAGTGATTTTAAATAAACAATTTAAAAAGTTTATTTGTTGTTTTTGTTTAACATCGTACTCATTTAAAAATAAACTGTTCAGAAGAGTATAATTTGTTAAAAAGCTATATTATGTGCTAACTTAAAAGCATGTCAAAAACACATTTAACAAATGACACCTTTTACTTTTGCCGTTCTCCAGTATTTTATGTAACTTGTTTATGAAATACAAAGCGCATATCTTTATGGGCGAAGACTGGTACATTTTACGGATATGGGCATAAAGTGCCTTATCGGTGGTTTTGCATAGTTATGAGGCAATTCGTAGTTCCAAAGACTATTCTTTCTATTTCCACTTTGATGATTTTTCGTTACGCTAAATAAAAACTTTAATAGCAGTCCTTAAGCTCATGATGCCCTAATACCATATATATACTGTACTTAAAATATTGGTAAAGTAAATAGCCTATAACTGTCCCACTGCTGGGCAAAAGCCTCCATCATTGTAATCAAGTCACGCTTGCCATGCGGGTTGGGATCACAAACTCGGGCTTCGAAAAATCCGAATAAATACTTTACCCGACCTGAGAATTGAACCCGGAACCATCGGGCATCGGGCCGAGCGCTTTGCCACTAGGCCACCGAGGCGTTGGTAAAATAACAAAATAACAAAATATTGGTAAAATAACGGTATTTGGAAAAAAATCTTTTAATGATTGTTTTTGTATCCTGAACAATACTGAAAGTATTGATTTCCAAACTATTAAGTGAAAATAGTTGACTACCACCAGAATCATGGGTCCATATTGGCGCTTCGCCGGCCGCTGCCGTGGCACGCTCGCTTCGCTCGCTCGGCTCGCGCTTTGTTGGGGTCACAGTTCTAATCTAACCTAACCCACTATTTTAAAGGAATGACTGTTACCTATCCCGTTTCATTTACGATTATGATTAAAAACTATATGAAAATGAATATATTTGTATAAAACAAATGTATGAATATAGACATTTATGAATATTATAGTTATTTATTCGAATGATTATGAGTTTCGATCATTATATTATATTCTATAATTAGTGATATTATGAATTTCAATGATTATATTTTTTCAATATTTAGTTTTTAATTTTTTAATGAAGAATGATCATTATGATTTTAAATGAATGGTATGAGAAATATTTTCGGACCTCCGATGATAGGAGTTGAAAAGTTATGTAAGACAATGCGCACCCAAGAATCATATGTAGGTAATTGTACAATTTGGTGTTCATAATTAATACTTAATTATTAAATTTTAGTTTTATACTATATTTATAAAAAAATAAAGTAACGACGAAAGGAATACAAAAACTTAGATCATAAAAGTTATCCAATAATAAATAATATTTTCGTTATTAGTGACAAAACAAACAACAATTTAAATAGGTAATTAAACAACAAAATTAAAAAACTGGTCAGACCAAAGCAGTGTCTCTCTCACTAACGAGATACTATATATATATATATATTTAGTTTCGTGAATTATTAATTAATTAACAAATACTTAGTGCACAGATCAGATCAACGTTTAAGATATATAAAAGATAAGATAATAACAGAAGATAATCTCAAACCTTTATTTGACTAACATAAGTTGTAAGCAATTTGCCAATGTTAATGTATTTTCTATGCAACACTCCAAAACTGGTTTGGAGTTGCCTGCTGCCTGTTTCTCATGATGGCGCCGATAAGAGGTTGAATTATTAAATAAAATAATGGTCAGTCTTGTATAATTGTGGTTGGGCAATGCTCGTGGATTCGGCCCATTTGTGAGCAAGGTCGCTTTACCAACACTGAGTATTGTGGTGCAGCCTATCTTCTGCTTATCAGCACATGAAAATGGCTTTAATGTAAATAAACCGCCTTTTGAATTTTTTTGTTTTTTCGATGCGCAACCGGAGTTTGTTATCACTAACGCATCGCATCGCATTTGGCAAGCGATGTGATTAACGGATCACGCCTACGACCGACTTTTTGTAGAACCTATACCTATAATCGGACCGATTTTTTTCGCCGAGGTTTTAGTACCGACTTTGTGAGCGACTGTTTGTAGGACGTGTTAGCATATTACTAGGTCGGGTCATAAGTTCTGTCACAAATACTTTATTAAATAAATTGTACGGCTTTTTATGTTAGTTTAAATTTTATATATTAAAAGAAAGGTAATTAAAAGTAGATTAAAATGTTGTTAAAATTATTCGAAATGCCCTCCCTGATTTTGAATACAAGCTCTCAACCTCCGTGGCCAGTCGTCGGTCGCAGCACGCACAACGTCCATGTCTATATCAGCTGCTGCTTTAATCAGGGATGCTTTGAGAGACTCCAAATTCTGGTGAGGCTTAGCGCAGACTTTCTCCTCCAAATGTTGACATATTTTGTGATTTAACGGATTTAAGTCTGGGCTGGAGGAGGACCATTCTTCGTGCCTGATGAAGTCGATTCCATGGGCAGTCAGCCAATTTTGCGTGCTTGCTGCCCTAGAAGCCGGCACAGAATCTTGTTGGAAAACCCAGTGTCTGTTTTCGAACATTGTGTGAGAAAGAGGTTCTACAATGTTTAAAAGCACTGTATTTTGGTACACTATAGCACTGGTTTTTAAACCTTTCTTACAGAAAAACACCTCACTTAGGCCTGAATATGAGACTCCAAGCCAAACCATGAATGATGCGGGGTGATGCCCACGCTGGACTCTCGAGATACGCCTGCTCTCTTTTTCACAGTTGTGGGCATACACTTTATCATTTTGTTTGTTATAACTTACTTCAATGTCAAAATTTTTTTCGTCTCAAAAATGGATTTCGTGGTACTTTTTTCCCGCGTACCGCCTTAACGAAGCCCGAGATCTCTCTAGCCTTATTTTTTTCAGACGCACATTCAGAAAATGTCCTGTTTTCTTGCGATAAGCACGTAGTTCCAGGTCTTTGTTTAACACTGTTTTAACTGTGGTTCTGCTTAACCCCATCTGAAGAGCTAACAATTTTTGCTTGCGAACGGGATTTCGTTGGATACGCGCCCTCTCTGCCTTGATGACCGCCGGTGTCGTAACCGTACGAGGCCGGCCGCTCCTCTTGCGATCTTCGAAGCTCGAATCTTCACTGAATCGTTTGATTGTACAATAAACAAACCTCAGTGTCATTATCAAATTTCTGAAAAGTTTAAAAATCTCAGTTGGCGCGTAACCGCAGCGATGCAACGCAATAACCGCGATTCTGTCTTCTTTTTGCGTCCACTCCATGTTTAAAAATGGAGTAAAATAATATTGTTTTTTATTTTTACAAGACGCAAAACTTACATATTCAAAAGCAATCAAAACATTTCTGGCTAGTATTTAAAATTTTAAAATAATAAGGTTGTGACAGAACTTATGACCCGACTGCGTATGTATTCTGTGTTGTGCGTTGCAACAATAGAACTCCGTACGGTTCATTTTCACCGACTTATAAATCGGTCACCGATTATCGGACCTAGGCGAGGGCTCTAAATGGCTCCGCACCTGGACGACTTGTCGCTGCGTATTGTCGCCGCGTCTAGTCGCGTAGAGCATGCTCTGACACGACGACAGTCGTATGACAGTTGTGAGCGTCAGTTTCGCGACTCCCCTAGTTTGTCGTTCGACTTTGCGACTGACGCCAAGTGTGCGGAGCTTTGAACAAAATATATGAAAATTGTCGGCCGCAGCCTGTCGTCGCGTCTAGTCGCCGAGCTGTCGCAGTCGCGTGTCGTCCAGTGTGCGGAGCCATTAAGCCAATACCCATCTATGGTAGCGATGACTTGATTGAAATGGTGGATGCCTTTATGCGCATATACTTTACTCATGGGAAGATCATAGACTACCAGGCACCGTGTTTCAAAAGACATATTTATTTAATCCTTTGGACCCAGTTGTTGTCGTGAAATCGCAGTTGTAAAACTCACCAACAAGCATTTAACCGCATGATGAGTTGTAGCCCGATCTTCCTATAACGCTTTAATTCGTGGAGGAAAGCCTAAACCCAGCGGTGGGAAGTTAATAAGTTGGTGCTGATTCAAACTCATTAACATAACTAGTATATAAAAACCTAATACATGAAAATGGATGCCTAGCTAGATGCAGTCTTGCGCTCATTAATTTCGTTGCTACTGCAACGGAGCTTGAAGATAAGTACTAATGTTTATGTAGGCTTACAGCCTTCAAGCCTTATCCGCTTGCCGATGATTGTGAAGTCGAACAAAGATAAAATTTATTGCACATGATCTGTTAAGGTTCAAGATAAGTGTTGCGCGTCGCCCGTTCAAAATTGTTACTCTAACGTTAGCTAACTAAACATTGATTAGTACTAACTTAACTAAACATATTTGTTATGACAAATAGATAATAATGTTATTTATTTATCTATTTATAGGAAGACCAACAGCTATGACACAACTTAAAAACTAAAAAATAATAACAGAAAGTCACATAGGTCCTCACTAATAAAAACAAAATTAATAACAATGTGATTCACTTAACAACAAAAACACTCACTTGAATTTTTTCATTAAACTAACACTACACACACACACACACACGCTTATTAAAAAGCTTTAATTGAAACTTTTTATAGTTAGAAAATAAATTGTGTATTTTTTAACTATCGAACTTTAACTAACGTTAAAGTTCGTGTTTTAAAATCTTCTATAAAATATGATTGCGAAAGGTCAGGTAAATGTTAGAAAAACATAGTTACAAAGATAAGTTATCTGATTTTTTTACATGCCTTAGGTCAGTGACTACCTATATGTATACCTACCACTACGAAGTGGTGAAACTAGCTCTAAGGATGAAATGATTATTATGTAAAATAAACGCGGCCGAGATCCGTATTCGTATACATTTCAGCGTATACATAAGTAACACTACATAGTATAATAGAAAGTCGCTTCCCGCTGTCCCTATGTATGTATGTATGCTTAGATCTTTAAAATTAACTATTATCGTACGGAATTATCATAAGCCAACTTCGATCAACAATACACTAGATAACCGGTCAGGGTGTCAAAAACGGCCGAGCGAATAACGCCTCACATTCAAAGTGGGGTCTTATTTCTATTTAGTTCGCTGTTGACTGCGCCAACATGATGACGTACCACAATGCATCAGTGTATTCAAAAACTGTAAAAATAACTATCGAAATAAAAATATATCGGAAGGAATATCATACTTTCGGTAAGTAAATGCTTTTTCATAACATAAATAATAAAATACCTAACTGTTTTTATGAAATAACAATCTTTAATTTTTAAAACCAACCCACGCGCCAACATTTGCTAATGTTTGGCCAACGAAATTACTAAGTGCGACTCCATAATACTCTGTTCGGAGCAAGTAAAGTCAATAATGCAAAAATTCGAAATGAAGTAAGTAACATTTCGTGTCTGCCATTTGCTGTTTTACTTTTATGTAATAAGGTCGACTTTGGATGTAAAGGGTCTTTGTATATATTTTTAAATACACAAGTGTTTATTTAAATTTCTTATCTCTTTCTGTCGTTTTCGACGTAAGATCGTAAGTGAATGTCTTAATAATCAAAACTGTGCTTTATTCCTTGCAAAAAAAGTATAAATTAGGTTGAAATTATCAAAACTTAGGATAGTTTTTCTCCATTTATAGTAAAGTCAGCCAGTGCCATATTTGAGATTTGTTTTAGTTCGTGAGGCGGTATCTAGTGTATTGTTGATCGAAGTAAGCCAACGATAATTAATGACGTTTGATTGAATTATGTCAATCCCATGTCTTTATCATTCTATCCATTTCTATGTGAGCAGCAGTCTACAGTGGTAGGCAAGTGGTTTAGGCCCAGCCAGGCCATTATTGCTATGTGTGTGTGCTGTGTCGACAAAGTTTTAGTAAGTTGCGATACAAACTGTGCCGGTTCCTTCTAAGAACTGTGTGGTATTATAATTTAACAAGTGTATACAATATTTATATAAAATACAGTGAAAAAATTAAACGCCCACCCGACCCAGCTTGGAATCTAACCTGGGTCTTCCGCAATCCGGGCGGCTGCACTGACCATTATGCTACCGGGATAAGGCTGACGTAAGCGCTGAATTTTGTCACTGCTTTTTTATTTTTTGAGTGCTTTAGAGCGACATTAGTGCCATCTATCCAAAGGTATGGTAAAGATGGCACTAAAGTCGCTCTAAAGCATTTCAAAAAATCAAAAAGCAGTGACAAAATTAAGTGTAGCAATTAACACTTAAAAATAAAAGTAAAAAGAAGTGAATAAAAAATAGTGTTGCATTTACTTTGTTAACACTAAGCTATCGTTGTATACTTAATACAAATCTTATTAGGTTTATATGTATATAACATGCATATAATTGGACCCGGTAGGTAGCGCTGCGCTGCCATAGGGTTCTATAGGATAGGATACGGGTGTTCACTCAAGCGGACGAAGTCGTGAGCGGGCCGCTAGTACAACAATAAAAAAGAACGTATCTACTTCAAAGCCTAGCCTTTACTAAACTAACGAATTACACAATTTTATATACTTAAAAATAGATAAATATAGTTATTAGTAGTTCCCCACAGCAGTTGGCGCAACATCTTCAGCATTTAGTAAAACAAGCGACGGCCTTCACAAGCGCTGTGGCCGTAATCGGCACTAAATTGTTTGCTCGTCTTCCATTCTGCCTACGCGCAGGAATCTTGGAGACAATTACGGGCCTTGAGCTGTTGACAACTTGATAATCTACATACATACTTCACTACCTGAATACCTGATATATATACCATATTGTTTCATCAAGAAATTAAAGAGAAATGGATACTACTTGAATCCGTGTATGAGCCGAAGTTGTAGAGAAATGGGAGCGAAATAAGTTGTGAGAAGCGAGTGTGGAATTTAATTTCGCGTCGGGTTGTAAGTATAAATTAATGAGATTTACATAAATTGAAATAATATATACAGCTTTTCATTTGCTAGGGTTTTTTTACATAACATGGATGTCTAATTCAAATGTATGTATATAGGTATAGGTGAAGACGTAGAAAAGAAAATCGGAAAATTGTAACCTGTTTTCCTTAACTAAAGAACGTGCTACGTAATCAATAATTATAATTTGTAAAACGCTTACGCTTATAAATTTCAAAACCTCTTCAAGGAAATTGATCGAAAAAACACATGAAAATCCCACTATTGCCTATTAACTTCGAGCGAGATGAATGAGTGATGTCAGCAGTAAGATAACGCATATGATTCAATAAAAATACCAACAAGTTTCATAAAAGTCTTGCGTATTGTTCGCTTGCGATTGTTACCACGTGCTCACTAATAGGTCATTGGCAGGATGTCAATGTTGGACGGCCTTTATGAATCATAATTATTCCATAGACAACTTACAAGAGATATTCTGTACACAGAATGTACACATACACATTCTGTACACAGAAAAACTCTTTAATGAAATAAATACAAAAAAGAATGTTAAGCAACGTTTGCAATGCTGGGTCGCCGGATGGGTGACCAAATTGAAAATATCATAAGCTCCTACGCACTTCGAAATCCACGTTAAGCTGTAAGAACCGTCTGAAATTTTCCTAGAGGGCCTAGAAAACCACTGACGGCATCACGCACTAGTGCGTGTCCCTGGCCCTACTAGATTCTCCAAGGGGTTCGGATTGGATCAGGAGCGGTATAACCCGAGGGCGCCTCTAAAGGCACATGCGCTCTTTACCAGGTACATGTCTGTACCTGGTAAAGAGCGCATGTGAACTGGGCCGACGTACCCTTCTGCGAATACGGTGTCTTGAATAGTGTGCATGTTTAGTGTATTCTGTAAATGTGTAGTGGAATTTAGAGGATCGGGCGGGGGGCATTGGGACTGCGTGGTGGATCATAGCGGAATCTCCCTACATGTGGTATTGCTCACGTCAGAAGACCTGAGTCCGGTTGTGGGACGGTGTCCTGTTAAGACATAATTCCTTTTGAAGATATGATAACCTAATGAAATGGAGAAAGAAATCGAAATCATTAAAACATTTGCATGGCGAGAGCACCAGGGTATGGATCGAAAAATACAAAACACACTATGTCCGACCCGCAAATAAAAGTCAAGACCTTTGGATATCAAACCGAGCGCGTTGTACTTATCTAGGGGCTGTTTAGTGGTATAAAAAAACACTGCATCAGTGAACATTCCAGTCGAAACGTCGGCCGACTTTACCTATGACTTGCCCTTACTATACAGTTTCGGACCAAAACCTCTCATATTTCTTAAAGAACGCAAGTAACGCTGTACGTTTCATCAAGGATCTTGAGGAAGCCGCGTGGTTGCTCGCCTAACGTCATTGTCCTCTTATGAATCGAAACATACGAAATACATTACAGACAGTGAATTGAACCCAGGATCTCCGGATATCGGACCAGTCGGGTTACCACTCGGCCACCGAAGTTTTTTTACACTGGTTCTAGAGTGGACATTCCAGTCGAAACGTCGGCTGACTTCCAACGTGACTTGCCCTTGCTATACAGTTTCGGACGAAATGAACGCGTCATAGAACCTCTCGCGTTTCTCAATAAACGCACGTAACGCTGTACGTTTCATCACGGATCTTGAGGAAACCGCGTGGTTGCTCGCCGAACGTCATTATCGTCTAATTTCCGTACACCGCCGGCTTTATATGCCTCTTTTTTCTCACGGTGGTACTTAATTGTACCTTTTTGAAGTTATCGTCACAATTAACTTAACGATTATCACACAAAGTTGGGATAATGTTTTTTTGTAAATGTATTCGTTTACTTGTAGACACAATATAGTTTTCTACAAAACACAAATAAAAACATAGAAAGTAAAAAGTTTGTTATAAAAAGTATATGGTATTGTGAAGTGCATAATATATACCTAGGTCTACCATATTGACTGCTGTCAATCTGTCTACTACCTATTTAGGCTGCTGTAATAGGCAGCTCTTGCAGTAGACTTGAGGAGCTCGATGGCGCAGTGGTTAACGCGCCTGGTCTGCCAGTGCGGAGATGAAGCAACTTTCGCAAAGGCCGGTCATCGGATGGGTGACCAAAAATTTGTCATAATAATAATAATAATTATAAAAATCTTTATTGCTGTAACATACACGTTTTTACATAAAATTGTTTTGGAGGTCTTCTTTTTGGTATGGAAATACCTTCATCTTGAGCTTCTCCGTGCTTCGGAAGGCACGTAAAGCCCTTGATCCCGGCTGCATTAGCAGTCGTTCATAACCACCAATCGCACTGGGCCCGCGTGGTGGTTTATGGCCCGTTCTCCCTATCCATCCATAGGGAAAGCTCGTGCCCCAGCAGTGGGGTCATAAAATGGGCTGATGATGATGATGATGTTTTGTCTTTTTATTTGTTTGTGTGCATAAATCATAAATTAATACATTAATTATTCCATTAGCCTATTCTACTAAGCCATACCTACAAATTATGAAATGTTACGTCAGTCCCGCGATTTTTTTTGACATTGTAGGTATTTGTTGTTTCCCAAAATGTGTCATTTGTAAGTTCACTCAATATTGTTAGATATCTATTAACTTATTCAAGGTAAAAATCCAAAGCGCAAGAGTGTAGGTAGGTATTGCCAAAACATTAACTTTTATTCTGATATCTTCGTAAAGCTTTATGTCCGGCTTTAAGTCCGGCTTCTTGAAGTCAGTAGGTATTTGAATTTTCACTTTTTTGCACTTAAAAATACATAAAGAACTCATTGTGGAGCACTCCGATTCATTTAGATTCTAATCTCCACATTTTTAAACCGTTGAAACAGCTGATCCGCAAATTCAACCGGTCCTCTAACTGTACTTGAGATTTACCGAACTGTCAGACAAAAAACCCATTGTACGTACATTAAAAATCTTCTCATAAATAAAATCAGCATTGTTTTGGTGAGTACATTTATTTAAGGCTACGCATATTTGACTGTGCCGGTTAGTGCTGTCATGACTATGGACAAGACCGCTAAATCAAGGATAGCATCTGCAATGTGTTTGGACAGTTTTGTGTACAAATTAGCACAGCGGCCAGTGGGTAGCCAGCGTGCCGCCGCGTCCTTGCGTTCACTGCAAGCCACCGCGGCCACCTTATCATGGAATGTCATCGTCTAACGAACGGACTACGGTTAGTAGAAAGGCAGCAGCTCACCTTTAATTACGATCCAGCATCACGGCAGCGTTTTGCAAACACACATTAGCCAAGGCAACTGTGGCCATCCACTCTTTCTGTCGCCGTTGTGGATGTTGAAATTTTGTTGTTGAAAACACGATACGTTCGCACCAAAACTGTTTACGGAGCGAAAGTGGTAATTCGAACGCGGAAGTCCGTTGATAATAGGCACTCTATCGCGCATGCGTCTGAGACGGTCGGCTCGCGCGCGGCTCGTATGCGACTCGTCGCAGGTCGTTTCACCGGGTGTCGCGAGGAGAAAGTCTTGGCCGTGGTGCGCCCGCGCCGGTTGGACGCCGCGCCGTGGTGGGGGCGTGACGTCGCAAAACCAACAGACACCTGAGCGCTATGAGCATCACTGTTGTGATTGCTTCATCGATAGAATGGCGACTACCGAAGATTTAGCATTAGTTGTAGTGAGACGGAGATGCTGCGTGGTAGTAAGAAGTTTCGAGTTGTCTGATAGTTACCCTAAACCGATAATAAAAATATTTAGCTGACGATCGGTTTAGTTAAGGGATCAGACCGGAATAACTCCAAGTTTCTTCGCTCAATCATTTTTAAAATAGTCAAAAAACACCCAATAACTATAATAAATTAATATACTTAACCGATAATTCGTTATCAATTAATAGATTGAATCTTATTAAACCGAAGCCGTAGCTCAATGCTTTTGTTATCAATGCCAAATACTCACTTCCTACAAATGTAACTACTAAATATCTAATAACCCCGGAAAAGATAGACCCAAAAAGTCCTATAATACCCAAAAAGTCAGTTGGAAATCTTTGTCATAGTAACAGTAGTCGGTATATAGTTAATAGGCCAATGATACTTTTTTTATGATTTATCATAAAACATCAGTACCTAGTACTTATATCTGTTTCTACTCAAGCGGAGTATTCGTCACACGGTCTCGCGCCGCCTATTGTTTTTATACGTAACTGTGTGAACTCAGTTAGCGCAGGCGCAGTGGTCGCAAGTCGTATAAATTAACCAATTAGTGTACGTTCCCACGGATACTCGCATCCCCTGAGACGCGAATCGGAGAAAGGGACACGTTGAAAGAATTATACAACGAACGATAGAAGAATGTATTGGAGTGCGTCAATCAGTTGTTGCAAAGAAATCGTAATATGTATCGAAATGTGTCTCACGATAGTTTCACTGAGATCAATTAAATAATGAGATTTTGATTTTCCGCAAAATGGCGACACTATTATATGGTGCAGTAATATTGTGTTTTTTTTGTACCAAAATCAACTGGTACGATACCTACACGGCAAGGACAATTGATTTTAAAAAATATCAAAGAATCTATTAATATTTGTAATATTATTATATTATATCTAATATTATTATATTATATTATTAATATCTATAAATGTATGTAAACCAATTCCGTTCTGATGCATCACGACATGACACGTCAGACAAATATAAATCCACCTTAAAGGTGGATTTATATTTGTCTTTCAATATGCCAAAATGTTCAGTTCGTACAAAAATAATACGTAATTAAGATTTAAGTTTTACATAGGAATACCACTACCTACTAGGCCGTCGTTTCCTCATCCGAGAAGCATTCTTGTTAGGTCTGCCCATCACTAAAGATCGTAAAATAAATTTTTTTAACAAAAAAGACCGACTTCAAATAGGAAAATAAAAAAAGTAAAAAATAAATTTACTTAGCACAGAGTAATTCGGTTTTTTTATTTAGTTAATCAGAAATGATTAAATAAGTATACAAAAAACAGCTCTTAAAAGCAAGAAATAATATTGAAATCATATTATTAGTTACTTAGATACGCATATCAGTTTTAAAGAAGGTCTATTGAAGTCGGGTGGGGTTTTTTCAATGAAAAAGTGGAGATAACGGAACAATTATAAAAGTTTAAATAAAACAAAATTGTCCCCCAGCCAGCCATCAACCACCCGACTTCAATAGACATTCTTCAAAACTGATATGCGTATCTAGGTAATTAATAATATGATTTCAATATTATTTCTTATTTTTTAGAGCTGTTTTTTGGATACTTATTTAATCATTTCTGATTAACTAAATCAAAAAACCGAATTACTTTGTGCTAAGTAATTTTTTTTTATCCTGATGTTTCGAACCTCCTTTATCACGTTAGGATAAAATAACAAATGTAATATTTAAAGGCGAATAAATCTGTCGTATAGTGTTTATCATTTATATGTAAACTGTGCGAGTAAGCTTCAATACAAAAATATGTATCTATCAATTATCGCTAAAATCGCGAGCGGGACTTGCACCTATGTATAAGGAATCTAAATAAGACACCGGATCGGTAAGGCTATCGAACTGAAATCTGAGGAACCCTTTAAGTTTCCGCCTCCCCTAGTATTTTCAGCCTCCCCCAAAAAGCCCAGTGAGGCTGAAAATACCCAGTGGAAAACGGCAAACTCTCTCTCTCGAAAAAAAACTGAATTAAAAATGTACAAGTCAAAACAAGATGGTGCGTTCATTCGAAAAAAATAATTTGAGTCATTGAAAATATTTATTGCGGCAGTTAGCTTAAACTAACAGCGGCGGGACAGGGGGAGCATGCTCAGTTTTACATTCCCGATGACAAGTAAGCCATTCGCCACTACAGACAGGGACTAAGGGATCGCAAAATAATCATAGCTGTTATACGAACAATAATTATCAGTAATAGCCTAATACTTTTAATACTTAGCATAAAATTATGATAAAAATAGTGGTCGTAAAGATTAAGAGAAGGGAAAGATTTAAAGAATTCAAATAATTTTACTATTGTTATTCAAATTATTACCATGAGGCAATCATAATATCAACATCAATAGTTTCGTATTGACGAAAATATATAATTAATAAATGAGAATAATAAATGAATTGAATACAATTCTCAATAACGAATGCCCACTTTAATATGGTTCAAATAAATAAGTTCAGCAATTTAAAAAAAATGTTTGGTAGAAAACTGTTATATGAAATTTATAGATCTACATACTTATTTTCTATCTTCAATGCATAGTTCTTTGTTATTGTTGATGAATTACTTGATATTTAATCTATGCTCTTGAACTTTTTTAACAGTTTTCAGAATTTTACTGTAAGTTTCGCCCTTTAACTTTTTATATGCTAATATTTTTTACGTTACAATATTCCTAAACTGGAGCAGTAAACCCACTCACGCGGCTTATCATAGTTTTCGCATACTATTTCCTGTGTCAACTGATAATAATAAAAATTTACTTCACAAAGTAACCCCATTATTTCGCAAAGTTTACGCGAGCACTAACACTCTATACCTACGGGACTTTAGTCGCGTTTATTTTCCCTTCGCAGGGGCCGCGGCCACGGGTAGACTGATGAGATGAGTCTCCGTAATATAATATTTAAAGTAAATGCGAGTCGATTTGTAATGATACATGAAATAGTTACCACCATATTTATTTAAAAAATATAAGCAACAATGTGTGTAACAACTCCAAGTAATCTGTGCACATCATCAGTACAGTCCGCCCCTGTATGTCCGGGAGCCATCTGTTTATACAATTATCGGTTAAGAGGCGAGTCAGTGGCGCGCGCTGTTCTTCCTAAATGACTCCTTCATGAGCGATATCCATCGGGATACTTATTAGTGGGGCCACATATGACATGCCTTAGTACGCGCATAGCATTCGAAAGTATCGTTTCTCCAGAAGTGACGTATATTATTTTGTAATTAATAGCAAAAAGTTTCTTACCAGAAAATAGTTTTGTTGTGAAACTAGCAAAACAGTGTTCGAAGTTTAAAACTTTGAAAAAATATTTAAAATCCGAGGAGTGTTTAAACTTTTGCTGATGCCATGGAGAACATTTTGAACTACCAGTGCAAAGAAACATGGGTACAGCCAGTGTTATCAATTGGCTCGTATGATAATGGATTTGGTTCGGTGCCGGTCGCCAAACAAAGGTGTCAGGCAAACGCGCGCGAAAGGGATCGTACACAAAAGTTAGTGCAAGTAGTTTTGAATCCATCTTACTTTTCTTTTGATATCATGAAAATAAATTGTGTTCATCTTTTCGAACAAAACGATAATAAACTTTTACTTCCTTCACTTGTTTCTTTCTAAGTACCTGCTCCTCTTCCTACTACTACTAACTAAGGAGCCATACTCTTATCAGTGAAGCATTTTCCGTTCGTTTCCATCCTAAGCTAATTCTCTAACTCCTTTATAAGACACAATAATAAGGCACTCGCTTTCTCTTTCTTTTTATAAATGTAAGAAAATTTCGTATTGTTTATTTTAAAAAAGTCGAAACAAGTACATTTACATAGTGCTCATATAGCTTCAACAAATGATTATAGCGTCCTTAGAAAAATAGAAATGTTATCAAAATACTGTTCCTGTTTTTAAGCAGCGTGAATATGGCCTTCAACACACTGCGCCTGCTCATCCCCACGGAGCCGCCTGACCGCAAACTCAGCAAGATAGAGATTCTGCGACTGGCTGGTAGCTATATCACACACCTAGACAACCAACTGTACACAGGTGAGAGTAGTGGCGTTGCTGTAAAATATAGTAACATATCCCCTAGTCTGTCGAAACGTCATATTATGGTACGTACAATTGATTTAACCATTGTTATACGTTAAGGACAGACGAGTGTATATGATTAACGACCAGCTAAAAAGAAAAGATCGAAACCTCACTAACAGCTGGTACATCAATATAGATGACTATGCAACTGTACACAGGTGAGAGTAAAGAGTGCGTCGTTATAGAAACATCCGTCAAACGACAAGCTACAAAAAAAACAAAATATTATTGTCGCAGATAAGTGAGACATCCCACATTTAGATAACCAACTCTAAACAGGTCAGAGTAATGAGTTCGTTTCTATAGTTTGACTGATCGCAAGCTCAGCACGATTGAGATTCTGCTGACTGGCAGAAACATAGTAAACTAGACAACAAACTTTACACAGGGTAGAGTAGTGCGTTGCTATAGTACCTACCTACCAACCGACCAACAGCAAACTTTGCGATATCAGCATCTGGGGCCTGGATAACAGCAACATTTTCTAATTTTATTTTACAGTTACACAGAAATGTGCGCTTTATAAAGAATATGTGATAAAAACAAACACATAAGTAAATGTTTATGAAAATCAGAACGTTGCTATTGCCCAGACAGTTATTTTATTTAAAAAAAAACAACTCTACACAAGAGAGAATAAATTCGAGTTTCTAGTAAAGGTAACAATATTCAATTAATAACGTTTAAAGTAGATGTTAAGCCCACTATCAGCATTAAAAAGGTTTTACTGTTAAACCATCCCACACTTGAGGTAATCGGGCCATAACCGTATCCCACCATGCGTTGGTTCAATACAAATTGGTGCCATTTTAATGACTACCATTTATATTATCTCTATACCTATCTATCAATACTAATTAAAAGTTAGGTAAACATTTTAATAAAAAATAATTTAAAAATAAACTTGGAAGAGAACTACTGCCGACAAACTGCTATGCAGTATGGCAGATAATTATTTTGTTGAATACAAATATATTTTGAAAATAAATTGCAACAAAGATACATAAAAATAAATAGCAACCAGGATGAGAGGGGGTGAAGGGGATTCAGTAATGTAAAGCAACAAGGCTAGACTGAATAAGTACTTCTTAGACAGACATGTACCATCTTACATCATTTTGCCAAAATTGGGGGCCTTTACAGTTGTCATTCAAAAAAATATTTTTTTAGGTGAGATGGAACGACCGTGCCTTCAAAAGAACGATATTGATCACAAGAATCAGTCTCTATGCACTTTTTGCTGGTCAAATGTCAAGAAAGATGTAAGTACATAATTATCTTGTATTGTAATTTAATATTTTTCTTCGTTTATGTAGTTCTTCTTTGTCTGCCTTTTGCTGCCCCGGACTAGCGTCAAGATCCTAAAAGGATCCTTGGAAAATATTTTTATGAATATTTACCTTCATAAATATATATCTAGTAGTTAACCTCATTAGGGGGCCGACCGCCAAACTCGATCGCTTTCGATCGCTTTGGCTACGTGTATAGTTTATAGCGTCATATTATCTTTCAATATTGCTTTCATACCTATATGCTATAGCTATAGGCTATAGCTTACGATATTGCTTACATATTGCTTTCGAAATGACAAGATGACGCCATAAACTGTACACGTAGCCAAAGCGATCGAGTTAGGCGGTCGGGGGGCAGCTTTTGGACGACTGCCATCAAATGAAGACAACCGGGACCAAAAGTGCCTTCTAAAGCACGGCAGAGCTGGATATATTTTTAATTTATGTGACCCCATTTGGTGAAACTTGCCCACAATATAATCCTCCTAATAGATCCTCCGAATAAATAGTGATATTTATCTTTTCAGACGACTGCTTCAACTAACTGCAACTTATACAAGACACCTTATTGAATAACCTTCGGCAGGTACTAATCTTAAGTATTTTGTTATTTTGATAAAATTGTAATACTAGTCCAAACTTAAGTATTTATAAGGCATAAATATTTATAATTTATTTTACAAGGAAAACCAAAGATTATTAATTATTTGCTATTGTAAACAGCTGACATGATTTGTTTTTTAACTGACTTGCCATTTAAAGCAGGACAACAAAATATCATAAATTTCCATTTTAAGTTAACAAAATGTCACAATTTATTCGAAATTACCTAACTGTTAAAAATGAGATTTGGTGGAAAAGGAATGAAAAACATTTATCGAAATGGCACGATTTTATTTATATTAAAATGTACTACTTATTATTAAATATAAAACAAGAGGTCTCTTCTAAAAAGAGCAAAACAGAAGTCATCACAACCGATACTTAAAATGTGAGTTATTTTCGCAAATTATTAGTTATACTATAAAGTGTTGTCCCGAATGTAATGATACCTACTTGATGTTATGTATTATAAAATCTTGTCCCTGACAAATTATACTTGCCAGTTAATATACATCATATGTTAAATACGTGTTGAAAATACGAAGAATTTATGATTATGACCATTTAAAATTGTTCTGTTTGATAGTATAGTACCATAGAAGGAATATTTTCATTACGTTTGTGCAAAAATATGTTATTCTTGAAACCAGTTTATGAAACGAATGAAATTGTGAGATTAAATAAAGTATCGAAAAATTACGTTTTTAATTGGTTTATTAACATTCCAATGTTAAGTGTTATTACAATAATGGACTAGTTTCTTACAGAAAGAAGTTTAACATTATAACATGTTACAGAAACATTTGTCTTAAAGTTCGTTCTTGTGTGTTATTGTAGTAATTCATCTGAATATAGCGAAATATAATCAACAACTAATCTTTATTTCTAAGTTGTGGCAGTGCTTTTGTGAATATAATAAATAACTGACCTAGTGAATCATAAGTAGAAATTTAGTAAAAAAACTACATGTACTTAATAAGTATATTATACAATTTACAACGCTTAAAAATATTAAGTCAGCAATTTTCTATTTATAATATACAATTTTAATGCATAGGAAAAAATGGTTTTATTTTTGTCTAATAAGTACCTACCTCGACTCATCCATCACAAAAGCTTAGTATGAAGCTGGTCATAATTTAAGAATTTAAAAAGAACAATACAGATTTGAAAAGGATACAAATATTCGTTGCCGTGGTTGGGCCTTGTGTTTGCCAAATATAATTATTATACTTTAGGTAGTTTTAACGATCAATAAACGCTACATCTTATTCCAACCAATTATTATCGGCCCTTCTAATGGTTTCCTACACTAATCTCCAAACCATCATCATCATAAAAATACACCTTGTCTTTGCTGGGTAGAAAAACTCAAAAAAACAAAATAATTGCTTTTTTAATAACCGTCCTTTAAAAAAGGTTAAGCCGATATCATTTACGTTTCATTTATAACATGAATTTGTAACTTACAGTTTTGATAATGCAATAAACATTATCGACATGAACAAAATTAATTATTTAACTACAACATAATTATTGTGACTAGTAAAAAATCTAGTCGATTAAGTAGACTCTTAAACTACACATAAATAAGGCAAGTTATTTATTTACAAGAAAAAATATATCCGTTCGAATATATAAAAACAATCATATCAACTCACATAGCTTAAATCTATATCTAAGGAAATGCAAATAGACAAAAAATAATATAAAATTTCTTAATACAAGGACTCGTGCAAATTTAACAAAACTTAAACACACTTCTGTTTAGAACATCACATACGCACATTTTTCCTCTATGAAGACATCACAGTCAAAATATTATAATTTATCAAATACATCGCCTGATGAACCATTGAGATATAAAAATATAAACTAAACAATGTAATTAGCAGGAAGGACAAATACAATTGAAGATGTTTTACTCGGCATCAAGTCTTGCACCATAGGTCACTAAATACGATTGGCATATTTATTAAAAACATTTTTGTCAACTGTAAGTTGCAAAAATTTAATAAAGCAAATTGTGATTAGTAAGCCTTGGTGGAAGTCCCTCTTATTAAAATCATGAAAATAGTTATACAAAAACCTCGCAAAAACTAACACCATTGCAAACCATCGTCATGATATTTGTAACTCATTTCCCAACTGTCTCAGTATAAGTATCAAACAGGCGATATGAACTGAACAATTCCGCAACACTATGTACACTACACATCAAAATCTCTCACACTGTGTCCCACTGTCACTTCTCACCATAAAGTACTCTAGCTATCGAATACTGTTCCTGTCCCTCCCTATGAAAGGGCTAGACTCGTGATTATTTTTCTCCAGGTTCCCCGAAAGAGTCGGATCTGGTCGACTCCGCTTGAAGAAACCAAGCTTCCATAGTGCTATGATCAGCAGTATTAGCACTATTAGGCCAATGATCACTGAAAGGATGATCACCCACAAAGGCACCTCTGTGGGCTCGCTTATCTTCAAGTCGGGGTATGCCACCGTCTCCACCTACAATAATATTGAATATTAAACCTACTAATTACACACAACAATCAAATTCTTACGCAATTGCTTTGCCATCTTCTAGTACCCTTTAAACTTGAACACAGTAATGCAAAACTATACTGTTAGGCGGTAGAAATAGGAACTAGGGTGGTCAAAATCCAGTCTAGTCCAGGATTCTGGGCAAAATCATACCATCATACCTCCGCAAATCTTTAATCAGCACTCACCGTGGCAGTGTCATCATGATGCTTATTCTGATGGAGGTTGTAATGGTCTGGTATGAGGATATACGCGGAGGAGGCGATGTTGACGTGGCTGACGCGCGGGTAGTCTTCCACCAAGGTGGCGTTCCACAGGCGCGCCTTCACCGTGATGGTCGTGGCCTGCATGCGGCCCAGCCGGTAAATCACGCATTGGAACTGTATGCACTTCGCCGTCTTCTTTTGGCAGTTCTGTAGAATAAATATTAATGTTAACATTTAACTCTGCAGATTTAGAGTCACTCATTTTTTAGAACTGCATGTATTCTTCGCTGTTTTCTTTTGACAGTTCTACAAAGGAGATGTCATTGTCATTGTCTGTCTGTGGAGTTAGAATTATGGGTTAATGTTTATCCATTATGTTTATTCAATTGAATAGGTATTTATATTTATGATTATGGTTATATATAATTTTACGCAAATTCTGTTGCGAACAAATTACAATTTAAAAAATTCCACGAGCGGGATTTTTTTCACAGCAATAAAGTAAACCCGAGCCTGTTGTCTAGGACCAGTGAACAGACCACTAACAGAGATAGCTTAACACATTATGTCATCACATTATTAGTTAGAACTAGGTAGTAGTAAATAGTCTATGACTGTCCTACAAATGCTTCCATTATTGAAATCACTACAATTGATGGGTAAAGGCTTGCCATCGCGGGATGGTGGTCATAAACCCGGGCTATGATCGAAAATACGAAACACACTTTGCCCGACCTGAAAATCGAACCTGGGACCTTGGGGTGTCGGGCCAATCGCTTTGCCTCTTGGTCACCGAGGCGTTTACTATATTATATTAGTCAAAACTATTGTTCGAAAAAACACAAGACTTACCATATTAACCACTTGCTTGCGTTGCCCGTCCTTGTCCGTGTACGCTTCTGCTTTTACAATGTCGTTTTCACGTTTCCTTCTTACTTTATTGTCTATAGTACGGGTAAATTCAAATGCTTTCTTCGTTTCGTTGTGCTGCTTTTCATTGGAGCTGACACTGAGCTTGCCTGATTTCAGGAATGGATCCATTTCCAGGTTTTCCAGATATGGTTCCGGTACGCCTGGACGCTGTGTTAATTTCAGCGGGTTTATTTGATTCTCTGAGATAAAGCACTCGCCATTGCTTTGGTCTGTAAGTAGAAATATTATTTTCAACAAATGCTTTAAATTTAATAGGTTATGCTCTCTCATTCAGTTATGATTTGAATATACTTTTGTATTATCTACATTTCATAGTACAAACTCTTATATCAGAAAAATTATTATATCAGAAACCAGCTTAGGTTTAAGTGTTTACTGACCTATATATTTATTATAAAATATACTTCTTCGAGAGAGCTTTGAACACCGGAATGAATCGAAGACACTGCAGGCTAATCTTACAATACCCTGAACAGAAACACTTCACAAATGCGCATCAGAAAATGTGTACGCTAATTTGAAATATTACCTGCTTCCCCGTCAACAGTAGGTACATCTTCAGGGTAGAGAAGCCATTTTCCTTGCGTGTTTTCAGACGCCACCTGGTGCGGCCACGATATCACCACTTGTACGGAAGATACCCTCCATGGCCCTTCGTTGAATACCTACAAAAAATTAAAAACGAGATTATTACCATGATTTTGTTATATTTTAGTATCCGAATAAAAGAGGTGTACCTAAGTGTTTTTGCTTTGCTTTGTTTTTGCAGAGTATGAGTATGTTTGTTGGCATTCATTATCAATCATCATCATCATCAGCTCCCCAGCAGTGGGGCACGAGCCTACCCTATGAGAACGGGCAATAAACCACCACGCGGGTCCAGTGCGTATTGGTAATTGTTAACGACTTGTAATACAGATGGGATTAACTCGAGATGATAAATTTTTGGTCACACATCCGATGACCGGCCTTAGCGATAGTTGCTTAACCTCATCACTCGCAAAACGGGCGCATTAACCACTACGCCATCGAGCTCCTCCTCGTTAACATGGCTTGGTTGTTATATCGTATAACTATTTTAATAAATTATTATTTAAGTACTTGCTTTGTTTCTACGTATTGGTTTAATGCCGATGTCCCAATGTTCTAATGGCTTAGGCTTAAGTACAGCAGTGGACAGGCAGTGGAGTGAATAAGCTTTGATGAGATGGTGATAATTTAAAATACAAGACTTTCTTAGTGATGTCAATAGGGATATTACCTGATAAGTGTGCACTACCCTTGTGCCAATATCATCAAAGTGTGTCATAGCAGATTCCCCTTTTATCTCACCGCCGTAGAACACCTGTTCTGGTCTCGCAGCTCTAGAATCATAATCATAAAACTTGTTTCAATAAACTACTTTAAAGTATGTAAAAATAACAAAAAACTAAATTTTTAAAGAAACGTTTACTTTTGAAAACGGGTACTCTTGCGGATGATGTTGAAAGATCTCGAGTGCACTTAAAAAAGTAAAAGATTTTTTAAATACAAAAGTTTAAAGATTAGTAAATGGTGTTTACCCTTTAATCAGCAGCTCAGCATTCTTGATTACAAGAGCTTCGACTTTCGCAGGTGTCTTTCCAGGGTACAGTTCCTTGGAGGTGGAATTGGCCCATACGCTGAACACCACTGAAGGTTCGTTGTCTTCAAGGGCTCTAGCGTCGAACCGCATCGTAATCGGCGGAGTACCATCGGGTTGCTTTCTGAATGGATTCTCTAGCATGCATGAGACTACGGTCTTGTTCAAGCTCGTGCAGATCACATGTTTATCCTGGAAGCAGTAATGTTTCACCATCTTTTTAAATTATAAATTACATGACATAACATTTCGGATGCTGGGACGCAACTAGTTCGAGTGAAAGGGCGGCAATTTCGTGATTTTGTTTTAAGAATAAAGTTTTAAGTTTATTGTACTTACACTTATATTAACAGCGATGTAGTGGAGACTGGCGTGATGCTGAACAAACAGTTGCGTCTCGTAGGCCGATTCTCCATAGTTGTCCACTGATATTGACAGTCTTATCTCTTCCTCTTGGCCTAGCGTCAAGGCATATGCATCACTTCCTTCAGCTGGAACATGTAAAATTGCTCTATATAAAGTTGTCCATATGTTAGAACAATAATTTAGAAAATTAATAAAATTTACATGCTTTGTGTTCTTGATAATAAATAAAGCAGATGAAGAAGAAAAAAAAAAAAATTTATTGACCAAAAATTTTTGCAGCTGAAATTACTTTATTAAATTACTTTTTGTAATGTCAGTTTTAAAAGTACTACGTTAGTGGCACCCTTGTTCGACAAGAACCAGTAAACGACATTTATTTCCTTCAATTATTAAAAATAAGGGTCAGCCATTAATTTTAGTCTAATGCAACAATTGAATATAAACCGCTAGCTTCCTATCTTTCATCCCGTAAAATTTCACTGAAATATGTGTTATGTTTTGTCAACGAAAACTGTGTCAAACACTGGTGCCATTTGAATAGAATAGAATAGGTATTTATTTGACTAACACTGTACACTCAACATTCATAAACAAAAGGAAAAATTGGTAATAAAATAAATAATATTATTAACAAAACGAATATAAAATGTTTACAAAAAACAAAATAAAACAGTACATTGTCGAATTATGCATACGTTGCTGCATGCACAGTGTCGCCAAACAGGGTCTGCACTCAGTATGAGCTACGGATTATACGTAGTGTTTTTTGTTAGTGCAACCATTGCATGACGTAGGAGTAACTGACCTTGAAAACTATAAAATCATTACCCTAGTAAGATATTGAATAAATGAAATTTAGAAATATAAAGCAGAAAATGATCGGTGTAGGAAAACAAACTTATGGTCACACTTCAACGTCCCGCTGATGGGATTGGGCCTTTCCACACATGAACAATAGTAGCCCATTAACTAAGAAGATACCTTTGATTTGTCTAAATTACCCTTTGGAAGCTGCAACACAGGATTGACCACCAGGTCGCTGACACAGACGCCATCTGCGCCGCAGTCGTTCAGGAAGTTGGCGGTGAAGATGGAGGTGGCAGTCGCGTTCAACACCGGGAAGTCGTCGATGTTGGGCAGCTGGCCGATCGTCGAGTACCGCGGCCGCTCGTGCTCTAAGGTGTACGTCAATTGGAACTGCAAAAACAAAACAAATGACAGATAGATTAATAAAAAATCCTTAGTATTTGTTCAAGGAGCGCCCCTTTTTGAATTGCTGCATTTTTAAGCTATTGTCGATTGAAGTTAAAAATAAATAAATAGACATCTGAACAAATTGCATATAAGCTCACAATCCACTTGTGTAACTTTTGTTAAACAACTTAAATAAGAATTTTAAAGCTATTTGGACAACGTTAAAGATACAAATTGACTCATCGTATTCTCTATATTTAGCAACCGAGAGGAGAGGCAACTGATTGTAAGCAATAAGGTATTCTATTGCTTTTATATCGTCTCCATGTCAGTTTATATCATTGTATGCAATAAAAGTATAACATTATTGTAATTTATTTACCTTTATCGGCGTCTGTATGTCTCTGGTACTATTCTTCAGATATACAATATGCTCTCTACAATCGTTCACATTCTTGCCTAGGCGTATGGTTTTATTAACAATATTGGCCTTGTCTGAATCAAAGAAGACTCTCGAATACTTCCTTCCACCAGGGAAAGTTTCCGCTTCTATGACGTAATTCAACTTGTGGGTAATGGTCTTAGCTGATCGTACTAAGGACTTGATGATACAGCAGGCTTGGAACTGGAAGCATGTGTAGTTCGTGGTGGGGTCTTTCTCGCAACCTCGGAAGGTTGGGTCAATGTTCAAAATATTTGAAGGGCGAACCGATGTCTTGATGTCGATTATAGGTCTTGTACGGATGAGTGCAACGCTACTCTGTAAAGAAAAATATTTCTAAAGTTTTAGGTATAATTTGCTACAATACATAGTGGTGGCATATCAAAACTTCGGGCCATAATCAAACACTTTTAAAGTAAATAAGATACTTCAGTTAAATATTAAGAAACATTTCCCTTTCCTCATCTAATATGGTAAGTACGGTAATGGTGTATTAGTACATCCAAATGCTGGAACATTATAATGCCAGTTACAATGCGGCTATGACGGTCTAAATTTCTATTATCATCATCATCATCATCATCATCGGCCCATCTTAGTCCACAGCTGGACATAGGCCTCCCCTAATGAGCGCCATAGAGCCCTGTCCTCAGCTTGACGCATCCAGCATCTGCCTGCAGTCTTTCGCATGTCATCATCCATCAATTTCTATGGTATTCAGTAGTATACGGATCAATATAAAAGTGACGAAAATTGGATTCGATTTAACTTACATTTTCGTATGCGCCAACAAGCAAATCGGGGTATCCGTTACCATCCAAATCAAGTCCACCAGACAAAGAGTAGCCGAAAGTTCTCAAAGTCATCGGCAAAGATTCAGCTCTTATCACTTGGTCAGGCTTACTCCTCAGACCAGATTTCCTGTCTCCCATATGGATATATACAACTCCGTGACCTTCGTACGGGCTACCAATAGCTATGTCCTCGCAGCCATCTCGGTTCAGATCTCCGGCATTGGCTATCGTGATACCGAATTGCGATTCTGGTTTGCCAGTCAATTTGATATTGTATTTAGATGTAAAATTGTTGTTGTTATTGAGGTATAAATAGACGGCGCCGCCGGTGTCACGAGAGAAATAGAAGGGTGCCCCGACTAGAAGATCGGGGAATCTGAAAATATAACATATTTATTCGCTTATAGTAATTTTATTTTTTGTTTTGATACAAATCCGGCAAATGAACATATGGCCTTCATTTACCGACACAAATGCCTCGAAGCATCTAGATGAGTATGGGGATACGCTTGTATAATACATTTCTCTCCAGAAAAGATTCAAGGATTGTTTACGAGAAAACTTGAGTTTCTTGCAAACCAAAAATTTATTTACGCTGTAAAGGACATTAGCGGCCACAAGTCTAAAAGTACAAAAACTTCCCACCAGATAAATAGCGGCCACCACAACCAATGGACGCTTGAGACACTATGGGTAATATTTCAAACCAGAAGACAGCAACGAAATCCAAAACTGTTTGGAGGCTCAAATAAATATTAGGGCAGTCGCTATAAAGTCGGATTCTGAGTAGAATCGTAGCACCAGGTACACTTTCACAAATTTCTTAAACAGTTGTCAGCCTTCCTCGAATATGCTGGTCTGTTCACTAAATCAAAGGAAGTATCAACATTATGATAATTTCCACTCACCCGTCCCCATTGACATCCGCCGAAGCCACTTCGTATCCGAAGCTGGAGCCAAACTGCTCCCCCTTGAAGATCTGAGCGACTTTCAGAATGTCGATGTCGGTGCGCGTCCAGTCCTTGATGATAGGCTTGCTGAAGATCACGACTTGACCGGTGCCGGAGGCTCGAGGCGCACCGGCGGCGTAGGCAGGCTTGTCACCGAAAAAATTGGCTCCTGTCACTGACATTCCTGTAAATGTTAAAATTATCGTGTTTAGTTTTTGTCTGATTAAGTTAAAGTATGCAGCTGCGTGTGTTTATGTAAGATTCATATAATGTGTAGAATCCTAAAATGATCAGGCAGTTTTGTAAATAAATAGCAGGATTATGCAATACTCTACATGGTAAGTCTAGTTTGAACGCACACACGTAAAGAACATATAATAGTAAGTGAGGTAATGCGTGCCTACAATGGAAATAAAAAAGAAATATAAAATAAGTAATATCAAAGAGCTTTCATCAAGCGCCGCACCGCCTAAATTTAACTACTACTGCTGCCATCTAGCGGTAACCAGCGAGACCATCAGTTCCATGGGAAAGCATCATGTGTGACTAACTTGCCATTCTACAATTAACAAAACCAATACTTGATCACAAGATTCACTATCAAAAAGCAAAGATCGTAAACTGGATACCATGCAGATGCAGTTTTGATATTTGCAAAGCATTTCGAATTTTTTTAAATAACAATAACTAATAAGTTAAAAATGAACAGTAATGCCAAAGGCGTGCTTTTGCTAGTAAGATCGTAGTTCCTACGAACTACGTGTGAAAATAAGAGCGCACTTTCCCCCTTTTGACTACAGAGGTTCTGTAAGAAAACAATCATGCTTCATTTTTGTTGTGATTATTTGAGAAAATACAAAATTGTTAGTATCTAAGTAAATAAAAACTATATCTGGAGGTGGCCTTTAAATAGATGGATAATACTTGTCATTAAAAATAAATATTGAACATAAAACTCAAAATAACTTAAAAGTTATAAGTTGGCAGTTTTTTATGGCATAGGGACAGTAAAATAGTTATTTTTAATTATGCTACTGCTTTCGTGCACTATTTTTGTGTACTACTTTTAGTAAACAGTCATAGATGCCGAAATCGGTCAGGAGATTAGTGGTAATAGTAGTAATTAATTCAACCAAAATATTTATAATAAAAATTTACCCAAGTAGCTATATTTCTCGACAGGACTGGCTCCGTCTGCCACCGGCGCCAAGTAGACTATGTTATCTCGACCCAGGACATCATCATTGGCGTCCTGGGCGAAGACCGTGCCCCTCCACGTGTAGGGACCAGGGCTGCCCATCAGGATCGTGTCGTCCTCCAAGAAGGAACTGCTGGTACCCACTTGGCAAAACCCAAAGTCTTCATGTTCCCTGAAGCAGATACAAGAAATTTAAGTTCCTGAAATATGTCAATACCTATGTGGCACAAATGCTTCAATAGTCCAAGCAGGTCCGTCTGCAGGTATGATTACTTCCGACAATGAAATTCTGGTAATCTTAGGTGAAGAAAATATATCATTATTCTATAACATCCCATTGCTGGGCTCAGGTCATTCCACATAAACACTAGCATATTGGGAGATTGGGCCATAACCATGAGTCCCACGAAATTGGCCCAATGATGGTTAGAGGGCTCAAATGAATGCTGTATGTGTCTTAGCACAGAGGAGCTCAAGATATTTTAATTTGATCACCTTTTTCACATAATAAGCCTTGCAAAAGTTGCTTGATCTGCAAGATCGCAACTTAAACGCGCAAATACTAAATTTATCTAGTAACTAAAATATTTGATAACAAGTTTAATGCATAGTAAATATACAAAATTTACCTGACAACTGATCTTCCTTTACATGGCTCCCATATATCAGCTAGCCGCAGCTGGTTGTTTAACATATAGCACAATCCTTGACCCAACTGAGACTCGCCGACCTTCCGGATATATCTAGAAAATAACATTTTTTACGTAAATATAATGTTCTTATTCAAATAGTTAAAGATATTTGGGTGCCAAACGCAAGTTTTATTCACCGTTCAATCACGTTAGCAAAAACAACATATTTTATGACAAAATTTTAACTCACCTCGTTTGTCATTAGGAAGCGCAGTTTCAATATCATACAAATTCTTATTTTCAATAACGTGATCGAATGCTTACTAAAACTTGCACTAGGTATCCTCAAGGGTTAGTAAGAATTTTGTGATGATGTCAGTCTAATGTGCTATAGGAAAAATACCGTTCTTCTTTCAGTGCTTACCTATGAGCACAGACGACAGCTTTCTTTCCGGGTCCTTGACTCCTCACAGAGACTCCGAGCCACTGGCCCTCCTTGATCTCATCAGGATATGGACTACTCAGGTTTACGTTTGTCGACTCCAGTCCTATACCTATAAAAACTATTGTTTAGTACACTTGTTCAAACAGCACAAGCTTTATATTAAACAAGCATCAAACGTTGCCAAAATTAATCATTAGCGCAATAAAGTAAAAACACAGATTAAAAAATGTTAAGACATGATGTTGAAAACAAATCCTTTGAAAAAACTAAGCTAGAATTAGACACAATATTTTATAAATGGCAAAGAGTATTGATACCTTTTATTCACGATCAGAGGCATGTTATTCAAATTCCACGCAAACAGTATAAACAAAAGAAGTGAAGAATCAAGAGGGACAATTGTTAAATTTTAAAATCTCAGACAGAGCAACAGGAAATTCGAAATTGATATTAGCTTTTGAGCTAACTATTTGAATCCCAGTACTTTTGGCAAATGCGAAGCTTTGTTACCAGGCGTGTATGATGCTATATTCTTAAAACTAGAGCACAAAATACAATGATTGTAATATAGGTAGGTATTTCAGTTGAACAATTCCGTGCTAATGACAAAACTGATTATAAAAAGGATAAAAACATGCATATTGATGGTACTGCTTTGTATGCGCTTTGCCTAAACATGGTGACATAGTTGCGTTAAAGTGACTAAGAAAGAAATACTCCTGTAATTCTGAAACAAATCTAAGAAGATACGGCTCAAACATGTGGTCTCAGGTTAATAACGTTATCGAAGACTACTTTATGTTAATTTTGGAGCTGATACTGACGTCATTAATAATGGCCGATTCGTTAGAACACCAGATAGGACACCAATTATGTTTTAAAGTAAGTATGGCAATTAAATTTTGTTAAACTCTATGAAGTTAATCGGCCCAGTGTTATTTTTTATTAATTTATGTTAGCTGATTCTATTACACAAAACCAGTACTTCGGTTTTGACTGTATGCAGTTATTTCGTTTGAAACTACGCTTTAAGTATGCTACAGAATTTTAATCATATTATTGAAGAAGAATTATACCAGTCACCTTCTACACTTTCATATTATTAGGTAGTAAGTTGTTTCAAATAATATAAGTATTTTTGACTCTAAATCAAAATCAAACATACATCTTTTAATTTAAGGAGTAACTGTCCTCAGTGGTTTGCTTTTATGCTATCTTTAGCTCACAAATAGTTATATAGTGTATTTACTATCGTCATATTCATTAATAAAATCATAAAACCAAACATATTTGAGCTATTGAAGTGTTTACTTTAATGTTATGTTAAAACACAATAAGTTTTGGTAATGTTTAACGAATATGACGGGTATGTACAAACTATTATAAATACAATGTTTACATTAATCGTAGTGCTTCTTAGCTAAGCTAGTGAATGGGTGCTTTGGCAAGCAGTTAGTGCTTTCAATGCAGGATTTATAGAACCAAAAACATAGGTACATAACTTCATATATGGTTTTATATAAATCCAACATATGAAGTGGTAAATAGTATGAATATGTTGACTATGCAAAATAAAAAAGTTTCTATCTCTGTTAGTGCACATGCGTTGCAATATATGAGTTCGTTCCGTTGTTTATTACGTACAAAATCAGATATAGTTAATAAGATCAACTAAAAATTAATTGTAATGGAACGCGAAAGTGTTATGTTGATTATTCAGCTAACTATATCTGAATTCGTAAAGTATTAAAATAAAGATAGACAGGCAAATGTTCCTATTAGTAAATCAAAAATAAAAGTACAGCGATTAGTCATATTAGTCGAGAGCAAATGATTTAGAATAAAGGAGGTTGAGACCACAGCTCACTTACTGGTCCTTATTTTGCCGTACTTCGCTGTTTGGAGCACCACCGACAAAAGACAACAGTTTAGTTAAAACTCATAAGTATTTTATCATTTAATTCAATTGTTCTGAATTATAAATCTACCATTGAAGAAAAACTGGCTAAATCCTTCGTAATTATTACAATAGGAACCTGTGTGATAAACTTATGAAAACCTGTAGAAGTAGTACATTTTCTAAATCAAAATATTTTCCTAAGTGCTTCTTCTAAATCTAACGTGTTCTAAGAAACAAATCTGTGAATTATTTTTTAACATAATAAGTGATTTGATTTGGTTTTTCTAAATGTGTAAATACAAATTTATACTAATTATAACAGTTGGTGCATCTATCATTAGTTTATTTCACAAAGTCTACTTGTTTCATCTATTTATTTGTTTATTACGTGTTGAGACGTAAAACTATCTTAACGTTTTATACTATAAAGATAAAGATAAACTTCATTTAAATTAAAAAAATGTTTTCTCTACAGTATATCACGAAGGAGACGATTTCGATTTTAAAGAATCAACATAGCAGTGAATTTTACACAGGAGAGTCTTGAGAGAAATTTGGAAAACGAAAACAGGCATAGGTAAGTTTAAATGAAGTTTATGCATTTATTCATGTGCGATCGAACCAGCTGGCACAAGTTCAATTGACTATTGAAGGTACGAAAGGTGACAACGTACATAAGTTGTATGTTCAAACGAGCTATAACATATCCGCAGTTTTTTTTAATGAATCGTGTGCTTATACCAATGACGCACAAGTATTACTCACTTCTCATGCCATCCGTGACGACTTGCTCGCAGTCCCTGACAGCAGGCGTGAGGGCACATTTCCAGAGGGCACCAGACTTTTTGGTGTTCGGCTGAAGGTTCTGCCCTAACGGAGCTCCGACTAGCAACCTGCAAAATAACGGAAAGCTTACATTGTAATAGAACCGTAGCATATCGAATTAGATCTAGGAACCTAATGCTCTTTATCGCTTTGACCTTATGTTGTGTTACTTAATCTTTTAGTAACATCTAAGTGGGGGTTTCTGTTTCTACTTCAATTTTGAGTCACCTTAAATTAAAAACCGGTTTACATATTTTATATAACCTATTTGTTTAAAAAATAAAAACTCTCCTCTTTAGTTTGAGCTAAAAAGCTTATTTCCTTATATCCCTGTAGCTTCTTATTTTTTCTAAGTAGGCGTTCATACGCTTGCTGTTTTTATTTCGTCCTTAATTAAAATTCAATCAACAGTTGTATCTCATTATTAACTACGAAAATAAAGAACATAATTTTGATTATACGAGTAGCTATACGTCTCATCATTAAGCTGCCAGAAATTGAGTAATTGATTAAATTACATAGCGGGTAAATCTTCCAAGTGACGTCAGCAATTCTGCCAGTCAACAAGACGTGTGTGATTACGGTTCATCGCTAGTCCTTCATTACACATCATGATTGTCTTTAGCAAGTATATGTGATAGAGAAAACATAATTACACATTATAAAAAGTATGTTCGATACAGACATCTCTGTATCAAAGCGTACATTTAATAATAGCATCGTCAAAGAAAAATAACAATGCTGTTTATCCAATTTTGTTAATTACAGTACCAAATGTGAGGGTGACTCTTATGGGGCATCAAAAGTCACTTATCACGATTAGAGTTAGGGTAAAGCCACCGAAGAATACCTATGCACTACTAAAAAGTACGTAGTAACACTTAGCGGTTGGCGACAACGATTAGTTTAGAAATTTTTCTTAAGACAATACCTTTCTTCTTTTGTTTCATTTTTCACATATCGTGGAAGCGCTTCGCCTTTATTTTATGTGACGATATGTTACGGTTACGCTGAAACTAGAAGCGCACTTTACCAGCAATCTGATACTTATCCGAAATTATGTATTTATTTTATTGTATAGGTACCCCGCTGGAAATCGAACCATTAGACTACAGAGCCAGCAAAAGATACTTAGGGTAGTCCACACTTTGGGTTAGAAATGCTGAACTTTCTAGGAAACCTGTAAGTACAAAGTTTCCGTCCATTTTATTATAAACCCGGCTCATGTTACAACATCAAAAAATAATGTAATGTATGATCCAATTTACTTCAACAGCTCGTTATCAAACAATCTAGTCTTGGGTCTTTCATTACGTCATTATGGCTTTAACAACGATGGTACCACGACATGAAAGGTAATTTGTGTGATTACCTTAGTGTGACAAACGACCTCTTCAATAATAAGAGTACTGCTTTATAATGTTTATATAATTGCAAAATTATGCCAAACTATGATAGATACAAATTAATCAACTGAATGTACCCGTATTTGTCCCGGTTTGGTTACACTTTCGATATTAAAGTCTAATATAATCAGACTTCGTAATTCAGCTCCACTATAGAATAGGTTACTTTAAAACTAGTAGATAGGTAATTAAACTTCTATCCAAATAGGTATAATATAAAAAAACCAAAGAAATAAAAATGGCAATTTAAAAACTTTTTTCTTTGGTTTTTTTAAGCTCAATTAAGTTATGTTTCTTTTTTTTGTTTTAAGTATTGTTATGTATATTTGTTAGTTTGTTCACTACAAATTGTATGTATATAAGTTGAATAGTACTATTCCATTATATTCCTTAATCAGTCAGTAAATTAGTAAGACAATCAAAAACACTTGGTTCATTGCGACGCATTCTTACGTTTGACCAGATTCTACTATGACGAATGGAACAACCCGTTGCATGTCACCAAACACTAGAAGTTCTAAAAGAATAGTATGGTGTTCAAATAATAAACATAATTATTCAGACCAGTATAAAAACTTCTGTAGATAATAATAATTATCATTATAAAAGTATAATGGAACATATGCTTCTATCTCTGATCTCCCCTAACCCGACTATAGCTTAATTAGTGCTGGCACATCGGCAGTATTAGCATCCTTATATCTTCAGTACACTCATTGTTACCCAGATAAGGCTCGTTTACGTAAACAGTTCTGTACGAACGGGCTAATAGAAAAGGATTAGAAGGTACTGTTAAGGGTATTTTATAAAGCTTTACCTTAAGTAAGTAATAAATAGTAGCTTTACCGAGAATTTACAGATACGATTCTCGCTAGTCGCAGCGTAAATGTTTGTAAGGTGAAATGAACAGCATACTTTAGTTACTTCTAAGGTACTTTAAATGCTTCATATGCTAAGATTGCACAACCCGTTTTAGCATAGAAAACATTAAGAACTTTAGAAGAAAAAGTTTATTGGCTCCGTGCTTCGGAAGGCACGTTAAGCTGTCAACAGCCGAGGTCAACCTCGGAATGTGTCGTCAGTTAACGAATTTTTGCATTGAAACAAAAGGGCTGGCTTCTCTGGGAGTTGCGCAATAGGTACATATTTAAGAGGAGACATCTCAGTCAGACGATTGATGACAATAAGCGGATGAGATGATGCAATCATGCATGATGTAAAGATACCAAAAAATATTCCGAAACACGGAAGAGTACGAGATATTTCTATTAGATCACCTGTCTGTTAATCTCGATTACCGATGCAATCAGTGACGACGCCTATTTATCGCCCGCTATATTTCTCTCATTGCAATACTAAATTGTGGTGGCGTATACAATAAAGCGTGCGCTGTCCAACTATCGATCATCTCGCAATAATCGATTAGCGCGTGCGCTTATTCGATCGCCCTGCAAATAACCAACGCCACAAAATAAGGAGACTGCAGAAAGTAAGCTTCATACACGACGCGCTCGAGCGACGTACACATAGACGCAACAGCTTGCAACAGTCCAAGTGCAGCTGTTGCAAGTAGGGTGGGTTACCATATCTCCGGATTTGACCTGAGTTCTCAGGATTTTTAGGCTCCTGACAAGATTGCGGCCGGACTTCGGAAATCTCAGGATTTTTCGATTTTTCGATTAAACACAGTACGTTATTAAAAGTTTTTTATATGACTCAATCAAAATAATATATGACTTATGACTTAATTCGAACTGAGTGAGACGCCCGTGCGAGCCCGCGGCCGCTCGCATGGCAGAGTGACTCGTGATATCCACAGAACCCACAGGATATAGGTACCTACACAAAAACACAGAGTTTTTTTTCACAGATTTGTGAGTTACGTTTACGACAAAATTTTAGGACTTTTCTATGGAAATCATTCTTTTTCTCAGGACTTCATATTTTCCATCTGGTAGGGTTACCGGTAGGGTAAACTAGGGTTAGTTGCTAGTAACATTCCGTGTCGGTGAGTTGTCTATGTGCGCGATGCTCGAGTGCGTCATGTATATAGCTTACCTTCTGCAGTCTCTTTATATTGTGCCGAAGTATACATTCAATTTAACATTGGTCACGGCGCACCACTTATTATTATATGAGAGCCTGTAGGCCCTAACGCATTTAAATTAACATAAATCAGTGGTAATGTCCCTTGCACTGACACTCTAGCTATTGTATTGGGGTATAATGTCCAGTATAATATTCTGCTACCAAGCCTATCATTCCAGTCGTTAAGCTAATGTTATTGGAGTTAATCCTCACACTCAGTAATTGCAAAGAACAAACGTGACGGTAGGAAGTTAATTTTCAAGTCAGATGCCGGTGACTTCGCTTTCGAAATGGGAGGAGACACTCAAAAAGCTAATAGTAATTTCTAGACTTGCCTGTGCCAGCAAAATCAGTAAATTCTGTATTAAAGCGTTTATTTTTAAGATTCTCTAATAACCGTTTATTATTCTAATGACTAACGCATCAAGTGCAGGTTTTAAGAAAGTATATACATAGGTAATACGTTCGAAAATAAGATTTATACATAATACATTAAGACATATCGAAAACCTCCTATTTTAAGTCGGTTAATAAATCAGTTCTACTACTCTGAGCAGCCATTGTTCTTATTGTTGAAACCTTAAACCCAGCACCCACAGAAAGGTCAACGCACCGCTACAATATGTGTAAATATAAAACAAAAGTCACAATTAAGACCGTATTGTTTCGCCTTGCATTACGACATTTCTTATCTAAACATTTAGTCCCGTAAAAGCTCGCCTTAACTCGAACAAACGTAACGGCGCTTACCCACGCGTGGGTAGAAGAAGGCATTAAATTTTTATAACTGCAAAAGGCAATCGGTCAGGCCCTCATGATCAATTTGTGTTACAAAGGGTTCATTTGTGGTGCAACGGTGCGCCGGGCCGTAGCCGCCATCGATCGTGCCCTTATTGGCGTCACCCGCGCTTTGCGCCCACGCTCCTCATTAATCATAGCATTGAAAACGTCTCCTTTAATGTAAGCCAATATCTACGCAAACTCCGTCCTGCCATTAGGCGAACGTAAACATCTATCGTCTATTATCGCAGACCGCTCCCAGTATACGTCTCGTGTGTCGTATCCTTGGCCGCACCCGGGCTACGAAGGGCGATAAGTTGCTATCAAACAGCGATATATCCTTGACATCGACAGATAGCAACATACCGTACGAGCATTTAGATTTTGGAAATAAACAATGGGAGTGCATTTCTTGGGTGGTTATCGTGCTCGGACTTTTTGTCGTTTAAAATGTTGTTTCATTTTCATCTGATTTTTGTTAAAGGGTAAGGCACACTAGCGCCACCAATTGACAATTTGAGAATTACTAACGGACCGGCTCTTTTTTTAAACATTGCGTACCGTCCGAAAACAGGAAAGCATCCATAGTATTTATTTAATAACGGTGCACTACTTTTTTTGCGTAGTTTATTCACAAAACGGGCTATCGCATTTATTCACAAACAATGGCCACTTTTGGAGTTAGCGAATGAATACAAAAACAAACCTAAAAGTAGTGCACAATTATTAAATAATAGACGTTTGCCTAGTGTCGGAAGGTCCGCAATGTTTTAAAAAAAGTCCAGTTTAGCAGTTATCAAATTAAATCCATTAGCGGCGCTAGTGTGCCTTACCCTTCGCCTTAATGAATTTTAGAGTGTTGCTTTACATAAGTTAAAGAAATCTTTTTAAGTTTAAAGAATACGCATGTTTTAGCGATACCCAAAGTCTGGAAATAATGGTTCACTTTCAAAACGAATTTATGAACAACGCGGCGGCGTCGATCTAATCATAATTTCAATCAACACTGGCCATTCACAATGTCTTCATCGGCAGCCAGAATGAGTAGTGATGTATCGTAAGGACTATTCGATTAAGTCAATTATTGTTGTGAGATCAAAGAGCAGCGGCCGGCGGGCGATGATACGATAGCGGTGAATTGAATGTCTACACGCACACTGCTTGAATGGGACTGGCGATGTAGACAATAGATACGGCACATTGGGTTGGTTGAAACTCATTTATATATTTATAAAGGAGACGTGCTAACAATGGAGTTTCTTTATCACAACTCCAACTTTGTGTTTCTACTCTTTTTAAATTACAAAAGTATTGTACGAGTAGGTACCCCAAGCTATGCACATCAAATATCAGAACTACAACATTCAGAGTAATCTTGAAGCATTTTAGGTAAAAGTAAGTACCTGTGTATTTTCTCAATAATATATCTAGATTGAGTAGCAACAACATCCAGACGTATAGCAACTGAAGTATTTTATCGTACCTAAATCAAGAACTTACATTTTCGTTTGTTGGTCTTTGTGGAATTTGTCAATTAACTGACTTATTTTTACGATTTTATTAGCTGTATTAAGCAACCCATTTACATTACTAATTAAATGTTAATCTGAGCATCGTGATCTTTTACGTAATGTTTTAATTACGTTTAAGCTTAACAGCCTAATCTCTTAGATATAAAAGTCCATGATTATATTAAAGTCCATGATAACGTAATCCAGAAGGCGGTAGTAACCTTTAGAAACACAATTATCTATGTCATGCACCTAATGTGACGCAATAATCAAATTACTTAAGTTTTATTTCTTTATGAGCTTTTGTTAGTTGGTACTATTGCAACTTCACTTATTTTACCGCCTCTGTGGTCTACCGGTTTAGACCAAGAGGTCCCGGGTTCGGTTCCCAGCGTGGGGTTGTATTTGTACTCGGTTTGGTTGGTGGTTTGTTGAGGAGGACTTGTTTGTCCGCCTGGCTCTAGCTACTACCATCTTATCTAAATATGTCGTCATAACATCAATGTTTGTTACATTGTTGTGTTTTGGCAGCTAGAGATGAGATAGCCAGTGCCTCACTAGTCATCACTTAACATCAGGTGAGATCAAGGCACTGTGCTTACCCGTAAAATATATTTATAAAAAAAACTTCATAGTTTCATTTTTTGCTAAATCGTTGTTATAAAAAATTCTTAAAATAACGTCTACAAACATTTATAAACTGTTGTTTTTTACGAAAAAAATACTATTTTTCATGTAAAAAATATAGGAAGTACATACTTTTAAAAAATACAGCAATTTTCAGAGTCTACCCACTCTGAAAATCGTAGTATTTTTTAAAGTTGTGTGAACAGTAAAAAATTGTTCTAAAATAGCGATTGGTTTACAAATATAATATTTATATGTTTTAATAAATTTTCTATTTTTGATATTTAAGGCTGCTACTTTTGTTTTCATATTTTGTACATTTTGTGTGTAACGCTATCGCAACATCACCTAAATCGACTCCGACGGAAGATCAGCGCTAACCTCAAGGCTAGCATTTTGCTGAGTCGGAACTGTTTTGGGACTCTCCTATGCTTTTTTCCATTTTTATCTGTATGTTTGAACTGTTATGTCCTAAATAAATTTATTTTCAATTCAAATACCTACTTATAAGATTAACCAGTACGTGAGAAGTAACCGACATCAAAATGTCATAAATGTTCGTTACAAAAAACGCATGTAACTAACACATAACTCGTGGTCATTAAAATTTTATTACAAATATAGATGGAGATGTTAAACCAAAGGGAATCTTCACAAGTGCGGATGCGGTTGACGCCTTATGAAACGCGATATGCCCTAATAACGAACGTCTCTGTCAGACGGGAGGTGGTGATGCACGACACCGATATAAGCTTTCAGCGAAATGACATTCGAACACCATGCCGCGCTTTTGTAGCTTGTAACAGAGCTTTAGAAATTAATTCCTTAACGAGGCTCAACGCAAATGAGGTTTGACAGAATCCTACCATGCAAGTACTACTGGGCACTAGAGCAAGTCTTACTAAGACATTTCTACTATTCATTCGATCACGTTAACGAAAACAAAAATTTGTAAGGAATTTTTTTAACTTTATTTGAATCGCAATTAATATATGTATTGTTTATTGTTTTCTAAAGTTTACGCGAACACTACACATTTAAATGAAACAACTTTTACGGATCTACTCGCGTTTATTTTATTTTACATTATTTAATGTTTATCCTGACGTTTCGGATCCTTTGCAGGGTCCGTGGTCACAGGGAGACTGAGGTGTTGGTCATCTCATAATTAGTTAGTAGCTTGTATACCCTCATTTAATTTAATCGGGTGCGTTCCGTTTTACGCAGAAAGAGCTTACAGTATCTTTTGGTCTGGCAGTATGGTGTTGGGGCTGGGATTTAATATTTTGTATGATGGGGTCCCAGGCTGGTGGTAGACTCCAACCATCTTCTCTATTAAAATTAGGATGTTTTTTAATTTCAATAGCCTCGCGTATCATCCTAGGGATGAATCGTTGTTCTCTAGCGAGTACTTGCAGTTTATCAAATCTGATGTAATGGTTGGGCCCCTCTTGGGAATGTTCGCATACTGCAGACTTATTTTCGCGCCTATGCTTGACGTCGGCTATATGTTCTTTAACGCGGGTTCCTATACTTCTCTTTGTTTGCCCGATGTAAGAGAGCCCACAGTCGCAGTCCAGTTTGTACACGCCTGCATCTTGAAGGGGTATGTTGCACTTGACAGGTCGTAAAAATTGGTTGATCTTCTTTGGCGGCTTGAAGTAAGTGTTGATTGAAGCTCGCTTTAAGATATGTCCAATCTTGTCAGTGACACCTTTCATATATGGAAGTACTGCAGGTTGGCGCTCGACTGTGGTTAGTTTATTGCGCTTTCTGTGACGAAGCCGTGGTACTTTCAGTTTATTATTCTGTAGTACGTGCTTGACATGCTGAAGCTCAGCAGCCAGGTGTTGAGTGTCACAGATGCCGCGTGCTCTCTGAAACAAAGATTTCCCTACAGTAGCCAACTGTCTAGGATGGTGGTGAGAATCACCATTGAGGTACCTATCTGTATGGGTTACTTTACGATACACAGTGTGACTTAAACCATGGTCCGGATTCCTGATGATTAAAGTATCCAAGAAAGCTAGCTTACTATCTGCCTCTAACTCCATTGTGAATTGTATTTTTGGATGTATGGAGTTAAGATGATCTAGAAAAGCAGATACTTTATCAGTTGGTAGGATAGTGAAAGTATCATCTACGTACCGCTTGTAGAATCTAGGGGTTACCGGTGCTGTGCTTAGGGCCCTCTCCTCGAAGTCTTCCATAAAGATATCGGCGACGACAGGCGAAACAGGGGAACCCATGGCGACACCCTCTACTTGCAGGTAGTAAATGTCATTCCACAAAAGGTAGCCAGATGTTAGACAATGCTCTAATAGTACTGCATATTCATCAGGCAGATCCTGTTCTGCTAGTCGTTTTTTGGTAATTTTAATGCAATCCTGTACTGGTAGGCATGTAAATAAGGACTGCACATCAAAACTAACCATAGTTTCATTGTCAGCAAGATGTAGGTCTTTGATATTGTTGACAAATTGGTAGGAATCCTTCACAAAAGCTGTTGTGTTACCTCTAAGTGGTGAAAGAATCTTAGCTAGATGCCGGGCCAGTCGGTAAGTTGGTGAATCGATCTGGCTTACAATAGGGCGTAGTGGAGCCTCGGGTTTGTGAATTTTCGGTAACCCATACAGTTTAGGTGGTTTAGGGCAGGAAGGGATTAAATAGTTAGCGTCTAGATTTAACCATTCGGAGTGTTGTTTGACAAGATCACTAGTTTTCTTAAGTATTTTGTTGGTTTGGTCGCATTTAACGCGTTTGTACGTCTTGTCATCCGATAAAAGTGTTGTTATTTTTTCGTTATAATCAGACGTATCCATTACTACCGTAGCATTACCTTTATCAGCACGAAGGATAGTTAATTCGGGCTTAGCTCGCAGGTTCTTTAAAGCGAAATACTGATCACGAGGGAGGTTGGATTTCGGCAATTTGCTCCGGCGCAAGACAGACGATATGTCTTGACGTATTGCCTCTGCATCAGCCTTCCTAACGTTATTTTTAACTAAGCAATCCTCGACGTTGCTAATGATGCTTTCATACGGTATCCTGCGAGGGGCTACGGCGAAATTTAGCCCCTTTTTTAGTACCTCAACGGTGGGTTCGTCCAGTGTTTGTTTAGATAAATTAACAATTGTGCGGTCATCTTTTTGATTTTGACGTTTGTGGTTGTCTATGGTTGCTGGTCTACTGTTAGTCGTGTTCCATTTCACAAACTTTTTATTTAAATTCGATACTAACGTTTGGAATTTCTCTATTTGTCTATGTTTGCATTCATTATATTTAGATGTTTCGCGTTTATTAAGTGTATTAATGCAATTATAAAAATATTAAATCCCAGCCCCAACACCATACTGCCAGACCAAAAGATACTGTAAGCTCTTTCTGCGTAAAACGGAACGCACCCGATTAAATTAAATGAGGGTATACAAGCTACTAACTAATTATGAGATGACCAACACCTCAGTCTCCCTGTGACCACGGACCCTGCAAAGGATCCGAAACGTCAGGATAAACATTAAATAATGTAAAATAAAATAAACGCGAGTAGATCCGTAAAAGTTGTTTCATTTAAATATGTATTGTTTATTAAATTATATAGTTTAAGTATTATTATTTGTACTTTTACTACTATGCAACTACTTGACCTTTATAAGCTCAAGTCATATGTCTAAATTGAGTAAAGGATTTTCATTTCATTTCATTTCTTGTTTGTCACCAGTAGTCGCTGCTTGTATGCCTCCGCTGACTGCGTTAGCCGCTTTAATGTTTTTTAGTTGACACGGCAAATTACTCCACAAATGCTATTAAGTAGAAATGAAGTCCAGACGCTAAGACAACTGGTGCAGCGTGAAAACAACACAGCATCAGTCACCCTCACCCTGCCGGCAACAAGGTGCCTGTTTACGCCTCTTCTGAAGGACTCCATGTCATAGGAAGGAGGGAAAACGTGTGATGGTAGACTATTCCAGTTTGCCTATTGTGAGTTTCATTCGTCTTTGGATCACGTAAACGATTTTTTATTGCAAAGTTTTAACTCTCCTCGTATTCCATCAAGAGGCACTGCTTCAACTGTCTCAATGACCGGAGTATTTAATTTTTCTTATAGAATAAATTTCGCAACTGCAATAATAATGCTTTAAGAGCTCCCGGTACGTTGCTGGCAACATTTTGCATTGAACCCCATTAAACATTTATTTATAAAGTACATATTGAACACGAAATACAATGTAAGGTTAATTGAAGCATCAGCCCTTATAAGTTTGCTCAAGTGCTCCCAGAATCTTCTTGACATTGTAAACTCATCAGCCCCCAGGCAGCGCCGCGCTCTTCTCCGCCGGTGGTCCCACCGCAAATACGTTGACCATTGTCCAAACTTTATTGTCAAATATCTGACATTTCCTTGTCAACGAAAATCAAACCTTATCACTCAACAATCAAAGCACAATACTGTCGTGAGCTCTTGAGCACCGCCAGTGTGTTAGACAGTGGGTTTCAAAGTAAAATTGTGGTTTTTTTAAGACCCAATGTAATTTTCAAGTAGTTTACGCTTGTAGTTTGTTATTTTTGATGTTCTCTCCGTCGGTACTTGAATAGCTATTTGAAATTTGATTAAAATCTCGTTTGTTGTAGGTAACTTTTTGTGTGAGCTTTTTTATCATACATAATATTCTTATTATGAATTTATTTCACTGAAATAATACACTTTATGCCTACACGTGTTTTTTAAACTTAATATTTAGCCAAAAGCTTCGAAGCCTTTGCAAGATCGATCATACTGGTATTAAGTTTAAGTCGTCCAGTAATTTTATTTTTTAATGGTGTGATCAGTTTTACGCACTATGAACTTACTACATTACATATCTAATGGTCTTCAAGTGTCTTGTTAAGTTTGTTAGGCTCTGCTTTTGTATTCTTATTTGACAACAATGACTTGTTTAGCAAAATCGACATTAAAACTAAGCACTGACTTTTTTTTACCATTATCAATGTACTATGCAATTGCTATTTAACACTAGGGTTGCCAACCGTCCGGGTTTCCCCGGATTTGTCCTAGTTTAGAGGGCGTCCGGAGAGCGTCCGGGCGGATTTCATTTGTAGCCCGGGTTTTACAAATTACAAATTACGCCGCGCCGCGCCGCTGAGCGACGCGACTCGTACGTCGCGAAGTAGATAACCGACATACCGACACTGGCACTGCACTAGTGATAGGACTCGAATCGAAAATAAAACTCGAATCAATTCGAATTCGAGTTTAATAAAAACCTGTTGACATGTCCGGGTTCTGGGCTCCAAAATCCGGGGTTTTCACGCGTCTTGTCCTGGTTGCCAAATTTTAGAGATGGCAACCCTATTTAACACAAACAGTGAGCCTATATACTGTCCCAATGCTGGGCAAAGGCCTACATAATCGAAATCAAGTTATCACTACAATTGATGAAAAAACATACAGCTGTAGTAAAATAGATATATCTAGTTCATATTACTATTTCAAAACATTTTATTCGACCCAAAATTCTCCGGTTCTTTGTCTCAAGCTAGCTAGATGTAACCTAGACGTCAGCGAAACATTTTATTAAATTCTTCTCATTGTACTATGTCGGTACAAACATCTCAATAAGAGCATTGCAGCATTTAAACGAAGACTTGGATAATGAATCTGCAATTTCATAAGAGCTCTGAACTGAGGCACGCGCGATCAACGTGTGTGGCTCAAATTGTATGGAAATAAGGCAGGCCACATACTACATGCAAATTTGTTGGCGGGCCGACAAAGTCGCGCGATAACAAATTGCTACCAAGGATTGTTCAATGTTAATGCTTTAATAGAAATGGAGTTGGAGGAAAGTGAGAGTTTTCAAAGAAACGTTTTTTGCTACAACGCAAAGTGTTGTAACAATGATTTGTTTGACACTCGTATCAGACACACATTCTTAGTTCGTTTGCCAACCCATGTTTTAGTCTGCCTGGTTACCTCTATCTTACCATAGTCGGCAGCCTTCGATTAATTATGTACTAGATAAAGAATGCGGAACAAAAATTCATCTCGACAGTGGTCCTTTTTTTTCCCAGGGGAAGCCATTATGACTACCTCGACAGTGGTCTTATACATTTAAATTTCGAATAACAAAATCCTAAAAAACATTGGAAAGCATCATCAACTTCAGCTAACCTTGAAAACAAAGATTAAATTAGGGTCGCAAAACATTTGTACTTAATATTTATTGTCATCGCCACAAACGTCATTGTGGCTCCGTGACCCCAAAGTCGTACACAGTTTTCAAGCGCTCATCGGGAATCAAGTACATAAGTGATCGAAGTCTGCCGCCAATACTTATAATGTTAATTAGCAATGTTGTGTTTCAACTGTTAAGACACACAAGCAAATTCCTCAGCTAATGAATATTCTGGGTAAAGTGCACTTCCACCAGTGAGAAGAGAAGGCTTCAAAAGTTGTGAAATAAAAATTTAAAATTTTCTTTAGTTAAGAACGATACACTAATTCAATGCGACATAGCAATTAAACACAATGCTAGTGTCGTTTAAAACAAAAAAAAAGAATTATTTTATTAATGATTTCGACACGCTGCACGAACAATGCATTCACTTAACGCGTCACGGTAAGACAATCAACAAATTGCTTCTAATTAGCCCTTATATTAAAATGCACAATTAATTTAGTTAGTACAAATCGCTATTAATCCGTGACCTGCAAGCGTGACAACCCTGACGTGCACCGTGAACCTCTCAGTTAACATCAACTGTAATTACTCTGTATACACAAACTAATCGTGATCAGGGCTGCCAGCCACTAATCGATAAGTGCTAGTTAGAAAAAAAACCGTAATAATGTAGGTGATGTTTTTCAAATCTTTGTTTGTAAAATGTCATATGATTAACAAATAAAGTGTTAGACGGGGTGTTAGAAATTATTATTAGAAGTGAAAAATAATAGACATGGCTGTCCAGGATAATAACAGTTATACTCGTATTAGTGACATTAATTTAAGATACAATTTTTTTAAATTGTAGACTATCAATCAAATACAGCTAGTATTACAACACGGGGTTCAGCGCTAACTGCTTTTTTAGTAACTTATAGATACCCTAGGTGATCGGCGAGATCGGCTGTGGTGACAGGCAGACTCTGTCATCCAAGTATGTCATTAGAAATCCTCCATTATTAAGAAACTGTCAAAACACAACAAGTGCTAACGTAATTTGGATAATATGGTGGTAGCTAGCCAGGCGTACTTAAGTAAACCATATTTCAAGACTTTTAAGCTTTTAAAAAACCTGTATCCAATTTCACTTTAAATTGACACTGATTGTACCGTACAAAAATAACAATACTAATATAGTTTACCAAATGGGATTAAATGTATGGAGAAACGAAATGTTTACCAAATGCAACTTTTTAGTAGGTATAGTTTGAGGTTTACGAAATGGGAAGTTTACCAAAAGGGATGTAGCCTTATCTACCACCAACAAGCTCTACCACCAACTAAATGGAGTATAATCCCCGCTGAGATTTGAACGCTCCTCTTTATGCTTTAGTCATAATTTTCAATAGTAACTACATGATAAGCGTCCCCGGCACCAGCATCTTCTAGGTTATTTCTAATTATTATGATTAGCAAAATCATTTTAAGAACTTTATTATATTTGTATTTACCTCAAACAACTCTCAGAATTCACAAGTCAAAATTCACTTAGCGATATTGCGCCAGAATAAGTAAGTAGATGCGAAAAATCGTAAAATTCTACGGTGAATTTTTAAATAATTACTCTGCTATATTCTTCGACTAATTATGACGACCTGTTTCCTTAATTAATTAAAAGATAGATTATTTTTTCTTCACTTTGTCGAATTTTAATTATCTCAACAGTTTAGTAAATTATCTTTTTATGTTATAAATCTGGTTTCATGAAACAATACATAAGATTTCTATGAAATCCCTAAGACCGCTCATTGTGACAAGGTACAAAAGTGCTATTGCTCGTACGTAAACGGTTTTCAAGTTTTAAAAGACAAGCCAGCCGTCGCTCGTGACCAAAACATACATGTCACCGATGCGGTTTTGTTCTTACAACAACTGATTAGTTCAGACAAAAACGTGCTTTAACACGCAGACTTTAAAGTCCATCGGTATACATAGACGCCGAGATGACACCTCGCGGCATTGAATCCATTATGCATCATCTTCTGTGACATTTAGAATTTATTACCGTTGTCTAAATGATGGAGGAGGTGTAGCAACGCAGAACTGTGACGAAACCCGAGAAAGTACCCTTTGTGATAGCAATATCACGACGCCATCGATTTTAACGATCGCTATCGTAAGGTACTTCTAGTTTTCAACAATCGTCGGAACTTAATATTATGTGAGATTTATCACACTTCTAAAGCTGTAAAATTGATAATAGTTCTGTCTGACCTGTCGTACAATAGAGTTTTATAAATTACATGACAATTGCTTTGGATAGTTATTGTGTCTGTATATTATGTTTTAATAAAAAAAATACCAACAATATTTTATAATTGATTCGGTTAAACAGCTCTTGTATGACATCACTATAAAAAGGGAAGATCAAAAACAGCCGTCCGATCTTAAATCATTTTTTGCCTCATAATTCAGAAATATTTAAAATTACTTTGCTCGCTCTTCTGCGCGTGTCACAAGTCTAACCTAACCTAACCAAAAGAAAGATTAAAAAAATATTTATTCAGCATTATCACGTTAGGATTGAAAATTGAATATTAGGGAATATTTGAGTGTTACCTGATTCACCATTAACAGCAAGCAACAGCTTAACTACATCGCGTCGTGCCTTCCGCAACCCTCCGACGTTATCTCATCAGTTGACACTATCTCCGATGTATCATAATGAACATGGACCGGGCCGTAAACATGTTTCAAAGTGAATCTCGTGTCGGTCTGGTATCCTGCGCCATCTCTCATTAGTGCGACACTCGTGACTTGCCCCCGTGCCCGCTACTGGACTTATTCGATCTCTAATTAATTGAAAACCTTAGTTACCTCACGATCTTTTATATAACCCATATTTTTGTAAAGACATTCGCCATCGTGATTGGCAAATGAAAAGTACTTTGTTCACGCTTAAATGGCTAGATTTTCAATCTGTTTTGGTCATTGAGCTATTGAAATTAATAAAGATTCCTCAACCTTTTCAGTGTAGGTATATAAAGGTACCGGATAGAGAAGAGGTAATTTGAAAGAAATACTTTGACACTTCGATCAATTAATTGATCTATTTATTGATTGATTGAACGATACAATGATATATTTATACGTAAATATTGATTTACCTTAAAGACAGCTATTTACAATAATTTTTTAATAGCATTAAACTGAATCAAAAGATTTCAATTAGTCTATGGTGCGCAAAGTGAGTTGACGGGAGAACATGAAAATAAAATTGCTGTTTAACCAGCTAAGGGTTAAATATAAGGTAAAAGCTTTTATATATGCTGTAATGAAGCGGTAGCGCCGGCGCCGTATCGGGCTATCTACACGACACATAACATATTGACGCGCAAACTGACCACACGACGACTTATGTATAAGCACTTATTACGCGATTATATTTCAATTTATAAGCGAACGTTAGCGCTTGATAGAGATTTAAGAACTTTAAAGAAAACAAAATTCTGATTTCTAAATGCTCGTACTTAACATTCTATTGAACAAATAGAAACTACAACTAAAACAACATTATTCCGAAGACTTTCCATAGTGGTTACTTAAGCGAGCATGGACAGGCAAGCTGCAAGCTGAAGCTGAAGCGTATTTTAAAATCAATTCATGCAAACATTACTAACACAACGATGGGCATTGCGAGAGAAACAAAGATCTATCAACCTCTGCGACGTCGCGTAAAACACCATTCACAGAGCAATAATATTAAATGATCCCTTTTGAAAGAAACTCAGATAGTATTTGCTAGTCAGGAGTAGCGAAATGGTGAAAATAAACATAGAAGCGATGGCCGGTGGCTGTCCGCAGTGTTGCCAACTTAACGGATTTCCCGTCCTATCCAGCGGGTTGGGATGATGTAAAACAGACAAACTGTTCGCCTAACGGCTAACGGATTTTCTAGCGGAATGACACAATGTTTAATAAATGTTATATTAGGTACTTATAATTTTTTAGGTATCTTAGAATCTTGTTTATAAAATTTGAATTTGATTTAGTATGAAATTTGTTCAGCGCCATCTAGTTATTTAATGAAAAGTGTCACTATTTTTTGTTTTTGACCTAAATATGGCGATATTTTCAAAAAGTTATGTTTGACGAAATTCTGACAGATTTTTTGACTATATTTAGCGGATTTTCTTATTTATTGTAAGCAACACTGGCCGTCCGTGCTGCTTTCACACGCGAATGGGCGCTAACTATTGCCGTTTTGTTGTCCAAACGTTTAGCTACTAGCTTGTATATTTACAATGTAAATGGAATAAATCGCTACGTGTTTGTACTTTCGTCACACCAGCTCTCGAAGTTGTTCGATGTCTTTGTCCAACTTTTAACTTATTGAGCGAAACCTACACATTCTTTTGATCAAAGAAAGTAATTTCTATGTTGAGTTGCCCATTCACATATTATGAAAGATTTAAGTCCCCAAAAAATTTAGTTAAGTTTTTGTAACCTTTCTGTCACATAGACCTGGTCTGGAGACCAGCACTCACTCACTGTGCAAGTGCAATAAATAATTCGGAGATGTTACAATATTTTCGGGAGTATTTTCGTCAAAAGAGCTCTAGTAAGATTTTAAATTAAACACTGTTATTTGGTTCTTAAAGTTGAGTAATTGAAGTTCTACTTCTGTCTATTACTTACTTATAGTTCTTAACAAGTGACTTTCGGAGACTTGCGAAATCTTCGTTTCATTAGTTCGTTACAAATTGTTATCGACTTCTGTGAATTCGAACTCGATCAGAAACCTCCAATGAGGTTGTAAATCAAAATGAGGTGGCACGAACGTCGCACAAGATGCAGCGTAGCTCCGTGCGGATAATCACAAACCTGTTCGGTGCTGGTAAATAATGGTCGGTGGTGTGCATTAGTCAGATATAGAGGTCTATGTGGGCGGCACCGGTCAGAGAGTTAGGTTCTAGACACACGGTTACCAACGGAAAAGTATTTTTTCTTTCTTAGAGCGCACAACGCTGATACATAGGCCTGCACATGAACCTATTCAAAACTGTCAAATTTCTTCAATAAATGTTCAATCATATGCCATCGACATAAATTTTTTTTTAAATATTTATGGGTAAGCACAGTGCCTTGATTTCACGTGATGTTAAGTGATGATAAGACCAATTGGTGGAAGCGCACTTCACCCGGGATCCTCAACTAGTGAGGCACTGGCTATCTTATCTCTAGCTGCCGGAACACAACAATGCTACAAACATTGATGTTATGGCGACATATTTAGATAAGATAGTGGTAGCTAGCCAAGCGGACAAACAAGTCCTACCACCAACCAAACCGAGTACACAAACATGTACCCCCCGCTGGGAATCGAACCCGGGACCTCTGGGTCTAAACCGGTGGTCTTAACCACTAGACCATAGAGGCGGTTAAGTTTAAAGTCTATTGTCAAAATTTGACAGTTTGTGGTAATCTGAAGTGCAGGCGTGTGTACGTCATGTACTTACATGGTCAGAATACTAGAAAACTTTATCATCATCATCATCATCATCATCATCTCAGCCAAAAGACGTCCACTGCTGGACAAAGGCCTCCCCCAAGGATCTCCACAACGATCGGTTTTGTGCTGCTCGCATCCAGCTTCCCGCGACCTTCACCAGATCGTCGGTCCACCTTGTTGGAGGCCTGCCCACACTGCGCTTTCCGGTACGCAAAGAAAAAAAAAACGAAAACTTTATAATTAGAACTTACTGTGGAGTGGCGTCGGTGTGGCAGCACCATACAATCACTCTGACAGTGTGACATTACTTTGCGCAGGGTGTGAGTTTTATAGACGGGATTAAATCCAAAAAAAAATAATTTATTCCTGAGGCTGTTTGGGAGGATATACCAGTCAACAATAATTTATAAGTAGCACTTCAAATAATATTTCTCTATTTTTAGAGTAGCACAAGTAACAAATGAAAATCCTCGTTTTAATACATTGTATATTCAAAGAAAATATACATATTATATCGTAATCTTCAAAGGCTACATGATTTCTCAAAAACTTCAAAGCGCTTTACACCACATCAAAGTAGTACAAGCTTTCGCCCCACATCACCACACCACCCCACAATAATCTGGATGTGGCTTAACGGTTTTCAAAGACCGTTGCCGTAACGAGGAAGGCTCAGTCAAGTCAGCAACTCGGTCGTCAATTAGCGTCTAACTGAGCTAAACAAATTGTGTACAATAAAGTATTTTATATTTTTTTATCTAGGCTAACATAGCAATAAATTTTAGCTTATCTTATCTTATTCTAAATCATTAACCGCTAGTCTAAAAGAAAATATCGTCTTATTTGTGCCATATAATGTCATAAATATATATGTAACAGCCTTTATTAATACTAATCTGCCCACTTGGGCTAATCAGACCGGATTCATGCCTAGTTAAATTGCTTTAAACAAGCATATAAATTCCGCACATTATTATTAGCATATAAGTCACTTCATTAACCAAAATTATTGCTTCTTTTAGGTAAAATTACAAAGAAACATATAATTATATAAATCAATTAGCTTTATGGTAGATGTTTTTTTTTTTAACGAATGTTTAAATATGCACTTATTCTACGACGGTATTCATCTAACTACACAACACAGTAATATGCGCACACATTACGCATGGGTCATTATGTAATTAATGTCTATTTTGTTAACGTGTTCAATAAATATTTTATACGCAGCTCAGTATAAAAGACATATACGGTCTCGAATGCTAGTAAAATTAACTATTCCAAAGGAATTCATAGGATTCACATATATAAGTTACCCGTATTTGCTCTGTTACGAGCGTACATTAAATAAATTAATGTGTTGTTGGCAACATTAGAAACCGCCGTGGGTGTGACGGCAGTATGTCGTACAACATGGATTCGTAACATAATTGAAAAAAGACTTTAAATGGCTGTGTTTTAAAGTTTTTTGTTTAGTAGCACGATTGTGCATCTATTTCATTTGACAGATTAATAGAATGCATTGCTCAACATTGATGCCTTACTCTGACAACACTGTTGTCTGGTGAGTACATCTGACAACGCAATGCAGTTTTTTGTTTTGTTTTGGCTTTGTGCAGTTTGCAACACATGAGTAAATATCTAATAGTCACCCTCTCTTCTTACAGGAAGTTGTGTATCAGACGTCGTAAGTCATTAAAGTTAGCCATCAAAAATAGGGTCTGGTGTGATCCGCAGGCTATGTAAGAATCTTACATAGGTATATTTACTCTGTGGTTTGCACATAGCACGCACTGCAGTTATACTTAAATACGTAAGTAGTAGGTATACCAATTTGCTATTGTACAATTATTTATCAAAACACTACGATCCTATGTTTCTTTTGTAAAGCGCATACCAACACTTCCCGTTAGGTAAACTCTTCATTACCTATTTTCATGGATCCTTCATAAGAATCTAACAAATCAAATTATTTGTAAAATGAACATTTAATAGCGTTAGATGCCCTTCTAAATAGAGTATCGCGGCATATTTGTATTCAATCATAAATTTTACTTGAAACACATTTCTGAACAGATTTTTTCTTTCGTTTCTTTACAACGTCACTGTCCATTCTCATGGCGGTGGCGTAGGTACCTATGGGAACTCGAACTCATCGTCATCACATGCTTAAGTGAAATTGCTACAATAAACACGAACGCTGTTGACTCACTGATCGCGGCGTGCCGTGATGCCGTGAGAATGGGTAGACCCGCGTAAATATTGGTTGTCGGCGTATACAGAACTAGCTCCCAGCGGTAATGTAATTACGCCTCGAGTACCCATCGGTTCTTTAAGGCTACGCACCGCATACTGAGTGTATGGATACCGATGGTGAACGTTCTTCAATGGCTAAGATATTGTAATGATTGGTTAAACATCCATGTTTCTGCGCCCGCGCTATGATACTCTGTAGTTGGTGGTACGGCCGCAATCGCACATAGATGCAAACTACCTACCTTAAATAAAATTGTCAATTTTGTTTTCTTCTCAGTGCGTGCGTTCATTGTGCTAAAAATTAATAGTGATAAAACGTAATGTATCTTTCTCAGTAAGTGAATCTTATGTATTCTTATGAGAAATAAAGTTTCTTTAACCATAAACTAATAAAATGAAACCAAACAATTTTAATTTTTTTTTTGTTCTTTTGGAGAGACCTATCCAGCAGTGGACTAGTATAGTATAGGCTGATGATGATGGATGATGATGATGATTATGATTACTATTTTAAGTTATGTGTCTAGGTTTACTGCATCAGCTTGGTTGGCTGGAGAAAACGTTTTAAAGCGTTCTTAAAAATTGTGTAAAAAAATTATTGCACGAACGTGATTCCGACCCGCACTCTTTGAAATACCAGGTAAAGTTACAGCACCTTACCTAGCGTCGCTAGAGTCACAATAGCCTAATTGGTAGATACCAATTAGGCTATCGTGACTCTGCCCTACCCGTGCAAATTTATTAAAACTGTTTACTATTACTTTGATAGTCAAAAGAGCCTTATTCAATGTGAACAACTACGCAATCCACATTTTAAACATTGTTATGGTGTGGAATTTTATTTCACATGTTGCTAATTAGACCAGCTGCTTTTTAGACCAGTGGCTACTTAGACCATTTGCTTTTTAGACCGGTTGCTACTTAGACCAGCTGCTTTTTTAGACGAGATGATACTAACCCAAAGAATTACATCAATTCACTTACAAAGTTATCAACGATCAGTAAAAATGAGCAAGCTATACATAAATGTATACACCTATAGTTCGAGTGTGACCATAAAAGTGAGAAAAGTAGATATATTATATATTTTAGACCACATTAGGTCCATAGTTTGTTAGTTATGTCAATCAACTTTACAAATGTGCATATGCAAATCAGTATATTAAAAGAGAGAGATAAAAAAGAGAGAATCCGCTTCACTTCACAAATGTCATCAATGCCAGCAACTGCAAGCATGTCGCGCTACACTACCATCTCAGCTGTAGTCAAAGACACGCATACTTTTGTATTTAGGCTCAACGTCATCTATAAATGCGTCGTGTCCTAATTTTAGAACGACCGCAGTCTCATAGTTATGTCAGACAACTGCACGTGCAAATCAGTAGATTGATGAAAAGAGAAAGAATAATAACAGTCATCAGTTCCAGCATCAGCAAGCACTCCATTCTGGCTCGAAACTTTTTTTTGGATCAGCGAAAAACTTAAAGGGATCCTCAAGCCGTGTGAAACGAATCATCTTCGGAGGTTTTCTAGAGGGAACGGCATCACGCACTAGTGCGTGTCCCCGTGCCCTACTATAGATTCTCCGAAGGGTTCGGATCGGATCGGCTGACTCGAACCCCTCGGAGAATCTAATAGAGAACGGGGACACGCTTAGTACGTGATGCCATTCCCTCTAACCTCTGTTTTGATCACACGGATTGAGGGATCCTTTCATTTTCTCGCCTTCCCCATAAAAAACCGGTGACGCTGAAAAGATCGTCTGAGGTAATCAGCAAACTATCTCCGAATAAAACTGAACTTACATAAGAGTAATTATTAACGGGATTCTTACCATGTTTATTATTTTTGAGAATCCGATATTTCGGCACAATTGCATGCGCCATGATCACGGAGTTACTGAAGTTAATGCGGGTGAGTTTTTTATGAGTAGAAAAAACGATCTACTCTCTTCGTTAGTCGTTTTTGCTCTTGATGCCCGTACCACCGGTTTCTAAGTCACTATTCACTTGAAATTGCTCACGACACACTACGCTCACAGTATCAGAACGCGAAACGGCTTTATTGTTGTTTTTGCGGTTTTTAGCAAGACTAATCGCTAGATTCCAGACACGCGACGGTTTGAATCCATCTTCACGATTGAAACTTTTGTACATATTTCGTAATTTCTATCGCTTCTCTCACCAATCTAGGTACGTAGTGGCATTCTGTCGAAATTATCTGAGGGTTGTAAAACTCAATCCAGTGATTAGGACCCGACTGGATTAGAAGTTCAGCAATGGCCGATTTTTGTGTATCGTTGTTCTTGACAGCTTTGATGTGCTCCTTAATTCGGCAGGAGACTGTACGCTTCGTTTGGCCAATATAGGGGGTGCCCTTCGGTTCGCCTAAAATTGTTTGTCCTAATATGGTTTGGCCAAACCGTTTTGGCCTAAACTTAAAACGTACAATTATTGTTTCGCCTAAAAATTGTTTTGCCACCATTATAGTTTGGCCTAAGAATTGAAAGGCCTAATTTTAGAATGTCTAATGTAAAATAGCCTAAACTATATTGGCATAACTTTATTTTGGCATAACGATTATTTCGCAAAATTTATAAAAGCTCTAATTTTAGCATATCTAAAATGAAATGTGCCAATAATGTATTGGAATAAAAGCATAGAATTTTATTGAGAAAATAAATTGACAGAAGCGAATCGCTGCAAACCCGACTCCACGTAGTCTTGTCTGCCCTACGCTAGAGTGCAATATAAAAGCTCGCGTGGGACCGCCGGAGCCCCGCAGCGCCGAAGCCGTGACGGAAACTATGCATGCTGCATGCCTGCATGCATGCTGCATGCCTGATTGCATGATGCATGCCTGCTTGCATGCTTACATGCTGCATGCCTGCACGCATGCTGCATGCGTGCTTGCATGCTTACATGCTGCATGCCTGCACGCATGCTGCATATCTGCATGCATGCTGCACGCATGCTGTGTTTCTGCTTGCATGCTGCATGTCTGCATGCATGCTGCATGTTATGCTGCATGTCTGCATGCATGTTGCATGTTTTATTTTTAATTTTGTGCGAATTAATATTTAGGAATTGTAAACTTTAGGAATTACGAATTGTTCTGCCAAATGACGCATTTGGTAAATGACAATGTGGCGATAAAAAGTTAGGCGAAGTGAAATTAGGGCAAACACGATTCTGAAGAGTGAAATTAGGCGAAAAAATTTTAGGCTTTTCGTTTGGGTGCCATTGCAAATTAGGCGTACAAAAATTAGGCGATCCGATAGAGACCCCAATATAGGAGCTACCGCAGCAGCTGCAATCGATCTTGTATACACCAGGCTTTTCCAAGGGAAAACTATCTTTCGGCGACCATAAAAATTGTGCTACTTTTCTAAGATACTCATAAATAATAAACATGGTAAGCATCCCGTTAATAATTACTCTAATGCAAGTGACCATGATGTTTAAATAGTTATGAACTTACATACTTTCCCATTTCGGTTGTAATCAAAGACACGCATGCTTCTGTATTTAGGCCCAACGTCATCTAAGTGCGTCGGGTCCTAAATTTAGAACGACCACGGTCTCGGGCCCGCTGCCGCGATCCGGGTCAACGAATGAGTCTTGCACATGCAACGTAACTCAACTCACGGCTAAAATAAACTGCGTCTGCCTGCTAACATTCTTATGACTCATCTACTCATCTGATCGCTAAGCGCCGCCGCCCGTCGCCATTTTTTTAGCTAAAGCATATTTCTTCTGTGGCTAAAGCGAATACTTTAACAGAAAAAAAAAATAGAGATAGACAACCGTAATCAATTTGTGTTAGTATTTTGAAGGTTAAAACATTTGTAGTACAACAAAGTTGTCGATGCGTTGTCCGGAACATATTAAAATTAAATTAGTTGTATCATATGAGATTTGCTTCTGAAGGGTATCAATACTTCGTTAAGGATTGAATCAAACATGCACGAAACTGTGGATGGAATCTTAAGAATTGCAGTAAAGGCATCTTAAGATTTGAAATAAATTAGGATTAGAGTAAGCTACGGTATTTCTAACACTCGACTGCAAATGGCTCTTAACTGAATAATTAATTGACTAAGTGGGTCAGTAGGCTTCTCGTAACAGCAGCCATAGCGTTATTACCTTGAACCAGTTGCTATTAGCGAGTAGGATTAATTACCTAATTAAATAGGGCATTTACCGTATCAAGATAAAAAGTGGTAAATTATGAAAATGTAATCATAAATAAATCTGCATGCAATACAAAAACATATAGAGAGAAGACAATCTATCAACATAGAAGATATAATTTCTATCAGTGTATTAGTGTTCCTTCTATTAATATCAAAATGCTAATATATTTTAATATTGTGCAAAACATCTCCAATTTCTCTTCAAATTAAAAACACGAACAACCTATTACTAGCAATACAACTCCCGCAAAGAAAAAACTACAAAATAGATAAATGTCACAAGCTGTTCCAAATTTAAATTGAAAAAGTCGGTCAGTCGGTCCTGTGATGGCAGCCTTGGAATAGCAACATTGTCACGAGCAGGAAGGGCCAATCGAGCGAGTGACGCGCGGATCTGCTGAGGCCAATCACGTGTGAACTGGGTCACTGAGCTAGGAGTCAATCACCTCTTCAAGAATACAAATACGAGAAATGCTCAGATTGATTGTTAATTAAATTAAATAAAAACTTTTACTATATTCTTATTTCCTTAGTTGTTAAGGTGTATACCGCTATAGCTCATAGCGAATAGTGGTACTAATATCGCTTACGATAACGTAGCCTCGATAGCTCCACTGCCTTTAGCGTTAGGTCGATCCAAACCGAGAGGTGTGTCGCTTGTTTCGTTCAACTGTCGTAGTCTACGCCCTAACATCACAGAGATTAGGGAATTCATTAAAAATATAGAGTTTGCATTGCTCCCCCTCTCCTACCCCCCTTTCGCCAACATGGAAGCCACTGTATGCCGGATAGCCATGACATCGTTCCCTAATCATAGCGACCGTTTTCATACCGGCTGGCACGCCCCCTCTGCGCAGTGATTTCGAGGCGCTCCTCTCGTTGGAGCCCTCTGGGATCCTGTTCGGAGACTTTAATTCTAAGCACACGGACTGGAGGTGTGTCGTATCCAATACCAATGGCCCTAAGTTATTATGGATAACAGAGGAGCTAGGTTTGGACGTTTTGTGTCCCTACTCGTCATCCGGATAATGAGTGGGATCATTATCCGGATGACGTAAACTATAGGCCCGACGTCCTAGATTTCGCGTTCGTGAAGGACGTCGCGCTGAATCTAGGTTCCATTGAAACACTAGATGACCTAGATGCCGATCACCGTCCAGTTTTGTTAGTGTTCGGTCCTCAGGTCCCGCCCTCCGCCTCTAACACTACTTCGACTAAAACTTTCACCAACTGGGAAGGTTTTAAGTCCGCTCTTGCCTCCGCCGTAGACACACCCGATTCATCATACGCTCTTTTCTTTCCGGACTATTTCGATAGTATGGAGAAAATTGATAGTGCGGTGGATTGTCTCACTAGTTCGGTACAGTCAGCCGTGAAAGATAACTCGCGGTTGATCGACGCAGCGGTGCGTCGGCTACCGGCGCCGTATATTTGTAACATGATCAAAGCCAAAATGCCACTCTTCGGAGAGCGGCTCTTTATCCCACCCCCGATTTTAGGCTCGCCGCTAACCACGCTCAGCGCGCACTTAGGTCCCGCCTTTCTGAGTAACGACGAGAGAAACGACGTGTGAAGTAATCTCATGGAAGAAATAACACCTTCCACGTCGCGTACTACAGAGTGGCGAGAGCCCTTCGAAGGCGCGGCACAACACACACCTCCCCCCCCCCCAATGCTGACAGCATTGCTTCTCAATGTTCTGTCAGTACCCACGAGTGCGACCCGGTGCACATTCGCGCGATAGAGGAAGACCTTCTTGACAGGAGCTCCCGCCCTCTTACCGACCCCGATCCCCCTCCCCCCCCCGATTTCAACCGACAAAATCCAATCACTTATAAAAGGCATAAAGCCGCGTAAGGCTCCGGGCGTAAAAAGCAACTTTGCACTCTTGTATAACAAATAACTATTATCAAAAAAAAGGAGTGGTATTTTTTTTTTGTAAAAGTCTCTTTTAATTATTACAGAGGACTGACGCTAATTTCAGTAATAGACAGTGAAAGTTATATGCCACATATATAACTCCATTTCTTTCAACATTTGTGTTTTTGTAACTCCATTCCAATGATAATTAATTTCCAACGATCTTATTTTCAACCAACATGCGCTCCATCTTTTATCAATCGAAAACTAGTTTAACTTAGTCCAATCTTTTTGCGACAGCGCCACAATGTTTTCCAACCCTTTTTCTCCCATTACAGATGGTATCAGCACCATCACCTGCAATGAAGTTATTACTCGCGACACGATTCTATCTACCGACGCATCTCCACATAACGCAAACAAGAACACATTTGAAAAAGCCGCTATCGCAAGCGGCGTCTCCGAAGATGGCTTGATCGCCGATACCATCCATCATCTCCAATATAATATGACATTTCTGCCAATTAGTGGATGTTTTGTCCGCGTCTCGTACGCATTACCGGCAGCCGTATAAGGCAAGTCCATACTGGGCGAAATTTAAACCGATCGCTTTGGAGAACAATACTGAGCGGTGCAGAATTAGCTATCAAACGTTTGCAGCGGCTAATTGGCACCTAAGATGGTTATTCGGTATCTATGAATCTTTATTGTTTCGGTTTGAACCAAAATGGAAGTCGTTTAAAACTTGCGTTTTAATTGTGTTTTAACTAACATATCGTCATTATCATAAGCCTATATTAGTCTACTGCTGGACATAGGACCATGTGCACGCGACATAGCACGATCCGCGATTACTCTCATCCAGCTCTTGCCAGACACCTTCCAAAGATCGTTGTTCCACATAATCTGACGGCGTCATAATATTAGACAGCTTCACATACATGGTTCTGATCCCAAGATAAGTACTAAGCTAAAGCACTCGTTTTATGGAAATTAGAAACAGCGACGGACAGGTACCACAACCACCCAGACCCAACACAATATCGAAAAGTTCGTATTAGATATTGACCTGACCGGGAATCGAATCCGGGACCTCAGAGTCGCGCCGCCTAAATCCGGCGTGCAAGCCACTCGACTACGGAGGTTGTCGTCGAATATATACTAACATATAGGTACCAGATATTTTATATTATATTTTCGTAATTCCTCCTTTTGAAACTTCTCTTCAAATCAAACCTGGTTCTAAATAAAAGAACGAATATACACGACAATGTCTTGTAAAAAAAATAACACAACGCCATCCGAGTTGAAAAAAACGTAGAATAAAACACACAAAATGGTAGCGTCTAACAATTTATCAAACAAAGCTTTATTCTACACCGAAAATATTCAATAACGCTCATAATAAACTAATGCATCAAGAAATCTGTCGGTGCTAACCGAATCCCCCGCGTGGGGTATCCGTCACGTTTACTGTTTACCATAACAATGGCAGGTACCAACTTTTACCTTACCAAAACTTCTTTACAACGTTTGTTACTCAAAAATAAACTTAATTGTCGTCTATTTAAGAGTCCATTAAAAAGTTGCCAGCGATAGTGCTTTGTTTACGATAGAAACCGGTGTCATCCCCAATAATTTATGGAAATGACCGCGAACAAAAACACATGACAAAGGTGTCTACTCAAAATTAAGTAGATGGGTCGTATCGTGTTCGTATTGTCTAACCATTGTTGCTTCGGTGTATTCATCGTAAATATACTTTGACCTAGCGAGGTCCATGCCTATAAACTTTTATCGGTTTGACCAAAGACATACCTACCTATTTTTTTTTTGGGAGAAAAAGATGTTTAAATTATTAATTACATCCAATGATGAAGTAGGTTGTTATGAGTGTATTCGACCGTTACTTTTTTTTAAATTTTGCTTTGAATCATATCATTATAGGAATGTTAATATAAATTACTAACTTCTAATAATCAAACTTTATTTTAATATGTTTTGCCATCCATGCATGTCCATGGGTATGTTCCGATATACACTGCGAGCACTGTCCAGTGTGCTCTTACTGGTGAGAAATTTGTTCCGATATGGACTGAAAGTACTACTAGATTAGATAGATATAAACTAGATACTGCCGCAGTATCCTAGGGAAATATATGATGTCATAAATCGTCGCCATTTTTGTACCCTCCCCTTATTTTTAAGAAATGTCATTGAAATAGTTCGTATTACAAATAATCATTATTTTTGGAATGTCTGATTGTCTATGTAATTCTTCATAACGTAAGTACCATAAGAAGACAAAATAGCTCCTTATAATTCAGGGATAGTGTCTAAATTTACTTATTTCCGGTAAACATTTAAAATAGTTTCTCAAAATTAATTATGCCCACCAAAGGGCTTTATATTGTGTTGTATTAGTTGTAGTTAGGCAACTCAAACAATTAATTATTATTAGGTATTGCACCACACCGATGTGTAATAGAAAAGAAAATAATTTTATGGATGCTTAAAAATATACTAGTTACTTCTGATGTAGTATTTAAGTTTATTTTTGAAGTTGCCAGCATCAATGAGCCTAGATGTCCGCTATCCATCCAGGCCGTCCGAGTAAGTGCATTACCCGTTTGAAAGCCCAGTAACTTAAAAAAATAGGTTTCAACTGAAACTACGAGGCTTACTAACGTTCACACACAGTCACATTTTACTTGCGAATGCAGTTTTGCTGCCATTCGGCTTTATTTTCAGTTTTTATTTTTGATCAGGCGTGTGTCTGGCCAGCCTTGTTAGGCGCGACCAGCATTAAGTGACTAGCGGCTTTGTCGCCAGAAATCGCCACTAATTGGACACGATTTATTGCGCGCGCGCAATTGCCGCCCTTTTCTGCAGTACCCGCCTCTTTGTTTATAGTCATTTGCTTATCTAATGAGTTACCCAAAAGAGTATTGTTGCTAGTTAGGGCGCGGTGAGGTTTATGTAATGGGACGGTGTTTTGTTATGTAAGAGGTAACTTTATAAGTACCTAAGCTGATAGTTAACGTAAGAAACAAATAAATTGCTGCACTCAACTGCGGTAGGTACTAACTTACATAATATGGAGATTCACAAAACAACATATTATATGGTAAACTACACAAATTACACAGTAGTAAATTCGTAAAATTTGTTAACCGTCCGTAGCCGATAGATGATCGTGTTGAGTTCGAGAAATTGTGGTTAAATCCGCCTTTAAACCGCCTTTAAATTATTGGCGTGAGCGTCCTAAGTCCTAACACAAGCGTTTCATATTTTCAAATGGGTTTAACCCATACCTAATCAATCTTATAAAAAAAAGAGACTTCCAATAATGTGTATTCAAAATCCACTACCGCATATCAACGCATAAACAATTTTTTATTATCTTGACAGTCCTTGACAATGTGGCGTAATGTCACGCTCACTGCTCACTTATGCGTAGAATCACACAAACGGCGACTGTTTACTTGTGAATTGAGTTAACGTCCGATAATAAGTGGTAAAAGGGCTCGCACTAGTAACACGTAGTCGCACCACTCACTCGGTGTCTTGGTACCATCACTACAGGTCTTTTTTTTACATATTGACCAGTGACTCTGCTCTGCCTGAAGCTAAGCAGAAGAAGAGTCCAGATGCAAGGACAGCTAGTGCCTATATAGCTTTTCCCATCTTGCCGAACCGCATGTTGCTTGATCACACCTCGTTTAAAAGACCCCAATGTTGTAGGAAAGAGAAACACATACTCTGATATCGGATCAGACTTTTCTGCAGTACCGGCCTCGTTGTTTCAAGTCATTTACTTATCTAATGAGTTTCTAAAAGAGTATTGTTGCTACATAGTTAGGGCACGGTGATGTGTATGGAATAAGAAGATGTTTTGTTATATCGAAACTGACTGTATATAGGCAGTTAGTTAAGAAAAAGTAAACTTGTTGCACTTAACTGCAGAAGCAAAAGGCAGCAGCAGACTGAAGAAGAGTAAGGATGCTTTACCACCAGAGCTGTGCAAGGTAGCTAAACGGTGCGTGAGAAATAAATGCACCAATTGGATGATTTCCTTTTCCTTGCGGTGTCAAATAAAGTAATCCTATTGGTGGGTTTGTTCCTCGGGCACCGCTCAGCTTTCTCGCACAGCTTTGATTTGGTTTTTGGGAGAATTCGCTGATGACCTCAGGCGGCCTTTTCAGCGCCACTGGACTCTTTTAGGGGCGGTGAGAAACTTAAAGGGTTCCTCAAGTCGTTGAAAGAATCACCGTTAGAGGGTTTCTAGAGGGAATGGCATCACGCAAGCGTGTCCTAGACACCTACTAGACTCTCCAAGGGGTTCAGATCGGAACGGGCAGCTGTGATGAATAAGCAGCCTAAAAGGGCTCGCACCACGCACTCACTCGGTCCCATCATTACGTATCCGACTCTCCCCACTTTGGTTACAAAACGCGTCCGCCCACTGACGAATTTTAAATCGAGTTCGCTATCGAAAAATAGAAAGCCATCAATTACCAAGGGCCGCTTTCTCGGTGACCGCGCTAACGTCACTTAAGGTAATAAAGCTGGCTATTTCGCAATAGGCACAAAAGGTATGTTGGTATTTGTATCACTAATACGTGGGTAGATATGTATTAATCTGAAATATTCAGGTTATAAAGTCATATTACTTACTATTCCCTATTCGCGCGTATCCAGGACCTAGAAGTGATATGAATGAGCTGCCACCTGACTTCATCAATTGGCTCCGGGATCTGGACATTGACTTATAATTAACTTATAATTAGAATTAGATTTTTATGATATTTAGTATTAAGCAATTTTGACATGTATATTCCTCCTTCGCCAATTTATATTATGATACGATTAAATAAACTTACTAAAATCATAAGCTTTGCATTACACTAAAGCTTTTATCCCGATCCGATCCGAACCCTTCGGAGAATCTAGTAGGGCACGGGGACGCGCACTAGTGCGCGATGCCGTTCCCTCTAGAAAACCTCCAAAGGTGATTCGTTTCACACGGCTTGAGGGACCCTTTACGTTCCTCGCCGCCCCCAAAAAAGCCCGGTGAAGCTGAAAATGCCGTCTGAGGCAATCAGCAAACTCTCTCAAAAAAAAAAAAATAAAGCTTTTACATTCCCGTGTACCGTTATAGGTATAAGTTAAATTAAAATTCATGAATAGTAGTTCTATTGCAATATTAATCTAGTTTAACATGGTAGTTTGTTTATTTTAAGCCTCGTTAATCAAGAATTAATGATTTTAAACAGCCCACTAATTTCATCAATGCGTTTCTTGTTTAAATCTTTTTCTAAGATAAACTGGAATAGGTATTATTATTGACGGTAAAGCACACTAAACATTTTAATCTTTATCTTGCAACATAAAGAATTATTAAATGCAGCAACCTTATGAAATGGCTAGGTATGCGGTGCACATGGCTGTTGTGCAAAAGGTGTAAGTAAACAAACCAAATATTCACGCGTGGGTTCTAAAAAAAGCATTTGATACTGTTGTAACTTTGGTGTCGTAACGACCGCCGAATGATTGAATGGCGATGGAAGGTATTGTTAACACTATACTTTTGCATGTTGTAAGAAAAAGTATACACAATAAAGCTTATATGTAAAAAGAGAAAATACATTTAAAAGAATAAGTAGTTAAGCAGTTTTTTTTCTTTTAGTTGATGGCTTCGTGCCTTTAGCACATTTAGCCAGTGTCAAAGTAATTTTCTTATTCCAAGTTATATAAATAGATAGCATATCTTTGTTAATATATAATGATGATGAATGGTAATAGGAATGAAAAGTGAGAAATGATTTACCCTCCATTCCAAGCCTTTGAGTATCTCAGTAAAGATGTGGAGCTTTACTAAGATATCACGCGGACTTCTTGAGAGAATGTGAAAAGTGATGTTGCACTGTTTTGTTTCATTTGCCAACACTCTTACTCGTACACGCTCACGATTTATAATATAAACGGTTAATAATCCACCATTATTTCACATTCATATTCGACATAACACAAATTTTTGAATATAAAACAAAACCTCAGTCATTACTTTTCGCTTTCCCGCCAAGAAGTCCATCCAGCAGTTTATTCAAAGCAAAATAATGAAGTCATAATGACAACTATCGTAAAGGTGTACATTTTCGAAAACAGCTGTTAAGCTGGCAGTAGCTTTAGTTATTATTCTGAGGCTGGCAGACTGCCATGATATGGTTATCTGTTTTAAGAGTCATTATCACTTATACATTTATTTTTCTGGTCCGCGGAAATATTTAAAATCTCTATTTAAAGTTATTGTTTACTAAAGTATACGAGAAAGAGAAGTAAATATATATTAAAATTAAACTTGAAAATTTAAATATATACGAATAAATTATATACATTTGATTCACACATTAATAGTAGTGAGTTACAATCAGGTATATTAATAGCGTCTGCTGTTCTGATAAAAATAAACCGCTTGCACTGCAATAGTGGACAGAAATAATCTGGTAGTTGATGCCTCGCTACGCTTCATACCCAGAATTGCATTCATAGTATCTTTTAACTGTTCTTCTGTATAGTAAGGAATATGAGCTCACTTAATGGCTACACCAAAACAAATGAGCGAAGATTGTTGCTTAGCAACCTACTCGTGGATATCATCAGGCATGTTGTTGACAAAAGAAGACATGTTAAAATGGAACATAAGCCTACACTTGGTAAGCAAATGGGACCTACTGGAGTATCTAGGAGGACATAGGAGAGACGTTAAAAATATTATAAGGCCCGAAAATCATCAGTAAAGTCATCGTCAACCCCTCGTTTGCCGAGGGGCGAAGCACTCGGTCCAAACTCCAATATCCAAAGGTACTGCGGGTCATACTGCGTTCAAGTCAGGCAAAGTTTGACAAGCGTGGTGGTTAAGTCAAAGCCCAATCTTTTGAAGCGATGGCTTGATTTCATTTATAGAGACCTTTGCTCAGTAGCAAAACAGTATAATATGTAAAACTACTAAACTACTAATACCTATGTACTTTACCCAGCAGTGGGACATGCAGTAGGGTAGGTAAATCAAATTTTCCTATTCAAAGTGTGAGCTCTTAATGTCTATAATTCATGCTTAAGAGTTTCAAGGTTACAAACCAATTGATTGTATTAATGAATGAATGAATAAAAGTACAATACTAATAAAGCACAATCAAAATCAGAAACTCAAACACTCGAAAATTAGCATACAATACGTGCATGCGAGTTATGATGGAGAGCACGGGCCCTAGATACACGCCTTGCGATGAATAACGATGAAAAGCGATTCGTCTAATGTGCATGCAGTTGTATTGTTCTCTGATATGATAACCGATACAATTTACAACTAAATTGATTTGTTGTCTTAAGGTTTTGTACAGACGCCTGGTAGGCTACTCTTGACGCAAACTCAATCTCAATACAATTCCAATGGGATACATATGTATTGATATTGGGATAAGTTTCGCCATTTCGGAACGCCCCATCTCGATAAAAATTTGTTCACTCAATTTCCACGCAATTTAATTCCAATGTAGCGCTATTATCGCTTTTAAGAGTGCCATTTGAATTTTTTAGATTTGGGATTGGAACTGTATTGAGATTGAGTTTGCGTCAAGAGTAGCCTACCAGCACAGTTGATCAAAAAAGGCAGAGGAGCTGCACCATACAGCTTTAAATTAATTTTGATTAGTTACATATGTTTGTTTTGTTTGTAATTTTATATTTTTTACTATAATTTACTTTTGCATGCTACCATAGTTAGCTGGATAGGATGAGCCTAACAATGTTATAACATCTCCCCATGTACCCTGTTCATACGCAAAATAAAATATTCTATTCTATTCATCAACCTATTCAAAACTGTCAAATTTCTTCAATAAATATTCAACCTTTTTGTCCTACGTATAAAGTTCAAAGTCTTTTGAGAAAATTTTACAGTTGGTGGTAGGCTCATGTGCAGGCGTATGTACTAGAAGTAGGAAGTATCGGAAGCGATACGATAATATCATTCGCAATGCTACAGACACAAGTATAAATGTGTTGTTACAATGAGGACAAGTTGTCCTCATAGGTTTATTGCGTATATTGTATATATTGGGCATACAGCATTGGGCATCGTAGTCTGAAATAACTAAATATTATTATTATCTCCTTTATTTATTTTTCCAAATATTAATTTAACTTTTTAAATATTTTCTAAAAACAAGACAAACAAAACATTTAAAATATACAAAATAGGGGTCCGCCGGCATCGGGACCAGGGTCCAAGCTACCGGTGGTTAGGGCTCCAGAGACAGGAACCTCCTCACAATGGGTGCCGTATCAAGGAAAACTGCCTTCTGAATCAGGCCCTTGATCCAGCCGCCTAACGAGAGCTTCATCATTCGATCAACAGATCGAGGCTCTTGGCCATCAGGCCGTTGGCTGTAACAACAATCAGTACGATGACAGCCGAATCCACACTCCACATGTCGACAACCTCGTGTGCTAAGTCGAGATATTTGATTTGTTTCTCTTTCTCAGCTTTCACGAGGTTCTCGTTATGGAGAATGGTGATATCGACAATCATCGTGCGGCGCGCTAATCGATCTATCACCACAATGTCAGGCTTATTGGCTACAATAGTCCTGTCGGTGATGATAGATCGATCCCAGTATAACGTGACATGGTCATTTTCGAGAACTGGGTCGGGCACATACTTGTAGTACGGTACCTCAGGATCCACAAGTTATTATTATCTCCTTTATTTATTTTCTTTCTTAAAACTAGATTTTTACAATATTTTAATATCATCATCATCATCATCATCATCTCAGCCAAAAAGACGTCCACTGCTGGACAAAGGCCTCCCCCAAGGATACATGAGGGGATTTGCCATAATCGCCACGCTTGGCAGGCGGGTTGGCGATCGCAGTAAGTTGATTGAGAGTTAACCTCAGAGAGATGCTGCTGCCCATCCTCTGGAATGGTCCCTTAGTCGGCTTTTACGACACCCACGGGAAGAGATGGAGTGGTGCAATTCTTTATCCCCGGCACCACACAGGGAATATTTTAATATAAAAACAATAAAACATTATAAGAACTTAATCCTAGAGTACCACCAGCAGCGGGGCAGGGTCCAAGCTACCGGTGGTCAGGGCTGCAAAGGGAGGAACCTCCTGACAATACGTGCCGTGTCAAGCAGTACTGCTTTCTGAATCTGACCCTTGATCCAACCATCAAGCGAGAGCCTCTTAAGGTGTTGGTCGAGGCTCTTCGCTATCAGACACTTCGCTGAAACGACTATCGGAACAATGATCATTTCAAACCATTTCACACACACGCAGTTACATACTTTACTCAGATACTAAAACACAATAGCTCCGTGAAAACATTAACTACTAAGTGCAGGAGCTATTAGCGTGTTTGCTATTAATACGCACAGCAGACTTATTCAAAGGGTCATTAATCATTTTCCCGTATAACCTTTACTGGAAATGCCACGTTGCTATTTCGGGACAATGCAACCAAATGCCTTTTACGATTTAGTGAAAACCAGGAACTGTTACGAACATAATACAGCAATAAGTTTTGAGAATAAAATAAGTGAATTTATGTTTTTAAGAGTATAAGGCAAGCCAATACATGATACCTACAGGTAGCTTGCCAAAGTAAGTTAATTTTAATTAATTGTGATAAACATGAGATTTAATTAATATTAATTAAATAATGAATAATTATCTTTATTATCGTCATGTTTAGTCTGTATTAACCCCTTGAGCGTCGATCGACCATCAGGTGGCCGATAACAATGGTCTGGTATTCGCGCGCTCGGGCTCTTATCGAAGAAAGCAGATGTTTTTCTAGAATAAACAGTAGCCTTAGGCATTAAAGATTCTCCTACTACGAGTATATCTTTGTAAGGAATCACGTAGATCCTTTGCTTTGTTTAACGCAAAATGAGTATAAATAAATATACACAATTTATTATATTAGTTAAGATTTCAATTAAGTGTTAAGCATGCATAACACCTTTTTGTGCTTTAAGCTGCGACTTAATAAAACCGTAATGAAATGATCAAAATTAAAATAAGATTCGCAATCCACGATATACCCATGAGCAAATTTATCATGTCAACGTGATGAAAGATGCAATTTGTTCGTCCGTAAGATAATGTCACACACTTCATGAAAGTGCTATAAATCGTGCGCGCGCGCCGATTCCTGTCTCGATCTCATCAGCCCCAGGAAACGAGAACTGCACGCGATACTTATATTTAATCAGCGAATAAACGTTTGCGTTAGAAATTTTAATAAAGTTCTTATTTAGTATGTATTCACATGTTTCTTTGTCCAGCAGTGGATGTCTTTTTGGCTGAGATGATGATGATGATGATGTGTTCACGGTTTGTACAGTGTTATTGCGTTAATATGTCAAATAAATAAACTTACATAATTACGTTTGGGACCAAATATTTTAGTAAAATCTTTTTATACGATTCAGTAAAAAAAAAGGATGTAGCCCGCCTATATCAAACGGTCAGGAGGTACAAATAAGTCTTCATGACTGAAGTAAATTATAGGTAGGTATGTACCAGTTTCCGCACGGTAAACGGTTTACTTAAAAATTCATTGAAATATTGATAACAGTTCCTAATCTTTTAATTTGATATTCATATGAAAACCCATCATGATCGCGGAGAAAGTAACTTTATGGACACCTTTGACACTTTGTCTAGTGTCACCGATAAAAAAAATTCGCCTCCATGGGAGGAGGAGGTTTTCTAAGTAGGTGCTATGTTGTATATACAGATAGACTAATTTCCACGCTATATATGATATCAATTACAAGTGTTCCTTTCTCTCTCTCATTCAAAGTCCCTGGTAATTTATATTTGTCACCGAAAATTCTTGAGTTCTTGAATTCTTGTAACTTTATAATTAAATTGTAAATAATACAAAAAATATAATTTATATTTCATAATGTATTTCATGACCGCCTTTAAAATATCACTGTTGAGATTTAAAAATCATCCCCCGGAGCTTCTATAATTGTTTCAAAAGTACTTACTTACCGTATTACTTACTCACCTAAAAGTAGGTAAGTAGTCAGTTAATAAAGTTTGGACAGTTGGATGACTTACAAACGATAATAGTATTCAGTGTTGTCTCTGTTCATTTCGTTTAAAACTGTGTCGGCAGACCCGCGCCCTTTGGCCCAAACGCGCCGAATCTACAAGTACAAAATGTCAAGAACAGTTGTACTTTACAACAATAGTATTAAAGTTTAAACTCGTTTAACTTGCATGCAGTACAGATGTTAATCTCTTACTCTCTTTATTAGGCAGCAACCGTAAAGCTTTGTTTTGATGTCATGTAAATAGCTGATTATGACTTCCATTAGCCGTATCTCTTGGAGAGTTATGGGGAAAATCGGTGTCATTTCCGCGTTGGAAACGCTCGTGCTTTCGTACGCCCATCCGTTCCAGTTTGAGCTGTGATGCAACAGCAAGTTCATATGTACTTTCTGGCACTGCGTTTTTGTTAAATCACATCTATAAGTCGCCTCTATCCATTTAAATTATTTTAAATGATTAAGAAATAACTATGGTTCTGAAGAATGTTCTGGCGATTTCCCAATGACGATGCGTATTCTGATAGAGTATCAATTTACGAGACCTAACTACTTATTAAATCTACTCAGGAGCACATCTAACCACCGTCCACCCCGTTATTTTCATACAAACAGACTCACTTTGCGACTCTATACTTAAAAATGTCAATACATTTCTGCAAAGATCTGTATGCTAATGTTTAGGTTAAGCACTCGACTGTCCAATAAGAACTTGACTTTTGAGTTTTAAAAATTTCTTCCCGTTTCCAAACCTTCGTTTAAGCAAATCACATTGTATGGAATGTGATGAAGCATTCATTGTTCTGCCACTATGGACAAATGCAATGGTTTCGGTACTCTTTCAAAATGATTATTGGACAGTCGAACGCTTAACCTAAACATTAGCATACAGATCTTTGCAGACATGTATTGACATTTTTATGTATAGAGTCGCAAAGTGAGCATATTTGTATGAAAATAACGGGGTGGGCGGTTAGATGTCCCCCTGAGTTCATATTTGGCAATTTATTGGCAATTTATTAATAGAAAGAGTGTTTCGGAAAATTTGACGATCAACTTTAAACTTTGAACCGTCTGGCATTGCAGGACATGGTCGTAATATATATGCTATAATGGTGGTATCTAATCTGCCAATGAACTCTAAATCATACCACTTATAGTTTGAAAGAATAGTTGTAACATATTTATTAAAACAATTTGGTAAACAACAACCTAGGGATGGAGAAGACCGCGTACAGCACAGTGCGAGATCAAATACGTAAGTATGTATTTTTTTTGTTTTTCCGAATTAATTTATGCTGATATTGAGTACCAATTGTGATGCCTGTGCCTTCTTTGTCTCTGGATCGTCCTTTCGAATAACCGCGGTCAAGGCTACTTTACACTGGCCTTTGTTTTTAATTAAACCCTTCTTGAGACGACAGCCGGCGCGTTTCTAACTTGTTTTTACGCACTTTGTTACATATTTTTTTACATAAGTTTAAACAGACAAGATGCAACTAACTACCTATTTAACTTAAAAAAAGTAACTGATAACGTATCTATTAGAAAAAAAAATTTTTTTTTGAGCTTGCATAAAACCAGAACCAGGAAAACATAGGTAGAAATACATACCTAAGTGTTCGATAGGAAAATAAAATAAGTAAATAGGCACTGGTTTGGTTGGCAAAACTATGTAATTCACAAACAATAAAAACATATGTCACATTCAGACAGCAGAGAAATTATTCAGACAGTAGAGAAAACAAATTATAATAAAAAGTATAAAAACATAAAGATATCTAAAAAGGTATGTACGCAACACTTAAGTATATACTAATTTAAGAGAGAACCTCTTTTATGAGACGGTAAAGTTTATTTTTAAATATTTATCTGAACGTATAACATATAAAGATATAATAAAATAGTAAATAACCTCTATAAGGACAACGTTAAAATTTATCACAATCCCAATTCACTTGAATATCAACAATACCTCTCTTGCAATAGAGTCGTTTGTCACGTGCACAACATTCCCCCCGCGGCGTAGACATTTTTCAAATAAATCCTCCAATTGTAGCCCCATTAATCAATCATGCACCGCTGAGGATACAGTTGACTCACAGTTCAATTAAAAAGAGCATAACAAACAAACTGAAGTGCCGACGCCTTCCATAATGAATCACGATGTGAGAAAACAGCAATTATTCTCATAATTCGAGCACATGAGATTATGAGTCATATGGAAGCTGCAAATCATAGCGCAGGCGCAGGAGACGGAACATATGGCGAACATTCTTGTGAATTGGAACACTTGCTTGCACTTGTAACAATTATATGTAATCTATTTTTTGGAGTCGTCGGTAGCCGAAAAGATATATGCTCGGGTTGAATGGGATAAGTCATGGGTCAATCCCCAAATCTCCCCCATACCTTACACATGCATATTTTTGGCTTTGGCAACCAGAGACATCCCTATCTCAAATCCCTCGCTTACTCGAAAGCACCGTGTTCACAGAAAGGACACATGCAGGGTGACTGTTCATCCGATCGAGCTACTAAGAAATGGGTTTTCTTGACGAATGCTTCAAGTTCAACATCTAAATTACATTTTAAGTAGGTAACTTATAAGAAAGTTAATAAAGTATAAGTATTAGAATATATATATTTTTTCTTAATTTAGTTCTAAAATAAAATATTGTTTAAATGTTTTAACAGAAACATTAAGAAAACATTAAGAATCCAATGCTTACAGCAACAGAGTTTTAAACGTTATTCCGTTAATTAAAATTGATAATTAGGATATTTGAGCTACAAGAAAGCTGGAAGGAAATATCATGCTTATAAATGAGAAATCCAAACTGGGAGATTGCTAAATAACTAACTGTAATTGCTGCCCGAGGATAAGTAGCAGTATTTCATTCATCGAATTACAAGAAACATTTTTTTCTAATTAACGTTTCTGGTGCACATTGCAGGGCTGGCAAAAGCTTTTGAAGCAGAGAACACAGAAAACTCCTTTAATATTACTAGACCGGACAAAGAGTTTCATTGGTTGTTATAAGAAAGTGGCGATCTGTTTCTACAAGAATACAAGAACACGTTAATGAAACTCATCGAAAATAGAACGAAAAAGCTTTTGGAAAAATAAACATTTTATTTTATTTATCATCATCGTCATCATCATCATCGTCATTATCAGCCCTTATTAGTCCTCTGCTGGACATAAGCCTCTCCTAATGCAGCCACTGAGCTCGATCTATTACCTATTCTTATTTATTCGACAGAATATCATTGAATATTTATGTTATGTGCAATAGGGACCACTCTATCGTATTAGTAAATATCCTCTTAAGATATTGTGTTCGTGTAATAAATAAATATACCGAAAAAATACTTCGACATTTGTAACAAATATGACAAAGTAGGTTACGTACGATTCAGGAACATAAAAGTCGCCTAATACTGCAGGTATTTGTTTTTCCTTTAAAACCTTTTTTTTTATAATAAAATCGTTAATTACTTTTCGAACATCAATTGCGTACAACAATTCAATTTAAGAACATTTTTCTTTATTATGTTTAAATGCAGGAAGAAAGCGCCGACCTCCTGCCCGCAAATATATGCACAAAAAGCAGGATCGACAAGAAATACTTTTTGTTTGTTTTTTTAACAGTGGCGTTACGTTCACGCTTTTACCATTTGATAGCCCTACCGTGACAGACAAAGAGTTCGATCGTGGGGCGGATATGAATAGCGATGGACACACAAACAGACGGTAATCACAACAGTATACTATGCATTTGTTTGTTTCAACGGATGGACGGAGAAACGGTGGCGGGCGAAGTGGGTGGTCGGCACGCAACGGCGGTCAAATCGAAAGAGTTTTTACTAAAAGAAGAAAGTAGATTCAATACTCCTTACTCGAAAACCGTAAGTGATAAAAAAAATAACGAAGTATTTTAATCAAACGGAGAGTAGGTCAATTAGCGCAGCGGATAGCTCGTTCGGGTTGCGATATTTCGCAATATCGGGTATTATCTCAATTCCGATCCGAACGCCTCGGAGAATCTAGTAGGGCGCGGGGACACGCTTGCGTGTGATCATCCCCTCCAGAAATCCAGAAGCCCTATGAGGTTGTATGATCGCTACGGCTCGAGGAAACTTAAGAGAGTGTGCAGACGACGACGGACTTTTGGCCGCTTGCTATGTTGCTTTCAGCCCCTCGTGCGCTGTCTATTTTGTCAGACTAGAAAGAGCGCAGACAAAAGTCCGTCGCCTGCGCAATCCCTTAGTTTCTCGCCGCCCCTAAAATCCAATTAAGCCGTAAAAGCAATATGGAGACAACATCCAACGCTTAAAAAAACCAAAGCCAGGTACTGTATGGGTGGGGGAATTTAATTAATTCAACTCGTCCGTGCTTCGGACATTAAATGCCGGTTTTAGCTGGAAGACAGCGGTCACCCATCCAGAGACACTTACACTTACTATTTACACGACCACAAGCCGTCACTAGCTGCTCTAACGAGCTCAAACCCGAGTAAGTAATTAAAACTACAAATAGTAACTTGCACTTGACCGGAAACACTTGAACTAGTAGCTAAACCGTATTGGTTCTCGAGATAACTGGCGCTCCGAATAGACACTGATCTGGCCGCTTTCAAGTTATTTGATCTTGCCACTTGAAAGGCATATGCCCCGTTCCACTATTAAGGTGTTGTGATGCCATTACTGTATAAGATACTCTATTTGTAGATCATGGATGTGCTTGAAGATTGAAGGGCATTGACTGAAAGTGGGGTACTTGAAATTAAGATGAAAATTAACATGAAGCCCTTGAAATTGTAACCACTTTGCTTTATAGTCATATGGTAAATATATATTATGTATATAACATTAGTAAGACAATGCACCTAGAAACAAGACAAAACAAGCCAAAAAGACTCTTAATAAAAAGGTTGATACAATCTTGAGTTGAAAATATTTAGAGAAAAAAAACAGAAACTAATAAGTCCACAAAAAAGTGGAATTCCTCTCATCAAGAACTCTCAGAAGCAATAAGGCCTACAAACATTAGGCAAATAGGTTCCTCATGGAGTGTACTTGCCGCTAAGATGGGATTCCTAAAATACTCAAAGGGATATAAATATTCTCGCTGACGAAATCGCAAGCTGTCGCTAGTACCTCATAAAATAACACATGCAATCACAAGCAAAATCAATTGAAAGCCGTCGGTCAGGATGCATAAACAATCGAACAGCGAAGTGCTTTCACCTATAAGGAAGTTTATTCATTTCTTCATTCCATACAATCATCATAATCTTCAAACAAGATAGATACAAAAACTATATTTGAAGCGTGGCATCATGATCGGTAGGATATACTGATCGGATAGATGCTCGAGTACGAGAAATCATGATTCAACCACTTGCTCTGTTAGACTATTACTGACGTTTTGCGTGAAACAGGCATGTTATTTTTGTAGGTGGGTGTATTTTTTTAATCTTTTTTTTAAGGGACTTTTGCCTTTTGGCATGTCAATATCCAGGCATTAAACAAGAGACAGTGTAAACAAAAAGTAGTAGAATAGGTACATTCATAAACTGACCCACCAAAAAAAAACGAGAACTTATTAAATATTATTCAATAGTTTTTTCCACACCTTTTACCACACACATACACTCATACATTTTCATTCTACACACAGGGAGGTCATACCACACATAAATTATAAATTTGATAAGAGCCTACATTACCGGAGAGTGTATTAATGTTGAATTTTTATATAAACTGTTAATAACTGGAAGAGCGCTGTTTGTCTGGAAAACAGATAATTATATTATCTAGTTCAGACACAGACATACTCGTATTTATTTAATAATTGTCAAAGTAATTTGTAAGTAAAACATTGTCACTGATTTGTTGTTCTTTTATAAGCACTTTAGAAATAAATAAAATCTATATCATTAAAGCTGATTAATGGTCTAATATTAATGTGATTAAATAACATAGGTATTATATAAAATATCAAATCGCTTAAACTTAGTTAAACAAACGTTCTATTTAAATCTCGTCTTTTAATTTGCCAAATCTTTTTATGAATGTTTTACTGAAATGTATAGAGGCTCTTAAACACGAACCCAACACAAGAGAGCCTGTTCCTGAGCCGCAGCCGCTTATAACTTTACGAATTATTCGCTCCAATTCGCCATAAATTTAGATTCAGTGGCGGCAGCAGGCTTGTCGGACGTAACAGGAGCTCGTAAACATGCCGACGTTTATGGCTCTGTTCTCACACCGATCCGGTGTCGTTGTATTCGCGAGGAATTCGAGTACCTAACTCTCTTTGACGATTGGAAAACGTATGAGAGGAAAGCTGGTTATTCGGCGAATGAATTTTAATTATAGGCACCACCTATTTGTGCTTCGTACAAGCTGAATAGATGATTAAAGCTTTTGATATGGAACGGAACTGTACTACAAGTGTTTCGCTTCCAAAAACTACATCAATACCAGGAAAATTTAAAAATTTCGAAGAGTGAACGAAAGAAAAGATAAAACACTTTATTGCTCACACTATAAAAATGTGCAGAAAGAAAATAACGAAAATTAAGTAGACATACTACTCTACAACTACTCCTACTGCTACTAAAAATACTAATAAAAATACTTTCACTGTTATGTTCCTGTTATTATTACATTATGACAGCAACGTCATCTTCCTTTACATACAAATGTATCGCGTGCTAGCAGATGCGGCAGATATCCGTAATACTGTATTGTTCGCAGCAGGCATCGCAGCCTCATTTATATGTATCTCATTACTTTTGTGCCCCATATCACCGACTCCCTAGAATCAGACGTCATGACGATTCCCCAATGTAACTTGACCTATCCAAACTGTATACTACTATTAAACAGCACAGAAAAACTAAAAACACTATACACCAAGAGGTCATTGAAACTGGTCGATGTCCAATGATATATTAATGCGATATGAGATACAGTATGACTGAGCGATTTGAGAGATAAAATTTAATATGACAAATTGTTTTGTAATAGCCTATAATTGTATGAAACATTATCTGTGATTTAGTTTAAGCCGATTGATTGTTTAACTAGAGAAATCTTTATTATTAAACTTAAACTTAGCAATAGCATGTTATTGAAATTAACCACTGCGCCATCGAGCTCCCTAACACAAGTATACTTACTAATAACTAATACAAATAAAATTTCTCAAATGGCAACAACATTCAATATTAATGTCGAGCCTCCAGTAAGTACTATCACATATTATTATATGATACCTCTTCACGCGTGTTTAATGGTTAACAACAGAAATACGACGAGCTAGTTCTTAAGTTATACTTACGTTACAAGAGAACAAAAACCCACGCACATTCCTACTCAAATGTGAAAGCAGGTCTTGTGTAAAGGCGCCGCCAAACTTACCTGAAAATAAACAAATCACAATTTTAATATTTTATTAAATAAGTACAGTAAAAAACAATCACATTTCTATGTCAAATAAAAGATATGAAAGAACTTTCAAAGTTTCAAGCTAATGATGAAGAATAGCAGTTTAGTCTAATGTAACAATTTATTGTTACTATGCGGAAAGGTATGTTTTTCTCAGAAAGCAAGATTTTTTTTACTATTGTGTTGTCGAAAAAAATCTATTTCAGAATTGTAAACCGCGCTTTAATATCTGTCAATCTCGGCCCAATACCCTAGCATTCGATTAAGGAATAGTTATTAATGAAATTACAAGAATCTCAAACTCACATATCCAATACAGTCGGCATTGACTATACAAACGAATGTATGTGACCCAGATAGTTAATTTGAATTCCGAGCGTTTTAATGGTAACGAATCGATTTTCACACAATCCTCACAAATTGTTAATAAATTAACTAACGAACGTTTATTTAGCAGCACGTGTCTAATTGGAGCAACCTCGATGCAAAAATGTAGGAGAAATCTTCAACAACAGGGGCGCGTTTATTTTCTAATGTGTTGTCTTATTATATTAAATTATATTGCATTTCATTTTTTTGTAAAATCATGTAACTAACATAGAATAATTGTTTTCAAAAGTTTACGCGAACACTACACATTGAAATGAAACATCTTTTATGGATCTAGGTACTGGCGTTTATATTTTACATTAGTTTTGTTTAATGTTTATCCTGGCGTTTTGAAACCCTTTGCAGGGTCCGTGGTCAGTTTCCCCGTGATGTGAGTAGATCCGTAAAAGTTGTTTTATTTTAACATAGAATAAGTTAATACTAACACATTATGAGAGTCTTGGTCACTTTATTAAACAAACTTTCTATTCTATTATATCCTCATAAAAACATAAATATTAAGTACGTTACACCATAATTTAACATCTTGCACACGTCTGCTTTTCTATTTCAATTTTAAACGTTCAGCTTATCAAGCCTATTAATTTATGCCTAAGCCGAGACGCCCACTAGAGCTCGCCTCAACAAATATAATTACAGCAATTGATTTAAATGTAATAATGGTGGGGCGATTGTATCGGTTTTGTTTTGTATAAACAGCGTTATCGTTACAGCTCGCATCATGTCCGCCGCTTATGACTTTGTATACACTTAATATTTAGTAACAAAATACTTTCGCACCGATCCGAACCCTTCAGAGAATCTAGTAGGGCACGGGGACACACACTAGTGCGTGATGCCGCTCCCTCTAGAAAAACTCCGAAGGTGATTCGTTTCACACGGCTTGAGGAACCCTTTACGTTTCTCGCCGCCCCCCAAAAACCCCCTGAAGCTGAAAATGGCGTCTGAGGCAACCAGCAAACACTCAAAAAAAACAACTAAGTGCTCTTTACTTTACATAATAAAATAATATACATAAAGTAGAACGAAGTTCTTCAAAAAGGGCGTGAAGTGAGTGATACCTTATTGTCGTACAATCGTCTTTAGGTTACGATAACCGTTTGACATAAGGCGGACCCGTAAGGATGATATAAAAAACTTTGCATAAAATCAAATAGTAAAATCATTTTAAAAATTGTTTCTTCGATGTTTAGACCGTCGATTAATGTTCACAGCACATTGCTATGACCCAACGTAGTAAAGGCTATTTCCCTAATCAGGAATATAGGGTAGGTACTCAATAAATTAATTTTCCATATTTAGTTCGAATGTTTTTTTATAAACAGCAATATATTTTTTTAGTTAGATTTTAGGTAACGTCAGGAAAGAAAATAAAAATAAAGCTAATTAAATTGAGTTTTGAGAACATGTGTTTTATTATCTAACACAACAAGACAAACGCGCAATCGTCTATGTTTATTAACACAAACACCGAGTCCACATTACACTCGCAGAGAAAGGTGATATTTCGCCCTTTTTTCTAACATGATGCTAGCTACTATGACAGAAGGTACAGCTTCATTGCTTTTAAAAAAACAACACTATTATTGTTATCTTAACATAACTTACTTTCCTCAAAACATTCTCAATGTAGATATGTGTAGATACGCCAATTTCACAGTGGATAAAGAAAAAAAAACTTTGTAGACGCGCGCACTCCCCGGCGCCGCATAATGTCGATCTTTATCTTTGTTTTTATTGTTATTTCCATTCTCTCCACTTTTATTGATAACTTAAAGTGATCTTGTTAAGCAAGTGTAGGGAACATTGGAACTGAATGGACTTTTTAAGTGATGTGCATTGTTACAATCTGATATGAATATTGTTATTACGATTATCTATAATAGCCACATTTTATGGTTTCCTATGAATATTCTACGTTATATCAATGGTTGCTTTGTGGGTCTGGTACAAATTATTAAAACGGAATCATAGTGCGGGATCAGGTTACGGTAGCATATTAAAATTATGGGTGTCCCTACTGAGTTCGTCTTTGCATCCTGTTTGGTGTGTTTGGGAAACCTTTTTAAACCACAAGTGATGATTTAAAATAAGAGTAGGTACTTATCTTTCATTGTATTTTTTGTGTGCGATTGAAACGTTAAACGAACCATAGTCTGCCTAATGGAAAGCAGTTACCGCAGCTTAGTAAAACTTTAAACACTATATGTATATTATCAGTTCTGTAAGATTTTAGTTATTACTTTAATTATGTCTCTGTTTTACATAGTTAACTAATAACTGATGTTTATTAGATCTCGTTAGTATGACGCACCCAAAAACACCCAAAAAAAATATCTCCTATTTGTTGTATGTTATTTTGCATATTGGATTCATCCTACATGTTTGGGTAACCTCAAATGAAGGAACTAAGCCAATGAACCCGTTTATCAAAGTTTATTAGTTTAAAATACTAGATTCACCCCATCTGGAAAATATCAAATGCTTAATGTTTGTAAATCTCTAATAATGATTTAATGAGATTTAGTTTTTTTATGACTGTCGATTCACCCTTTACAGTTTATTTCTTTTTTCATAGCCATCATAGTCGGTAATAAGGCAGCCGGGATGAAAGACGCCGTTAACGACCAGTATAGGATTACAAACAGGGAACGCCTGCGCGTTTTTGCTGCAGCCAATTTAAATATTTACCCTGCATGTTTGCGGCAAGCGATACACGCTGTTATCGTGAGAAAAATACAATTATGTCAATGTGGTGATGAGAAATTAGTTCAATGTTAATGTAGGGTATTATCTTTGTAAGTAGTAGGTGCTTGATAAAACTTGATATACAACTTGGCTGCAGCCGCGAGAGTGAGTTTAACATAAACATAGTGCATTATGTTTATGTTAAATACTTTTTGTTTAAAATTCTCTTTGTTTAAGGTGTTATTTTGTTGTTGTTTTTTTTTGTCTTGTGTTTTATAATCAAATAAACTTTCATTCATGCATTCATTAATTAATTCATATTATGATTTATTCGTATCTTTGTTTTGTTTTAGAAAATTTTCCCCAAAATTGTTGGATTCCCAGTGACATTATTAGAATACCGTTTTTGTTATCGACAGGGCTTGTTTTAATTCCGCCTAAGTAGCAACTACCATTCTATCTAAGTCTGTCGCAATAACATGAATGTTGGATAAGGAAGCCAGTTCCTTAGTAAATGAGGATTCTTCCTACTTCAGCCTTATAGTTATTTAACACCAGATGAGATAAAATTGAAATATATTCTACGAAAGAAAACATCAACGTATTGTAGAAATTCTGTCTACTTTTACATATCTAAAAAAATTACTTATTTTTCTATTCTACACTCATTTGAAAATAGAAGAATTTGTATTCTTACAAGAACCATGAAAAATTCATTAGACCGATACGAATATTTCTTTCCATAAATGAATTTGTAAAACCATATCCATAGAGCCATACAAAATGGCCACCTGAAAGAAGCGAAGCGTTTCAGGGTGACGTCACGAGGGCAATAACCCCAGTCGTTGCTGAAACTTACTACCGATGAATTTGCAATCAAAACAACGTTCCTTTCTGAGTCAGCGACAAGTGAAAACAAACTTAATTCCCAAAATATAGAGATTACTTTTGCTCGGTTACTTCTATTTACGTTGAAGATTTGCAACTTTTAGCTGAGTGCTTTAAAAGTATACAATATATTTTACAGATACTGATGATGATGAAGCTTCTTGGAAGTGTTGAGAAGTTAAGCGATTCATCTCCGAACTCAGTTAATGAACCTGTAAGTGCAATAAGACCAATTCTATTCGAAGAATTGCTTTGGCTTTTAAACTCTCACACACCACAAGGCGCTGCTAAAATGAAATACAAATTAATGGCAAATAAAACTCACACTAGGCACTAGACATGTACAAAAAAGTCGTAGGGTATCTGTCTATGCCGTATTAGCTCATAGGTTATTTTCAAAGAGCAGATATTTTGAGACGGTTTCTTTGACTTCTGACATCATAATCTGATTGAAGGTCCGATCCGCGGGAGGAATCACCAATAGGATATTACTTTAATACGTACCCTATTGTTATTCAAAGAATATGATCAGCACAGAACGTGAGATCACAATCTTATTTTATAGTCTTCAAAGCGACGTTTAAATTTTATACTCACGACACACATTGAATACTACAATTGCAAACGCCATGTTTGATAGCTTGTGTTACGAAATGAATAATTTCGGTTAGTTCATTAGGTTAACGCATTAATTTTAATGATACTAGGTAATAAGTTATATTGACAATCAATCAATCAATCAATCAAATATTTATTTGCTTAAATATGGTACAAAAATGCTCTTAGAATTAAATGTTAACCAGCATATTTTATCATATACGATGTGCAAATATTCAAAATTATATTTAATCTATTACAAATTATTATTCAAATTAATTAAATTATTATTCATTCTATTACATTACTTAAATTACTAACAAATTATAATAAAATCATAGTTAACGATAAAACAATTAAAATATAGCATGTCAAATATTATCATTTAAATTGTCGTTAATTGTATAATACATTTTGTTCATTAAAAATTGAAATAATTTTGATTTAAATTTATACAATGTCAGTTTTTTTTATATCACCATGCAATTTATTGAAAATTCGAATAGACATGCAATGAACGTTCCTTGAATATAACATTAATCTTTGGTCAGGTATACATAGATTTTCTCTTTTTCTGCCTTTATATTCAGATCTATTCTTAGTTTGAAATAGATTGCTATATTTTTTAACAAAGATTCCTATTTGACGATAGCATACTATAAATTAATAAAAAAAAAAAAACTATGTACATGTTAACTATGTTAAATGCTGGTAGCTAAATAGAAGGATAGATCCATAAACCTTTTCATTTCAAAACATGTGATATATTTTTTCTTTGATATTATCGCTAATCTCGTATTAGCTTTGCTTTGACGTTATCTACAATTAATATTAAAATGTTTACATGGTTTTATTTAATATTACTACTGCATATTACTGCATAAGCCGCAGAGCTCAGTCTTCTCGACAATTTTTCTATATGTGGGCCCCACTGTAGCTTCGCATCCAACGTAATACCTAGAAACACTGTGGTGTCCACAAGGTCCACATTCTTATCTTTAATTTTTACACTAGTTTTTACCTTCCTAACGTTGGGTAATACAAATCTTATACATTTGGTTTTTCGTTCATTTAATAACAAATTGTTTACACTAAACCAATGATTAATGCATTGTCGCGATATTGACCTATAAAAACAGTAAACTAAATCCAACTAGGTACCAGTAATTAAAACTGTCACAGAACCAGCATACATCCCAGCTTTACACTCTGTGTATTTTCGCGCGCAATTTACTTTCGAATACCGATTAATTGAAAACGTGACTTTATATATTTAAAAACTTTGCCGCGTTTAATTACAGTGTTTACCGTTGTGCGCACTTATTAAATGTTCATGTAAACGGCTCGTAGCTAATTGCGACTGACCACACAAGTCTGAATGGTCTAGGGCGTGATTGTGCATCCATGACTTTCGCCGCGAGCTCTCTAGCACAGTAATAAGCACTTACGGCCTTAATCAAATGTGGACACAGTTGTTTATTGGTTGTAATTACTAGTTCTCGCAATAAAGCAATAATTGCCGAAGAAGTTGTTATCACAAAACTTTATTCTGTCTTTGCTTTAAGTTTATGTTATTTGTTAATACGTTGTTTCACAATTCAATTAAGTTTATGGTTAATTTACTATAATACGAATACTTATGTAATATCAAAACATATTTAATAGCCAAATTCACTTCCTATACTATACCTACGTACCTACAGCTTTGGTAGAACGTTTACCTGAACGAACTAAACATTATTTTAATGCAACTTAAGTATATGTTGTGTTATTTTTGACTTAATTTACATAAAAAAAAGCGCAAAGTATCTACTTGCTAAGTTCCAAGTAAAAATTATTAACAAACAAGATATTGGAATATTCCTACGGAGTTATGACTAAAAATCCTCTAGAAGCGAACAGTATTAATATTCTCACTTACCGCTTCGTAGACGCTATAAAGGCAAGAGCAAAAGCAAGTTCTATCCATAAACTAAAGATTAAAGCGAGCTTTTAAAACGTGTGCCGGTGGCATGCGCCTGCGCACACTGTATTTCGCGCCTCACTGCTCCCGGTAATTGCTGTGCGCCTTGCTCATACACCACCATTCATGCGAACTCGTCTATAACCTGTTGATTTGATCAGTCAACAATGCGTCCATTTAGGCACCCATTATTTATGGTTCTGACTCCTTTGTGAGTAGTGGTCTGACCGCGGATGAATGTAACTTAGCCAACGCGTAGGTAAGTAGAGGACAGTAGGACCAGAACGAGATAAAACGGGACTTGGATAGATATATTTCCTCCAGGACCCTGAGAAAATTTGTGGTGAATTCGGAGAATTCGCATTCTCAACAAATATTAGAGTATATAATATGTACTTATTAGTGCTGAGCATTTCTATAACTTGTGGATTCTGACTCTTTTGTGAGTAGTGGAGTGATTGCGGATGGATGGATACTCAGCTGAAAGTCAGTAAGTAGTGGACAGGGTGACGAGATAATGCGGGACTTTCTTCAGAACCATGAGGAAATATGTGTTGGATTCGGAAAGTTATTTTTTTTACAATATACATATATATATATTTGTGCTGAAATAATAATAATTGGCATATAAAAATACCTAAGTATGTATTTGTTAGTGCTGGAATTTTTAGTATTTCAAAAAATGTTTACAATGTATAAATTAGCCTAAATATAGTCATTGCATTATATTAACCGAAAAATATATTTTCCTATGAAATGCGTAAATTGTCAACCTCTTTTTATAAATTTTATGATTCTCTAGATAAAGTTTTCCTATTACCAATGTTGTCAACATTTTTATTTTAATATTCTCTAACTAACGTTATAAAAATAAAACTTTCTCACGTCGTCACCTCTCCATTTAAATTACAATTTGACACGATAATAATCAAAGGCCATAAAGTATTAGTCCTAACTATGCCCACAGGACTATTAACTTGTAACCGAGACTAGCGGCATTTACTTAAGGGGAAGGCAAACTTATCATCCTGATCTATTGAAAAACCGACTTTCTAATACTTTAGCTTCGTGTTTCGTGTCACATATTGATGTTCTACGTGGTATCCGTAGTCTATCTCCTTGATCAGCTGATTTCTAGTAGGTACTCGTTACCTTCCGACTCATCATCTCAATCTCTCGTCGTAATGACTTCGTCGCATATGTTCTAACTCTGTTATTTCAAAAAATGGATTAAAGTTAAGCTCGATTTAAAACGAATTTAGTAAATAGTAAGAAGTGTTTCTTAATAAAAAATATACAGCATTAGTTTTAAACCAAATTACACTTCCCCATTTTGTATCAAAAAGGAAAAAATCAGTTTCAACAAAGTTAAACTACTTACCACCGGTTTGGATTAAGAAGGTAAACGTTTTCACTACCCCGATCGTATAGTAGTTTACAGTATAGTAAACAAGCCGATGAAAACATTTGTTATTAGCAGTAACTATATCAATTTACTCTTGACCATCTGGTGATAACATGAATGACGAATCTTGGCCGAAAGGTGTCAATGCCGCGCGTACGTTATAGTATATACTAATCTGCAAGGTATTTACGCATGGTCTACATCGATAGCATCACAAAGTACGAAAGTCTGTTTGTTTATTTGACCTTATTCCACGTTAAAACAAAGTCTCGGATCGACGTTATATTTTGGACAAAGATAGTTACAAGGCGCGACAGGCACATGGCTACTTATATCCCAAAAACATATTATATCTTTTGGAAAAAAAATCATTGTACATGATAGACATATATATATAGTTTATAAGATCTGTTTTCTTCTGTATTACTATTTATAAGTAAGTACTGTAAGCTCATTCAGGAACAGCAAATATCTGATGCGGACATGCCTGGTGACTTATAGAACAGGTTTCAGCTCCCGAAACCTACTTCACGCACCAGTTTATAGCAAATATGGAACTATCCTATATTACCACTAATGGTAATGACTGCTTGTGAATATATAGAAATATATTTTTAATTATTTTTAAATAAAAAGATGTGAAACATGATTATGATCAATCTGGTCATGCCTTAATCAAATAAGGATGTACTAACCAGTATTTATTATACAATATGTTGATTTGCATTTGCGCCATATTCATAGCAGCAGTCATATTGCTTATACTTATTACAAATTTTTACAATTTACAATTTAAAAAAAAAATTAAAATTGTATATCGATCTCGGAATCGTTTCTTTTCATCTTCGACTAAAGTTAATTAAATTACCATCCATTGTTCCAGCAGACAATGGTGTGTAACTTAATGCAGGTTTAACGCTCGTCGTGTGTTACCACTCGGTCGAACACCTGTTTCGACATTGGAAACAATCAGGAATTAAGTCATTGAAGATACCGTGCCACATAAGAACCATACAACCGTAATAAGAACTTGGGATAGCGTATCCTATTCGAACAGAATATTGTTATTTAAAGTTAAATGTAAATATTTATAAAATATAGTGAAAAAATTAAATGCCTACCCGACCCAAGGTGCAGCAATTAGCACTTAAAAATAAAAAAAAATATGTAAAATTAATGCACTTGTGTTATGTTTTTAGCAAAATAAAAAAGTAAATTAAATAGCCTTTATAGTAAGTACCACGAGTAGACAACAGTAAAAATTAAATAAAACTAAGATACTTTTAAAGATCTCACCGTTATATTATAATAAGCATATAATTTATGCAATATTTTTTCTGAAATAACATACTTCACTTAATCAATTTGAAATAAAAAAATAATAAAAATCAATTTGAAAAAATATTTCATGCTTTTTATAAATACATACTAATGTAATTAATAATAATTATAACTAATATAACTAATAAATACATATTATATGGAAATATGAATGACATTATTAATCATACAAAATCCCCTGGAATAAGCCACTTTTACGGATCTACTCGTAGAACAAATATGTTAATAGTTAGACCTGTAGATTTATTAGTGTTTAATTTACGCAATTATATGGATGACAAGCGAAGGAAGGCTAAAATGTCTGTCCTACATCACTATTCCACACAAGCCACTCTCACCATATCTTCTGCTTCTTCGGCTGCTTCATATATGTACAATAAAATAAATAGTTTATTATCTATTTCTATCTCCTTCAAAAACCAATCTGTAAACGCACAATCTCGAACTGGCTCATGACGCTAACATATGAAGAAAACGAAGACTTGATTATCCCAAAGTTGTACTGTGTAGTTGTACTTCAATAATCATTTGAACCCCTTTAAGGTCCTATTAGATTATATGTGCACTATAAGTACTTACAGACACACGAACACCACGCGTTCATTCATTTACTCTTACACATTCACTCTTTTACACATATATCTCTCACTCAGGGGCTTGCTACATCATGTTCCTTGTTTATTTGTTATTAATAAGTAACCGCCTTACTCATAAAAAAATACTTAAGCATTATTTAGTTAAATATTGTTTTGTCAACGTCACATAAACGTCATTTTGAATTTGAGAAAAAAAGGGACAAAACAATGATTAACTAAATAATGCTTAAATAGTTTTTATGAGTAAGGGGGTTATAGTTTTAGTTATAGTTAACTCAAAGTCCGCGGAATGGGGCACTGGTGACCTGTTACGGCCTGGCCTACGGGTTTTTTTCAAAACCTATCGCAAGCATCAGTCTCTCACAATCTACTTGATATGAGTCATTTTTATCTCTGTACCTTTATATCTACGTATTTTTATAATATACCTTGTGATGAGAAAATAAATATATTTGAATTTGAATTTGAAATAAATATCTAAGACAATATTGGACTAGTATACACCGATGATGATGATGATGATGAAATCATCGATGATATACCTACTACATAAACGCGAGTAGCTGTAGTGTTTCATATTCAGTTAGCTAAGCGTTCTTAATTTTAAGCTAAGGTTCATTGTACTCTTGATCTAACAACGACCCGGCCGGATCGTTAATCTAGTCTGGGTCTAGTTTTGTATTAGTCATATTGTTGCAAGTGGTACTCCTAAATAAAAGTGATCTATAAATAGCTTTTAGTAGGTACAAACATAATATACAAAATATACAAACTAATTATTACTTATTAATTGCCTGACTGAATCTCCTATTAAGGGCTATTGAAAGAACAAACTTATAATTTTGTAAATGTTTCTTAGAGTGTAGAATTTTGTAAAGAAAGCATTTTTTTAAATTTCCTTTGGCTACAATCATGTAAATACATGAACCGTGTAAATGATATGTTCCCTAACACATTAAAATAAAAGAGATATTTGATAAAAGCAAGTAAACAATCCATGTGACTTCGAATATTGCAAAGGGTCCACGTAAGGAAAAAATAAAATAAAAACAATGTGTAAAATAGACGCGAGGAGATTTGTAAAAGTTCCTTTATTCAAAGTACCTGGATGACCAAGCTTTGCTCGGTATTTTTTTTTACGGATAAAACGACGTTTTCTAAAAATTTCTATAAAAAAGTTGTACAAAATTGTATTTTATTGTATTGTTAAAAAAATGTGGAAATACAGTCGTAATGCCACACTATTTTCACATGTTGTATCTCATCGTCATCGCCATCTTTAATCTTCACGACTGGACGTCAATTAACTTTTATACAATCGTAAACTCCTCGAAAACAATCGATTTTGTACGGAACGATGGAAGAATATTGCCTGCACTATTAATTTAAAAGCTTTGTTTATACTTAATGAATAAAGTTTATAATCAATCAGTGATTAAATACACACAATACCGGGACTTCACCAAGTTACCATCATACAGTGGATTTACCAACATCATTTATGAGGAGTGATCTTCGACAGTTTGGGTTAGTCTCGACTCTCGAGGTATAAAGCCACGGTAAGGACTTCTTGGCGGGAAAGTGAAGAGTCATGTCTGCGGTTTTGTTTTATTTTCTAAAATTTGTGTTATGTCGAATATTAATGTGAAATAATGGTGGATTATTAAGTGTTCATGAGTGTGCATGATTGTTGGCAAATTAAACAAAACAGTGCAACGTCACTTTTCAAATTCTCTCAAGAAGTCCGCCCGAGGACTTAGTAAAGCTCCACATCTTTACTGAGATACTCGAGGGGTTGGGGGTATATCATTTCTCACTTCTCATTTCTATTATCATTCATCATCATCATACAAGATGGAAATATTGTTTACTTATTTATTACTTGTAAGAAAAATTACTTTGACACTGGCTAAATGTGCTAACCGCACGAAGCCATCAACTAAAGGAAAAAAAAGCTGTGGTACGCAACAGTACGCAAAGTAACACAGGTGCCGCCTCATGAACTGCATATGGAAGACTATCCTTTCCCCCTTAGATCAAAAATTTTGACATTTTGCATAATCTACCAATCTCACGTAAAATTGAATAGGCCAAAGTTCACTATAGTTGACAATTTTTATATATTTCTTTATATTAAAAGGAGGCAAACGAGCAAGCAGGACACCTGATGGAGAGTAATCGCCGCCGCCCATGGACACCGGCAAAACCAAAGTAATCGCAGATGTGTTGCCGGCCTTGAGGAAGGAGTTGGATCTTAATGAGGAAGTAGGAAAATTGGGAGGGGGTAGGGGTGAGGGATGGGCCTCCGGTACTTTCACTCACCAGACGAAACACAACAGCAACGAGTAACTTTAAGAAAATTTTATGAGTTCTACTACAATCCACCAAAATATAGACGAGCCTTCGGTCAAAGCTACCACCGACCGTTACGGTCCCTCAAACGCAAGAAGGCGGCCGGTGCGGCAGACCGAGGTGAGATGTAGCGAACTGGAATACCAACCAGGATTCTTTGTGCAAGTTGTATTGGTCATGCGATCAAGATATCGTTAATGAGAATTTGTACGGTATTGAAACATTGCCTTATTTGTCTTGGTGACAAACATGGAGAATTAAAATTTTGCTTTACAAATTAAGGTTTCCTTAACGTGATCGAATGAATTTAAATGGTTAATAATACTTGCACTAGGGACACTGCTGCAGCAGCCGGGCTGAATAAGTGGAAAGGAGAGGGAAGCCTTCGCCCGGCAGCGGCACGAAAACGGATAATAATAATATGTATAATGATGTTCCTTTCGAAGCACGCGGGTGGCACGGAAGTCGGTTCTTAAGATAACTGTCTTAAGTACTTAAAGGCAGCTTTCAATGCTTTAATTTGGTTGAAATGCAAAATGTATAAAGAAGATATTCATATAAAAAGCTTTCCGAAAAAGCCCACCGTAAACCTTCCTTTGGTTTAACGGACGATTTAAAAGTTAAATATTTATAAAAGCAACATGGAAATGTTGGTCTTATCGATGAGTAAAAAGATGCACGAAAAATGCAACGCGTCCCGTGTGTCGTCGACGACACGCCCCGGGGCCGAAGCTTCATCCTTAATGTAGTAGACACAAGCAGCCAGCCAACCAGTCAACCTGTCATCCAGTCAGACAACCACCCAGACATCCAGTATGGCCGCCAGATAGTCACCTATAGGCGGCTGCCTGTCTAGGCATGCAGTCAGCCAGCCAGGCAGCTAGTTAGACGGCTGCCCACGCACACCAGCTAACTGACCCGCTAGCTAGCTGACCAGCCAGCCATTTAGTCAATAAACCTGCACCCAACCAGGCAGTCAGTCAATCAACCAACTGGTCAGCCAAGCAGCCAGCTAGACACCCAGCCAGATTGCTTTTTACGCAAGCTGCTGGACCACATCAAAATGGATCGAAAACATAATTGATCCATGCAGTGCGAAGCTACGTGCGGCCCCTGCGCCGCCCGCCGCCGCGCCGTTGAGTGAGGAATGTTTATTTATCAGGGACAGTTTTCTTCGGAGCGTGACAGCTGTATCCTGTGTATCGTCATTGATGTTTTTCAATGTGTCATTTTGTCTATAAACTACTTTATTTCTGTCATGTACCATAAATAAGAGTTGAACGATTAGCGCTGCGATAAATAAACGCTCACCTTATAAAATAACATTAGCTCTTTTATATGATTTTTTAAACTGAAGTAAATAAATAATTAATTATTAAAATCTACATTACTGATTTCTTAGCACTAGCTTATGTATATGTGCTCAATTGCATTATCTATTCCTAATAAGAAGTACTTAGATACTTTCAGACAACTGCCGCATTATGCAAAGAAAAAATAACGAGAAGAAAAGAACGATATAATATTAAAAACATGTAATATATTTGTTCTAATATTTTATCTCATTACCACCATCTCTTATTTACATGACTGTAAGCTTTCTTATTTGAATGTACCTCGATGAGAACATCGCTACTTTAAAGTTAATCTTCAAAGTACAAATACACATTTAGCACATTTTATCTTATCTCTACGGATATGAAAGTCAAAAGGAAACAAAATTAAGCACAAACGTTATCTCTGCTCACACTCAAAACATGTTGTATTTGGATTACCACTTCCTAAAACCATATTTCAATTGGGACATATATCAAAAACATTGTTACAACACTAAATGTCATCCTTTTGGAAATTGAAGCTTAATAGGTTAAGTTTAAGGTTTAAATCGTAGTTGTCACTGTTAGGAAAAAGATGGTCGCGTGCAGGATCGAGCCAAGCCTTTCAGACGCGCCTTACGCTACTGTTAAAGGTATAAAAATAAAGGTAGAAGAACTTTATCATGCGAAATTGTTTAGGACTGCCACTAAATTGTTTATGATGATAAACATTACTTTGAATGTAAGTTTATTTACCTATATTTACGTAGACATATACTGTTAAAATCATGTTATCTCTACAATTGATGGGTATCTTCTTAATCACCACACCTGGAAAATTCAGGTTGAAGCTTGAAACCCCGGACAACCTATACACATTGAAAAAAGTGAAACACACTTTGCCCAGCCTTGGGATTGAACTCAGGACCTTCGGATATCTTCAGATATCAGCATTTCTCCTTATCAGCTTCATTATAGCTGCCAATGTGACCCTTATGCAACCATCAGCACCATCATGCACCATCATTTGCCTGAGTTGTTTATAATAATTTGTTATGTATTTACACCCGTTTGCACTAAACTTATGAATCGCCTAAGTCTTACAATTACCCGGTCAAGTTAACTCGGCACCTGGCTCGAAAACGTCGCTTACACTCAAGTGCCGACTTAACTTGACCTGGTAGTAGTTAGGCAAAGACTTAGGCGATTTATAAGTTTAGTGCAAACGGGTGTTAGTGTTTATTTGATGTAATATCCTAGCATATAAGCGTGTTGGCTGTATATATAGCTGTAAGTTTGTATTGTCTTTTATATAAATAAATAAAGCAGCTCACCACCAAATAATCTATACTATATTATATTGTTTGTTTGTTTGGTTGAACGCGCTAATCTCAGGAACTACTGGTTCGAATTGAAAAATTATTTTTGTGTTGAATAGTCCATTTATTGAGGAAGGCTATAGGCTATATTACATCACGCTATGATTAATAGGAACATCGCTAATTAACGCGGGTGAAACCGCAGGGCACAGCTAGTACTTAATAAAGGTAAAGTTTTATGCATTTAGTATCAATAAAATAAATAACTACCTAAGTTAGAGCATCTAGGCACGTGATCTAGTACGACTACCAACTACCAGTTATTTTTCTAAAATTATAAATTTGAGATACAGGAAAATAAACCGTAACATTGCAAGCTTTAAAAAACTATATATTTAAAAATATATATTAAGTATTTTAAAAACGATTGATTTCACTGTTACGTGGCGCAATGATTTATTTTGGTGTAACATTATGAGCCAATAGTTAATTGAAAATGACATAAACTTTTTTACAGCTTCTTGATATTATAAAAACATCTATAAAACTAATTTGTGACTATCTAACTTTATTAAAGTCGTTCATTTTATATTACTTATACGCATTTACATAAAAAAACTTTCTAACATGAATACGGCATAAAAATTGTGCTCATTAATGGACAAAGTTAAATTATATTGATGCAAAGTTATCTTAATTGTAATTTTATGATCAGCCCTATGATTGATTCTAGGTAATAGTTTCACTCAACTCACTTAGTATAATAGCACGAAGTCGTATATTTGTAACTTCACTTCTTTTTACGTAAAATGATTTTATATTTGAAGAAAAATCTAGTTATTTGTTTGGTATCCCTGAAGAACTGTAGCTTTAATAATTACCAAGTAAAAATATGGTTAATTCATCCTTCCGTTATAGGGTATATAAAATAAAATAAAAAATAAAATAAAATAAACTTCCTACACTCACACCAATTATCTAGCCCAAGAGAAGCTTCGTTATAAAACTCGTTAAATGGTTACTAGACAAAATAAAAATTAAATGAGGATTTTATTTAACACATTTTTTTACATTATCATACTTAAATTCTTACATTTATTTATTATATTTATTTAGGTATTAATGAAAGACACCGAATAAATTATTTTTATATCCTTTAACAATTCATAGAAGCTAAAGTAAAACCGTAAACTTAAAACATAAAGCTGTTAATTGCAAAGTTAATGAAATTAGTTGAAAAAGTTATCATTTACTTAACGCCAACTGCGAACCGTGTCTAATGATGATTTCATTGAACACCGCAGGAATTGCATTAACAACGTCATAAATAAACTGTGTGTACCTAGGTCCACGTACTTTTTATCAACCGGTTCTTAAGGCGCATACTTTACTAAAAGTATATATTATAGTCAATATATTATACTATATTATGCTTCATTATGCTATAACGAAATTAAAATTAAAGCCCGGTGAAGCTGAAAATGTAGTGGCAATGGGCAATCTGTCTCAATTTTTTTAAATTGTTATAATAAAATTAAATGTAACTGACAATACACTGTCGAATAAGGTTACCGGAGTTAATTTGGTATCTAGAATGACGTTGATCACAGCTCCTAGGTCATATATCTGTTCACTCAATAACGTCTCAATAATGCGTCAGTGGCCAGCTTCTGACATTATGACTATGGGACAGTTGTGGAAGTTTTAAATAAGAGTTGGTGATCACAATTCCGGGCTATGCATAGGATAATCCGAAACAGGCCTTACCGGACCTGTAATTTGAACCCAGGACCTCTGGTTATCGAGCGGAGTGCTTAGCCACTCGGCCACCGGGTTGTTCTCGGTGTGTAGGTAATATTTTTTTTTAATTTTATATAATCTTATAATGACAAGGAATATATCTAAGAGGTTTCGACAAATACCAATCTCGTCTGTACTTTAAACGATAAACTGAGTGCGACACGTCTGTTGTGCCACATAATAGCTACACAGCGAAACCTGCTGGATGGCTGAGAGGCGCGGCATTAGCATGGCCGTAATGCTTAATTGATAACTGGCCCGTTGCAACAGGCGTCAACCTCTCCAATGACCTTATTTGGCGAGTTCTGAACAAATGTTTGACCGGTGTAAATATGTTTACGTACGCTTAGAGAAGCGATCAGGTTAATCAATGAGGTTACAAATAGGTTTACTACCTATTACGTGAAACGGAATACGTGATCTATGATAAAATGGCGGAAAAAAGGTAACACTCGCACACAAAGGTTGGCAATCTTAAAAATTACTATTCTATGAAACGGAAAAAGAAAACATTATTGTTCCAATCCAGAACCATTTTAATCAGCTGAGCTCAACATTGTCTTCACTATGTAGGTATATACCACAATAAATGACAAGATTAAAATAAAGCGACCTACCACGTTGACCCACGATGGGTATTGATAGTAATTAGTATGTACGACACCAGCCGGCACCAAAACCTGTACATATCTTGCTCATTCGTGGCATAGACTAGCTTAATTAAATTGATAACCCATCCAAAAATCAGGCATTGCAATTTGTTTTTTTTATACCTAGCACGGCAAATGACTCCATTTCACCTGATGTTAAGTAAATATGGAATCCAGATACGACGACAACTGGTGCAGCGTGAAAACAATGCAGCATCAGTTACCCTCACTCTGCCGGCCCACAAGGTGCCTCTTCACGCCTCATTTGAAGGAGCCCATATCATAGGAAGGAGGGAAAACGTGTGCTGGCGAAGATTACGCATAACAATCTCGATCGCTAACTTGTTAATGAAAGACGGCTAAGGTGAACGGAATAATCTAAATAACTTCCCAGATTATGGAAGAAACTAATATTTACCATCAACAAGTTCAGTGTGCATTGTGCATTGTAATCTATTGTAAAGTCGCATGGTGGGTAGAATCTGGTATTTATCGATGTCGATCACCATAGCCGGCTTACAGAGGAACCGGTCGAGTTCGGTGTCGCGATTTAGGCTGGCAGTTGTTATCGACATGGCGAGTGTGAGAGCATAATGTGTATTTGTCCGACAAATCAATTAACATCGCGTACGCACTTGAACAATATAGCGGTAGCAAACATGTAAACTTTTTCTATTCATTTTAAGCATGCTATAGAAACTAAATCTCAGAAAATTTTAACTATTTATGGACACTTAACAAAGCATACATCAAATATACATTAATACCTACATTTCAAAGCTACTTTTTAACGCGTTGCTTTAAATAAAGGATGACACGGAAAATAAACATTTATTTAAAGAATAGGGCAAACCACTTTTCTAAGACTGATTACTTTAGCGTTCGATTTGGAAACTGAGCTTATAAGATGAGGAACAGATTTAGTATCTCTTGTCGATACATCGTTATGTGTTGTCCGCTATCCGGCTTCAGTTATTAGTCTCTAAACGCAATTGGATCTTATGCCCAATAAACCGGAAATGCAAGACACATTTTTTATACATAAACCTGCTGCTTGGCAGCAGAAAAATGTATAAATTTATGATTGCAACCAAATTTCGCAACACATAAAGTGCGCGATAAGCATCTGTTATCATATTCTTGAAAGTTGATAAAAAAGTTTATTGTTAATATCAAAGATTCTATAACAAAACAGTTTCAGTATCTAACCATAAATAAGTTAAATGTAAACGAGATTTATAAAAAGATTAAAAAATTAACCTACTCGTACCTTGCGGCTATTTAAAATACCGATACAGGTTTTATATTTTAAATTGACTGACAGCGATTAAAGCATTACCAGGGAAACATAATGGCATGCACGCTGGACTAGTTCAACTGTAAATTGTTAGATAGAGCTTGTTTTTCACACCTTTACTTTATTGCAAAGATATTAGCTTGAAATTCAAACCGTCTTAATATAACATTTAAACTATCTGTTAGGTTGATTAATAATTTAGTAATTTATATTCCAATTGATACTCTATTCCGAACGAACTTAATGTTTTTATTTCACTGGCAACACTGAGTGTTGGCGGGAACGAATGGCGGGTAAATAACATGGCGAATCGAGTCCAAAAATGACGGTCACTTTTGCTTGGGCGTTCGTGGTGGTCGGTTGATTTTGAGCTGTACTGGTTGTTGGGAGAAATACACCTGCCACGCGCCATGATCACGGATGTACTGAACAAATTGTATTAAATAGTTATTTGCATTTACGATAATGTATACAAACGAAGAAAATCTGTTTTTTTTTAAGTCCGCCAAAAGACGACTTGCTTTAGGTGAGTGTGACCCGAGTACCATAAGATGGCGATGGGGATTGGGATCACGATTTCGCACATTCAAGATTTAATTTGATGTCATCATTTACTACCTATTTCGACAAAAATATCAATAGGTAACCCTAAACCTAAACGAACCTTCAGTATCTACGCCACGTGACTATTATACTAAACAAGATATTAAATATAAAAGCTTACTCATCTGCAACTTATAAAATCAAGATAGGAAGTGTACGAGTGAGTGAGTGAGTGACACACAGTGGCGTCCGGTCACGCGTCGTGAAATATTGCGTGCGTATATCGCGAATATCAATAAGGTATCAATCAAAGGGATATGGAAATCAATTGGTCGTTTAGATGACTTAGTGAACCGTTGTCCGTTACCTATGGAGTTTATTTCACGTTCCGATTGGAGCGACCACCCGCTTAGAACTTTGTCTAACGAATATTAACATTTCAGGTTGCGTTTCACCTTATACCAATTTCAGGGTTCGTTAGTGTTTACAGGGACACTTAGGGAGTTAGTCTACTCGCCAAGAAGGACGCTAGGGACCGAATAGTTTCTACAAACCAGTAATATAAAATAAAAATAAATGTTTTGTTTCCTTTATTTTATGTGATTTTACTATTATTATTATTTATTTATTTATTTATAACAAAAGTATTCGAGAGATATCTTACTTTTTAAATTACTTACTTGGCTTGTACAGTTACAAACACAACTCACTTAAAAATATAACTTTTTTACAAGACTTTAAAGAACTTCTAGATCGTAAAGTTAATAGGTTAGCGTTAAATAGGTCTGTGCATTGTTTGGTTTATGGCTGCACACACCTAAATATCGACCGGGTAGTTCTACAAGCGGTCGTAAATTTGCACCGGCAAATATGGAGTATATTCGATTCCAGTGGGCTTAATAATAAATTTTGAAATTCCGGGAAAAGGTTTTGTTGACTTTAAAGTACTGTGATATTATTGAACCCTTTAGGTAGATGTAAAAATAACCTCTAAAAATAACTGTTTCATAATAAAACAAAATTAAAACTTCCTAGCACTTTTTTTACGCGTGAGCGTCTGGACGTTGTCAAAAACCTTTGCTAGTAGGTGGGGTAGGGGTAGGGTATGTGCACAATAGTTTACCAAAGTTTCATAGCATCTGGATGAATGATATAACAACGCATACGGTACAAGCAAAGAACAATCATTTTAGGTACAACTGTAAATAAAATAAAAGTGAAACTATATAACAGTATACTAAGCCTTTTATTCGGGAAGAGTTGTAAATGCATTACCTAACGAAAAGAAATCAAACAAACAACGACACAACGAAAGCGCGCAGTCAACTTCATTTAATCATCGGGCGCCAGCCGCCAGCAACAAAAGCGTGTAAAACAATGGAAGGACAAGCAATCAAAATTCTAAATTGAACTGGGCACAATTACACCGCACTCACGCCCCGTCAGTTGTATTCAAATTTCGAACGCGCTGCGACATTACCATGAGCGCTTTTTTCTAACGTCTTTTGTTTTAGTGACTTTTTGTTGTCACTGTATTGGCGGGGCAGGCACATGTGGACAGGGGGCCTATTCTCTTATCCTCTCCTCATCATTTCTTTTTTCTTGATCTCTGGTCTGATCAAAATTATGCTAGATGATGAGCTAAATGATGAATGCTAAAATGCCATACTAATTTTCGTTATCGTAAACGTAATCGAATCAATACGGATAGTAAACAAAAATCACACTAGGCACCCTATTATGTCAGAGGGTGCGGATTCGAATCCCGCTTAGAATAAATTATTTTTCAAAACTTTTTAAAATTCTAAGTGATGAACTTTGTATCGCACAGATACATATACAGACAAGACACACATAATTATTATTTGAAATTTACATTTTCCAGTGACTTGACCATAATAACACTTTAATTCAATAACTGAAGTGAAAAACGATCTTCTTATACTCGTATGAACAAAAGGGTGCTTCTTTTACTTAACAGAAGAACTCTTAAAGCCTTGTCATATGGCTTGACATACTTTCGTAAATGGTTAACATAACAACACCCTAAATAGTTTCCTGGCATATGACAGGACATTTTCCGTATGTCGTGGCGCACACACGTGTCAATAATTCTCGCGGGACGATTTATGGGACGTGCGCAGTCGCAGATAGCTTGGTATGACTGGCTTGACTGGCATGAGTACTCAAGTTATGGCAGAGCGAGTCGAAACGCATATGACCGAAACTATGTAGGTAGATATGTATGTAATTAACACAATAATTATCTTGCTACAAAGTACCTTACTATATTTAAAATATAATTGAGGATATATTATATATAAGAGAAAGAAAATTATATATTAATAAGAGGACACCTTGCATATAGGTTATCAAACACATTGACCTTTTACTGTAAGCGATACTATAATAATATGTAGTACCTATTTAATGTAATAAATGAATCATATAGCTATATGTATTTTAAATTATTATAAATATTATTAATTATATAACCAATTTGCCTTGTAATCCATTATATTATCTTTATATATATAAATCTACTGTGCGTGTGTTTGTTATTGAACTCCTTCTAAACGGCTGGATCGATTTGGATGAAATTTTCTGTGTGTGTTCAAGTGGATTCGAGAATGATTTAGATTTACAATTGGACCCGGTAGGTGGCGCTGCTATAGGGGTCCATTAAAGGATACGGGTGTTTTTAAGCGGACGAATGATTTGTTTGTTTTGTTGTCTTGGAAACTGTCAACGTTTTGTTTGTTTTTTTGTCATGGAAACTGTCAAAACGGTACGAAGTCCGCCGGTCAGCTAGTATACTTAAAAATATTAAGTATACCTTCGACACATTGACTGTGCTAAGACCGAAACAAATGAAAAACAAACGAGTTACTATGTTTAAGTTGCATTCAAGAAATTCGACTGCTAATGCAGTCCAAGATTATTAAGACACTATCTTACATATTTATTAGTTTTACAACATTTTAACGATGAAGTACTCAACTGTTTATTAAAAGCATCCGCATGGAATGACACAGAATAACTTATTGGACGACCGACATGCACTGTCACAGATCTGATAGCCAAGTACGGAGCGCAGTATCTCCGCTGTAAGTTGTTGCTGAGTGAGACTCGCTATGTCGCCACGATTTATTTGAAACATTGTCATATATCGGCTATCGACTGTTGTATATCAACGGGTATCTGTTTATTAAACACAGCTGTGTCGGTGCACGCAGGACAAGTTATGGGAGGTAAAGATTGAATAGCGCAGATAGCTTTGTATAGCGTCAGTAACGTCTCCGCAATGACACATACGATGAGTTAGTAAACAGCGCCATGTATATAAGAAAACTTAAACGTTTTGTATTCAATAAGTTGAGTCTGCGAATTTAACAACGACGAGCATAGGTTAAAATATTTCTTGCACAAATTGTTTGAAAGTACCAAGGGCTGATTTTTCCTCGAATAAAACGTTTATCTATCCAATAAAGAATTACTACCTATTTAAAATACATGATTTTTTAATAATTTATTAAAATAAGTACCTTCATTTTCAAAATAACCCCTACTAACTAGAGCTTCCAATCCCGCAATACCGAGATCTCAAAAATTCCGAGATCCCGCGTCATTTTTTAGTCCCACGTGTTACAGGAATACGGGTGCGGGATCCCGCTTGATTTGTGGGACCGGATATGTTATGTTTTTTCGCAAACATTTTCGATTAAATACTGACAAAATGACCAAACTAAATAATTAGTTCTGTCAATCGATCAATCGATTGTATTAAATGGCGAACTTTGATTGATCTAATGCTAATAGTAGGTACTTAAATAAAAGTGGAGTTTGATGAGAAAACAGTTAGGTTAATTCATTTTTTGTTCTATTTGCTAAAAGGTAAACTAGTAACTTATATACTTTAGTTAAAGTTACTTTTAGTTAAAAAAAGGTTATAGCAAATTTTAAAACGCGAGTTATTACGCGTCTTTAAAAAAGTGAACTATCGGCATTTCGCATGTACTACACGCACGAGTAAGGTCAACCGCACGCGCGGACAACGCCTCGCTAGTCGCTTCGCTCGCCCGAGTAGTAAATTGTAAATAAGCAGAAAAACCATTTCAGTTAGGAAAAGAGTAAAAAATTAAGGTGGTATTTTTTCATTTTTAGTGGAACAGGTATCGGCTTCTTATACACTTCCTTTAACGCGTCCGTCGTCTAGCCAGTGACGGTGTATAATTACTTACAATTTTTTTATTCGAGATCCCGCAAATACCAGGATTCCGAGGGATTAAAACGTCCGACTCCCGCAAATACCGAGATTGCATATAGTCTGCGGCATTGGAAGCCCTAGTACCTACAGTCTTAATAAAAAAATAATTTATTAGTACTTAGAGTCCCAAGTCACAAAAATAATCTCAAACTCGCAATAAGCACACAGAGTGAATCCATTCACGACTGTCGGTATCAAAAATCAGTGACCCAGCTCCCAAACGACTTCCATTCATCGGCGAAATAATAAAGAGTGATTGTTAGGTACTCGTTATACCGATCGTGCGCTTCCCGGTCTCATCAAGATAGCTTGATTATAATGATGGAGGTATAAGCACAGCAGTGGGACAAATTATAAGCTTATTACTACTAGAATACTACTAACAAATAATGTCACTAGCCAGCGTTGCTTTAACAGCCTGTCCGGTCCTAACCTTTAGAGGCGCCCTCGGTTAGTTCCGCTTTCGATTCCGATCCGAACGCCCCGCGGAGAATTTGATAGGAGACGGGGTGTAAATAAGATTTTAAATAAATGTATGTAATAATATAAAGTTACCCCAAAATATAATAATATAATTTTAAGCTAAACATAAGAAAATACTCTGTAACATACATATAAGGTCATCCCATACTCTAAGAATAAAAAAGCCTTTTCTGAAGAATTAATTACGCTGCAAATTACATTAATTAAATATATTATTAATAAAGAAAGCTAGTTAGACTATAGAAATGTTAAAAAGCAGAGCGAAAAAAAAAAGAGGATAATACTAAGCTCCGATCATGTTGGAGTAAAAAGAAAAGGATATAAATAGGAGACGTGACACGCTTGCGTGATGCCTTCCCCTTTAGGAACCCTCTGAGAATGCTCTATCACTATGGCTTGAGGAACCTTTAGTATCTCGCCACCCACAATAGAAGGCGATAGACGTCAAACAGCAGCAAAGACTCATACCCCTGAGTGAATCCGACCACGTCTATCGGTATCAAGAATCAGTGACCCAGCGAAACGACTTCCATTCAGCAGCGAAATAATAAAGAGCGATTGTTACACTTTATACCAATCGTGCGCTTCCCAATAGTCCACCGTGCGTGTCGGAGCCGTGGCGGTGACGTACTAACGGATAACCACCACAAAAAAAGGAGACCCCTGAAAGTAAGCTTAATATTGGGTCCTTATATACCTATGAAATTATGTTTTTTTCTCACTTATTAATAGGTGTATTACTTCTAAAAGTCAATACCGGTTGTTGATATTATTATACACCTTTAATTAGGACTATGTTACTTAGGCTTTAGTAATAACAAGGAGCAGGTCGATGGCGCAGTGGTTAACGCGTCCGGTCTGCGAGTGCTGAGGTTAAGCAACTTTCGCAAAGACCGGTCATCGGATGGGTGACCAAAAGTTTATTATCTCGAGGTCCTCCGTACTTCGGGGGCACGTAAAGCCGTTGGCCCCGGCTGCATTAACAGTCGTTAACCACCAATCCGCACTGTGCCCGCGTGGTGGTTTATGGCCCGTTCTCCCTATCCATCCATAGGGAAGGCTCGTGCCCCAGCAGTGGGGATATAAAAATTAGCTGATGAACTTTCATACAAACTTTCACCCCCTATTTGACCCCCTTAGGGTGTGATTTTCGTAAAATCCTTTCTTAGTGGCTGGTTACGTCACTCAATTTACCCACAGTCCAAATTTCATCTATTTAGATTCAGCGGTTTAGGCTCGGCGATGATGAATCAGTCAGGCCAAGTCATTATATGTATATAGATAAATACAAATCGTGAAGCCCACGTGAGCAAAGCCACGAACAAAAGCTAGTAATAAATATAATAAATGCTAAACAAATAATGCTAAATATATAATATATGCCAATATTAAATGATAAAGATTGTTAGTAACTTGTCATGCCGGTCGTCCACCAAGCGTGTCGGGGTGTCGCGATGTCGTTTATAACGGACAGCCACTTTCCTCCAAGTGGACCATGACAAACACGGGGGAAATTAAATAGTCCGATCCAAGTTACAGTATCCGGCGAGGTGAGACGCGGAAGAATGCTGTGTTTTTTTCTGAAGTAAAGATTTTCCCATAGTTTGACACTAGAAAAACGGTTAATGCTCTCTATTAGAACAAGTGGTAATTTGACCATATTCCACTCATTAAAAAAATACTTAAATAGATATCTGATGCATCATTTCAGACATGAAATACCGGTTGACTTTTAAAACACGGTCCAAAACTTCTGAGATGACTCCCGTGATACAAACGAACAACTCTTACTATTGGACCAACTCCCTAACTCAAAAATATAAATTGCTGTTCCATACATTTTGGTCGAATGAATATTGACGGTTTGTATGGAACAGCTGAATTTTATTTTCGAGTTAGGCAGTTGGTCCAATAGTAAGAGTTGTTCGTTTGTATCACGGGAGTCATCTCCTCCGTCCTTTCACTCTTCTTCCTCTGTAAAGATAGATGCCATAAGTTTGGCCACGTCCTTAAGAGCGAAGAGCCTATAGTCCTCCGGTTTCGGATAAGCCGACCCCAGGAGTCCCATTCTTTTCCTAGCCAGAGAGTCACAGTCACACAGTAGGTGCTGCATTGACTCCGTTTCCTCTCCACATGCCCTACATAAGCTGTTTGTTGATAGATGCATTCTGTGGAGCATTTGTTTTGTGGCATAGTGCCCTGTCAATGCATGCACCGATGGTTAATCGGGCCTGTCTTCTACTGCCTCCGCATATGAACTTACTCCGTCCTAAGGCGTTTTCACCTAGGAAGGATTTGGAGTGTTTCATACAGTTATACAGATCTTTACTTCACATACACGCCTCGGTGGCTGAGTGTCAAAGCGCTCGGTCTGACACCCGAAGGTCCCAGGTTGAATTCCCAGGTCAGGCAGTGTGTTTCGGATTTATTTTTCGATGCAAAGCTCGAGTTTGTGCTCACCATCCCGCATTTGACAAGTAATACCCATCAATTGTAGCGATGACTTGATTTCAATGATAGAGGCCTTTGTCCAGCAGTGGGACAGTATATAGGCTATTTTCTTTCTTCTTCTTTCTACACTTGTGCATTTTAAAAGTGAGTTTTTTGCAAGTAAAAAAAAAGTTGAAGAAATTTTAACTTTACAAAGCCTTTGGTAATAGATATTGGTAGTTGTACATCATAGCATCGTTATACTGTTTATATACTCGTACTAGCTATAGTACAAGGTGTGTACTATTTTATTTACGCTTACACTGAAATAGATTGTGATAAGTACTCGAATGTGTTTACGATTACCTGAGTCATTATTTCAACACACTACTCCGCTTTGTAGCTGCTTCCGAAATACTTTACTTAAGAAAATACTAATCTATACGTAAGCGAACATCTATTTTTATTAAAAAAGAAATTAACTATAGGATATTTAGAGTAGGTAGGTACATTCTATATCATAGTGCATGCATGCAACTGTGCCGAAGTCTCTGATATTCAAAAATATGGTAATGTCCCGCCAACAATCCAATAGAAGTAAAACCTTTTTTTTAGCTCGGCGTTTTAAATAAATTATTATTTGTAGAACACCAGAGACCAATTTTAAACATATCTATTTTAACTAACTGCGTGACCAGATTGAAAAGGACAGTATGCTTGGGTATGCTGAATACGTAGAACTCATATTCAACATTAAATTTTTTTTCACCACGACAATGTATTTGGTATTGAAGCGGTTTAGTATTTTTAAAATCCCACTACACATTCACATGATACTCTAAACATTCACACTAGACCCAAGACACCGAGCGCTTGTAGAACATGAGTACATACGTAGGTAAAGACTCGGTTTACACACGTGTACTTGGGCCATTTTCCCCACCCCCACGACCCGGTCAACCCGCGCCAAGGTCCTAGCCGATAGAGACGCCTTCGGGTTGATCTGCTCCTGTTCCGATCCGAACTCTTCGTAAAATCTAACAAGGAACTGGATCACGCTTGCGTGATGCCGTTCGCTATAGAAATCCTCTGACAATGTTTCGATCACACGTCTCGAGGAACCCTTTAAGTATCTCGCCACCCCCAAAACATCAGGGACGCTGTAAAGGCCAACTGAGGCCAACAGCAAACTCTCCAAAACAAAAGTATCTTGGACACAATGTGTCCATGAGATGAGTTGCAATTTTAGCACACAATTCTAGCTATCGCTATCGTGATCTAATGGCGATTTAAACTCGCACTCAGCACTCTAGCTCAAATCTAATAGCCGTCACCGTAAGCTGATTGATAAATATTTCCAGGAATCGATCAGAGGCGTTCTTGGAACTTAACGGCGGGAGAGTACTGAGAACGGAGGGCGCAGCGCCACATACTGCGGCACGTCACCCGGCGCCCACCGGTGTTGCAACTCAAACTCAACTGTAACTGCAATACACCTACTTTATCTTGGTAAGAGCGAGGCTTACATCTCACCGATATGATACAAAAGGAAAATTAAAATACTGCGTGCCGGCTGTGTTTATTTAAATATTTATAAAATACAGTGAAAAAATTAAATGCCTACACGACCCAGCCAGTAATCGAACCTGGGTCTTCCGCAATCCGGGCGGCTGCACTGACAATAATGCTACCGGGAGCCTTCCCGGTAGCATTATTGCCTTGACGTAAGCACAAAATTTTTTTCAACTGCATCTGCAACCATCGGTTGCAATAACCGTTGGATAGATGGCACTGCATCTGCCGCTAAAAAAAGCAGTCAAAAATCAGAAAGCAGTGAAAAAATTCAGTCTTCTCGTTAGCATAATGGTCAGTGCAGCCGCCCAGATTGTGTTTGTTTATTTATTTATTTATTACAATCACATGCAGGTTAAAAGAAAAGGCCAACACACTACCAAGTTATAAAAACAACAAGTTAAAATCTTATTGTATAACCTAAGCTAGTTACAAAAATATAAATGTGTTGTATCATTAATGAGCCATTCCACATTTCCACCGGACCATTTCGGTATACCATACAAACATCAAATCTAATTTGTTATTTGAAGCCAATTAGTAATTAAATAAAACCTTTGGTTTACTGATTGAATGTGAAAAAATTAAATTTACCTATTAGTTTGAAAGAATTAGGACCTTTAAGTTTGTCTGGGGTACGATACGATGACGTGACATTGTTTCGCAAGAAACATAATGCTAAAGTGGCGGAGCGTTAGCGTTCGTCGGCCCAATGTCATTCTTCCGGATTTTATAAGCTAATCTTGAATCATGCCAATCTGTTTTGTTTGAAAACATAATACAGTCATTTTAGATGATTTAGGAAGCGCTCTTCACCCGATTTATAATCATTAGTAGTTAGACAAAAAGACAAACCCAGTGCTTCCGGGTTCGTTTTCCAGATTCGGGGACCACATATAGTGTAATTGGTAAAATATACCAAAATTTTAGCTTAGAAATCGTCGCTATAATATATTGTGAAAATTCTTTTAAAATAAAAATGAACGAAGAAAATCTGTGGTATTTGTACATCCCACGCCTAGATTTCAAATCGTTAACACACTTAAGCTATAAACAAACGTGGGTGATTTGAAAGAGAAACATTTCGGCAACATGCGGGAGTTTAAGATCACTTCGTAAACCTACTTACTCGATTTCGGTAAGTGCTAACAAATCTGTTAATTCGATGATCAAAGATATTCTTCCTCGGGTAAATATTATCTATACAATATAAAAACAAAAGTTCTGACTCAACTCTGATTTACTCCAAATACTCTGAATGTATCGGTTATCTTTATAATGTAGACAAGGAGTGACACACTATTGAAGCTGAGCTGAGCTGAGCTGAGCAGAGCTATGTGGAAATCCCCTATAGAGTCCCTTTATTTTAGAAAATCCGTTAAAATAAAGTTACCCCATTGGCTGATTTACACGCAGCTCGGCTCCACTCAGCTCAGCTGCTACTACCTATAATATATAGTATTATTAAGATATTGCAGTAACATAGTCTAAATTAGAATCAGAGCCCGTAGCCAAAGTAACATTACAAAAACGATAGCGAAACGATAGCGAAGTTAGAAAAGAATAAATATATGGGATTGACATTACGTTGACCACGTGATTTAGCGCGGCTTATGTCAATCCCATACATTTTGTTCTTTTCGAACTTCGTTATCGTTTTGTAATGTTACTTTGGCTAAGGGCCAAGGTATTAATAAAGCCATTAAAGAGGTTGGATAAGACATTCATAGTAAACTATTTGCTATATAAACCCTTTTAAACATTTCACAAGTAATGTAATAATTAATACAAAGAATGGCATCAACAGTAATTTTATATCACAATATGCATTGGATTCAAATTTATCGAAAAAAGAGGCAATAATAGTAAATATTAGCAACGGGTCACAATCGATAAACTCTGTGAAGAGAGACACGAGTATCGAATAAGATGAGCACGTGACGTAATATAAGTGATGTGATGCGTAAAGTGGGTCACGCATTGCATTGTAGTAGTACTATGTACAGCATCGTTCAAGTGAAATGGGACAAGAAAATATTACTATAGTTTATAGATGCTTCAGTGACCACGTAGCAAAGCGCTCGTCCTGTTATCCGAAAGTCCTGGGTACAATTCCCTAGTGACCTGTAACATAAGTTGTTAATGAACCTAACTCTGATACCAGTCTTTCACAAGTCGGGTTAATCAAGTGAACTAAAACTCTGTATTAGTTTCAAGTTACCCTTTGTAAAAGAAAAATAAATAAATATATTCATTCATTCATTCAAATCCACGTGCTATTATTGTTCACGTAGGAGGCCTGTGCCCAGCAGTGGGACGTTTATAGGCTGATGATGATGATGATGTTCATTCAATTCCTGAATCGAACAAAGCGTGGTTCGGATTTCTTAATGGAATATAGCCCGGGTTCGTGATCATCAAACCACATTTAGCAAGCATGGTGATTCAATACCCTTACCTTACGGCAATACCTTTGGCCTTGTCTAGCAGTAGAACAGAAGAATAAGGATAAGAAAAAGAAATACCTACATTTATTGGCACACTGTATAACAAAAAATAATGAAAATGAAACAACTTTTACGGATCTACTCGAGTTTATTTTACACATTACTTTTAATTAATGTTTATCCTGACGTTTCGAACCATTTGCTGGGTCTTTGGTCACAGGGAGACTCCCTGTAATTAAAAGTAATGTGTAAAATATACGCGAGTAGATCCGTAAAAGTTGTTTCATTTCAATGCGTAGTGTTCGCGTAAACTTTAGACAACAAAAAATAATTAGCATTAATTATTAATATATACATGGAATATATATTGAATAGACTAAATACTTATCAATAATTGATTTAATTTACAGATTGAAAGTGAAAAGACAATATAAGAATATAAATTTGATTGAAAAATACCATCTGAACTATCATTAGTTACCATCAAATAAGATGAAGGCCTACCGCTTCCCCATTGTTAATAATACAAAAATATTCCTTTTGATATTCGGGAATGAGAAAAAAAAGATTTATTTATTTATTTAGGCCATTGAGACCCTTAACGCAGTATCAAGTGGTTCTCTTACGTTAAGTCTCCAAAACGAATGCGGAGTGAAATGCCTACTTGACCGCCAGTCACTTGATCACTCTCGTATAGAGGACCAATCACAATGAGATTCCTTTTCAAAAGTTGGAAAGGGCTATAATACTCATAATTCGTGACCATATAGGGGACAACTTTGAACGCATTTTATTTATTTAAGCGTGCATTCTCATCTTCCGGTCTCTGAAGAGGTATCAGACCCACAACTCCCGGGTTCGATTCGCATCAGGTCTAGGTGCTGTAGTGATCGGGACTTCTTGGTTGGGTGAGCCTACTGGCAGCCGTCGCATTCTGCATTCGATTAGAGTTAATTAAAAAGAAGGCGGGAGAAGGAAAAAGAAGAGCATCGGAGAGATGAAGAAGAGCATCGATGACAGATCGCGACTACGAGAAGTCTTATCGCAATTGTACATAATTGATTTTATTAATTATTAATAAAAAGCTAAATCGTTTCATGCGTTTTCTTCAGTAAAACCCCGGTAATATAAGTGACGATCCTTCAGGTCGTCACAGTACAAGGTAGGTTTGGCTGGTGGTAGTTCTTAAACAGGCTAGCTATTTGAGTATTTCGCTATAACAACAATGTGAGCATTAAAAAATAATTTAAATCCATCCATATTATGACCCAAATTCATAATATACTAACGGTTTAACCTAGAACTATAATTGAATCAATACTATGCATCAACTTTATAAATGGTTCTTTATATAAAAAAAACATTGATCGAAAAGATAATATTTAACTAGAAAAAGCTACAATTTTACTAGGACCTCGGTAGTTCAGCAGTCAAAGCATTGGACCGGCTATCCGAAGGTCGTGGGTTCGATTCCCACTCGGAGGCTAGATTTTTTTTCTAGTAAAATTATATTATGTAACTATATATAGCATTGTAAATGCCAAATTAAAAATAATGAATTAATAATATCAGTCATCAAAGTCAGTAAATCAGTCGAAGCGACATTTCAGAACGAACTTCTAAATATTGAAACGCAAAACGAAAATAAGTCTTACTGCTTTCCATTTTGCGTATTGTCTGCCTCTAATAGGGTCGGAGTGAATTCTGATTTACGTACTGCGAATCGTACGAAGCTTCTTCGAATTTATTTATGCGCATACGGCTACCTACAAATTATTCGCAAAGAGATACCGCAAAGATGCATCTTCATATTTCAGTATCATGTTGAGGCGAAATTTTTATATTAAATTACAGCTCATTTTAAAATTAGTAGCCGCTTATTAATGTATAAGGATGTACTCGACGCGTTTAAGTTCTTCTTGGAATATGTTGAAACATCTATCTTTAAATCTAGAATCATTTTATTGAAAGGTATTACGAGCTGTTTCGTATAAACCTTTTTTTCTTTTAATTTTTATATTCAGTGACATTTTTAGTTTTTCTGCTATTTTCATTCTGATTTAATCTATAGATTAGCTGTTCCTCCTCCTTTCCCTTTCTTATTGGGCCAATTTCGTCCGTTATCTTTTTTATCTTTCTTCCATTTTACAATTTCTTTTTGGAATTTATGAATCAGAAAATGGTTGTTATTATAATAGATAACGGCGGCATGGGTCTGGCTCGAAAAAAAATAAGTTCGATGCGAAAAAGATCTCAACAAGAAATAATGAACGTGTCCGAGAAACGTGAACGTGTTCTTGAAGTTTCTAAGCGTTAAACCATGCCTTAATTGTATTTATTAAAATCGAGAAAAAAAAATCTGTTCGAACTGCTTCCTGGTACGAATAGCCTCTTCACGGTCTTCTGTTGAATCCATTCATGATTCATTCAACAATAGAAATCAACAATGATCAAGGACATTTCAGCAAAAACACCTTTCACGGTGTATTCGCGAATCTTTTGTATAATCCCTTTCATTACAAAGCAGAGCAAAGCAGAGCCAGACCTTATATCGGAAGTATTATGTTACCGTGAACGACTGTTATTTGTAAACCAGAACTGTTTCACTGCTATAATAAACCTTATTACAACAACTTTAAGGCTGATCTGTAGTGTTACGGTACTCTGATCAGCAATCCGATATTTCCACGCAATACTGTTTATGTTGAAGAGAAATGTGAATTAGTGAAATCACTTTGTGTATCTGTGGGATCTCATATTTCAACAGAGTTATCGCGCGCGTGTTGGTTATAGATAAAGGTTGAACTGTTTGTTTAACTAAAAACTTCCTTATGAACTTCAACATGCTCGGATATGAAAATGTAAACAAAACGATATTACATAACTTTACGTTGTGTGGGATATGAATGTCCTAATGAATATAGTTTTAATGAATGTAGTTTTTAAGAACTGCATTGTACCGGTATTGAGACTAAGTAGGTATTTAAATTGGGTATTAAGATACCGATCTTGATCATGCATACCTATGCATGCATACGTCACATATGGTATTAACGCTTTCAAGACCATAGGTATAAATCACACATTATCATCGCTGAGTCCTAAGTATCTCATGCTCAGTGCAAATGCAAAGCTGGACACTGCTGATTGACCGTAGGAATAGGTAAAAAGGTGGTATATATGCACATGGGTTCCGTGCGAGAACCCTACCATCGGCTATTCATATACTTTAATACGATTTTGATTATTAATTTAACATGCTATTTTGACCGAAATTAACGAAAATCTCATAACATTCTAAAAGTAAATTAAAACTTACCTTGAGTTCAATATTTTTTTTTTTAAAACTAGTTTGTTTTTGCGATTTTTTATTGTGAAATATTTTAATCATATGAGAAATCATTTTCAGCTAAAGTTGGCTTTCGCTACTTTTTATAGCGAAACATTTTAAGTAAGTTTATTATTAGTTGTAATATAGGTGAATCCATCTCGATGGGCCATTAACTTCAACGTTAAATCATTTAACACTTTAACAGCCGATCACGTACTGGGTACGGGTGGATGGGATCGTCTCAGGACGCTGATCACGTCCTCTGTACGGTATGATTTTTTTCAGCGTGTTTTTTAAAATAACGTCCGTGGTACGTGATTTGTGTGTAATTCCGGTGTAATGAATTTAAAAAAATATATATATGTATTACAAATAGTTTTTATTTTATAAATCTTACAATATCGCCAAAAATTGCCGGCGTAGTACCAGGAAGGGCGCGCTTTAGAATAGTCGGCTGTTAAAGTGTTAAAACTCTGGCCCATTTACGGGTTTTGTACTGGACACTTTGACTTTGACCTCAGAGGCCAGGTGTAATGTTACCCGCTTGTAAACGCGAACAAAGGCCTGTTGTGGAAATTAAAATATAGGGAACAGAACCTTGATTGTTCTATTTACGTATTGTGGTTACTATAGCAATAGAAAAATTATTGAAGGTCTCCGTAGGGCTAACGAAGTCATAGCTTAGATTTGATGTTCAAAAAATACATTAAATTTAAGCTTAAATTCAATTAAAGCTTTTTTTATATATACTAATGTAAGGTACATACTTCAGTCAGTATCAAAATATATAACCTATAGTGGTCAAAAATATCCAACACGTTATAAGGACGTGTTAGTTTTGAGTTAATATCTAGTTACAGTTTGAATTATTACATATGGTAACAAGAAACTAAATGAAAACCTATTACAATAAAACCATTTATATCCAAACTTAAATGTAGCAAAAAAAATAGGCAGAATACCCACCAGTTTCAGTTGCACTGTGTATAGAAAAATGTCCGTTCAAAACTATCTTGTTATATTTTGGGTTGGTTCCATTTGTGTTATGGAATTGTGTTTGGCAACCATAATTCTATTAATATTCGATTATGTAATTGATCAAAGGTAGTTAAAAAATTGGTTCTGATGCTGATATAGGTTTGAACGAAAACTCCTTGGTCGGTCCTCCTTCCTCTGCTACCGAGGTCTTTACTACCACAAAAACAAACAAAAATAGTGTGATCAGATCAACAAACCTAGTAGATTAATTTTGTTTTGACCATCATGTACAGTACAGTACAGCAGTTGCACGCTAGAGTACAGCAGCGTACTTATTAAAACACAATACTCGAAGTACAAGTCTTGTGATTTATAAACTATGTTCTATGAATATTAATGTTGGTACTTATATTTGCCACGTGGGTTGAGCTCAAGGATACATAGCAATGGCGTCACTGCAAGCCCTTGGCAGCACTTACCTAAAACAAAGGAAGCGTAAATCAATGTTTGTACAAAATAATGTTTATAGAAATTAAGCAAAATAAAACATACGATTTGTAATGATTTGTAGTTTTGTTTGCTCGGTAACCATGTTATAATAGCAAATTGGAATGTTTCAAAGTCATTCTTAAATCACTTATCAGTTAATATTAATGCTTTTTAGATACATATGCGGATGGGCATAGACAAACCATCTGTCTTGCCACATTTTTAAATGTCTTAAAAAGAAGAAAAAAATTCAGTTCGACACCCATACCTTACACAAGTAAGTGTTTTAGATTTCAAGGTACACAGGAGTATTTTAATTGTTTTATAGCGCATTAAAAATAATCCTGAAAATAATAATAATAATAATAATAATAAAAATCTTTTTTTGGCACCATTTCAATTTGTAAAATTAAATGTGAACGATAACAACCGCATTCGTCGGATGACTGTGTCGCAGTTGCCAACGCCCACCTCCAAGACTGAGGAGGGTTTGGTACACTATACCAGCAGATCCCTTACATAATAACTTTAGATAACAGAGGTTATTATATCTATGGTATATATCTATGGTAACTTTAGAAAACAGAGGTTATTATATCTATGGTATACATTTTTAATAACATTAGGTATATAAGAAAGGGTGTGTGTGCATGTTTGTGTGTATGGGTGAGTCAATGTGTGTGTGTGTGTGTGTGTGTGTGTGTGTGTGTGTCTGTGTGTGGGGGTGTGTGTGTGTGTGTGAGAGGGTGTGGGGGGGGGGGGTGTGTGCGTGTGATTCTGAGTGTGTGTGTGTTTTGTTGTGTTAAGCATGTTAGGAGACTAATTAAGCAAGTTAATGTTACTTATGTATAAATATTTATTCTTTATTTATTTATTTTTCTTTTTTAATTTAATTTTAAATTTTTATCGATTAAGCAACTTTTCTGTTTCATCATAAGTTAATTCTAGAATCCATTTTGATACTGAAATTTTACATTCTTTATAGGTAAACGCGTAGATGTTTAGATATTTATTTACTTTATTATAGAGAGGACCACTAGAGAAATGAAACTGACGACGAACGACTTGCAAACGACAACGCAAAACTTGGCAGACCTTGTCACTACGGCGCTTATTTTTATTTAGATCTGGATCATATGCAAGAACAGAATAGTTCCGAAGAACGCTGCTCAGCACATACAGTTTCCTGACGGTGAGGACTTCAGAGATGCTGTATAGCTCTGTCGTGGGGAAACACATGTGTCGTGGTTTGTTGAGCATTACCTTTAACACTGCTCTTTGAGCCCTCTCCAAGCGAATGATATGTGATTTCGCAGCACCACCCCAAGCCACAATACAGTAAGTGATAACTGACTGAGCCAATGAAAAGTAGACAGTTTTAAGTGTTTTAGCATCGGCACTACATCTCAATTTTTTGAATAGGAAAATAAGTTTTCTAGTGCGGGCAGTTGCCGAATTTATTTGATCTTTCCAGCTCAAGGTACAGTCAACGATCACACCGAGGTATCTCAATGAGAGAGTACGACCAATTTGGAGACATGTTTCGTCACATTGAGTATAATTATTATTTCTTAAACTCACTAATGTTAATGGCAGATTCGAAAAATGCCTCAACTGGTATTGACAGTCTTCTACTTTCTATTTTCCCCTATTTTAGGGAAGAGTGTGTCATAATTAAAACCGTATTCATTTACTAGCTGTCACTCTCGTAGACAATTTATGTGATGTGGCCACCCCAAAAGGCTATTGTGTCCCACTTCATGCCAGTCACTACCACGGACGTGACTGGGGGAATCCAACTGTTCATTGTCCACAGACATTAATGAATAAAATTGTTTGTTCTGCACTTTCGCTTGCATTAATATAAATCACGACACCAACAATACAAAACTACGGAGATACAGTCTCCGTCTATCGATTAAAAGTTCAAAGTTGGATACAGAGACAAGCTAGAATTGTTTTTATATTGTAAGTATCAAATAGCTATTCAAATATTAATACTAGAGTTGAGTTGAATACTGTGTTCTAGATAAATGGATAATTCTTATACTCTAACTTAACCGTTATTGGAGAGACAATAAATACGTCAACGACACAAGTATAATTAAAACATTACTTGGCAATAAGCAGTTAAATATTCTATCTAAATGTAATTGGAAAGGTCAATTAGTAGCTTTCAAATAGCTTTATTAAGGCTTTCGAAGTAATTAACCGTCTTCAAAACCAGATGTCCATTCAAGAGATAGCCGGGCCATTGTAAACCAGAAATAGGCCGGCAATAAGATGCAGCCGTCGTAAATTAGTAGGAGCGTTCACGTGAACAATGAAGTCATGTCTGTGGCGGCGGCGTTACATCGAAAATAACGTGAACGGACGTCGAAGACAAAAAAAAGAACAACACGCTCTGTATAGGGAACGCAACTCGTTAAGTTTACCTCAAAAGGATTAAGCTCTCTGTTAAGAAGAGAAATTATTTTGTACCCGGAATTCTTTGTTAACGTGCCGTTGTCGGTCGTATGGCTCGTTTCATGAAGACACTACACATTACTCCGATGGGGGCTACCCTCACACTGTACGGAACGATTATGGTGACGACCCATTTTGTTGTCACCCAGTTACAACCGAAAGCAAGCGAGTCCTAGATTTTGCAATCTTGAAACTTCTTTAACCGTATAACTTTTTAAAGTATCATTGGTCACTTACATTTGAATAGTTATTATTGGGATTATTACTGTTTCATGTTTTTTTGATCATCCTATCGGATATATCTATCGGCACAGAACAAATAACAAGGTAATAATCTTGTTAATAATAATAATTGTAGAAAATTGTGTCCAAGTATAATAATTTTATTATATGATGTCTCAATGCGAAATTGGACATTTTCCCCATCTATACTAATATTATAAAGAGGAAAGCTTTGTATTTTTGTATGTATGTATGTTTGCAACGAATAAACTCAAAAACTACTGAACCGATTTAAAAAATTCTTTCACACTTTAGAATGCTACATTAGCGCTGAGTAACTTAGGCTATATTAAAAAAAAAAAAAAATGCGGTACGAAGTCCGCCGGGTCAGCTAGTAGTAAATAAATATCAATATCAGGCTAAAGAAATACTATCGGGACGTTATTGAATTAACAGCCTGGAGACCCTTGGGCAACGTTTTTAACAATGCAGTTTTGTTTTCATATTTTACTCGCTCAACTTTAAGGCTGTAAAAGGCCCCAGAGGTGCTTTCATTATCGCGTGGCTCTTCCTTATATAGAGACAATGAATTACAGTCCTCATCATTTCGAACAACTTTGCGGTGTTAATTTTATAAAAAACCATCAATTATACTTTCCCATTGAAACTGTTGAAAGCGCATAAGTTTATATAAAATATTTCATAATTTTGTGGCACATAATAGATATCAATAAAAGTTGTTATAGGTAAGACGTGAGCGTATAATTACGTTTCTGTTTGGAAGAATGTCGTAAAAGCGAACAATAAAATGCTTGCACTTGTAGATTTTGATGACAAAGTATTCCTTAGTATCGGTATTGATATGGAAGAAATAAAAATAGGCCCAAAGCAATAAAAAGGCGTCATAAAATATTATTTATTGCATTAATAGTGAAGTTGCGTAAACAGCGCTATAAGTAATAAATGTTTAGCAAATAACATTAAGTTATCTATTTAATTATGAAGAATAATAAATACCAAAATTATTAATTTTACAACCAAGACGAAGTTTTTTTTTTTGATTTTGTTTTTGCGATTAGCACATTAAGCCAGTGTCAAAGTAATTTTTCTTACAAGTAATACATAAAGAAACAATATTTCTTCCTGTATGATGATGATGAATGATAATAGAAATAAGAAGTGAAAAATTATATAACCCCCAACCCCTCGAGTAGTATCTCAGTAAAGATGTGGGGCTTTACTATATCCTCACGCGGACTTCTTGAAAGAATTTGAAAAGTGACGTTGCACTGTTTCGTTTCATTTGCCAACACTCATGCACACTCACGAACACTTAACGGTTAATAATCCACCATTATTTCACTTTAATATTCGACATAACACAAATTTTAGAAAATAAAACAAAACTGCACACATGCCTCTTTACTTTCCCGCAAAGAAGTCAAGACGAAGTTAATTAAGGATTCACGCTAAAATGAGTCGTAAATAATCTTCTATACTGTTTCGATCTCCTTCACTTGTTCCCCAAAGAAGTCCATTATAATTCCACTGGAATACAAAATGAGCTACAGCGAGTTAACTAATTAAAGACTTATATTTAACTTGCAGTCATCAAGCGCGTGTAGGGTTACTGGAATAACCCTGCGGTACAACCGTAAACCGTCATGTCTCTGGATACAAGATGGTTGACCAAAGCAAACAATAAAGAAAAGTCGTAAATGGTTGGAGTTTCAAACTTGAGCTGAATGATTATTTAATCTGTGCTAAAAAGATTATTTAATCTGTGCTAAAAGAAAGTAAATAATCCAGTGTACGAGTTACTAGTTTTGATTTATATGAAGTTTCTGTTCAGTTTAGGAGGTTTTACTAAAACCTAATTAAATAACCTCTAAATTCATCACCATCTCATTATATTCAACTATCAAAAAAGACATTATTCTTTAAATGAGTGCCCTCAGGCATAATTGTTTATATCTGAGGAGGTTTTTGGCACTTCGTCGATATGTTGACTACAGCCATTACGCACAACAATTCAGGGTGCATTTACCAGAGAAAATCGCGGCACGCCCACGTCTTTACACAAAATTAACGTGATGCGATCGATTAATTGCCGCCTCCAGCTCACACGACCTTGATTTCATATCTTTAAAAAGGTAATGATTAATTACACGATATCGCACCCATCAGATCGCGAGCTTCTTCTCCCCGTAATGAGGCATCACTACTTTAAAGTCAAATTTATACAATTTGAGGCTCTCTGTTAAAGGCATGCCAATTGTTGAGCCGTTTATAATTATGTGAATAAATTATTAATTAAAAAAAACGAGCGAGCCTTACAGTAGTCGCATATGATGTGTAACATTTGACATATCACCTTAGTAATAAGCAATTTTAACATTATATTCTGAAAAAAATGGGTCAGGTATTACATCATTTTCGAACTATAAAATAAATGCAGTAAATACTCATTACAAAACATTTGACAGATCAAACTGACTTTTGATAGTCAAATGACACAATGTGTCACATGAAATAATAATATGCCATGTTCATAATATCCATTTTAAATTTACAAAATGGCGCACGTTTGCGCGCTTCCCCGACTTCCTGTTACACTGTTACACATTACACATACTTCCGTCCCATTTCACGAAATCATTTGGGAGTGATTTGTGGGACAAATTGCTTATATAGAGAGCAAGCGGAAAGATGTTACACATCAACAATAACTGGATAGTTCATGAAAACTTGTGGCTTGGGTTACAGTTTTATTAAATTAGTTTTTTATAGAAGAATGCCAATGACATCGCTCTACCTGATGTTTAGCAGAAGCAGAGTCCAGATGCGAGGACAGCCAGTGGAGCGATTGTGCGTCACTAGCCATCCTCACCTTGCCGCCCAGTTGACTTAGACTTTAAAGGACGCCATGTTGCAGGAAGGAAGAAATACTAGTGCTGGGAAAATATCTCATTTGTTGGTGGTGGTTTGTAATAATCATTTGAGTATATTTTTTTAATGTCTTACCTTTACAGTTACTATTAAACAATAAATCCTAATCTATCCTAACTAATAAATTATAACTGTGTTTGTTTGCTGTTCTTTTATGTGGCAACAGAGTGGTGGTTTCTATGATAATAATTTAAAAGTATTTTTTAATATCTTACGGTACGGTAAGCACTTGACCTTCATCTCTCTCCATTAATTACGTGAGGCTTTCAAGGGGGGAGAGAGTCGAGTTGAATCTCATCTAATCTCACTTTGGGGAGAGTAGGGGTCTTGGCAAATATCACATAACTTTTTTGAAGGAGCAAATGACTTCACTGAAAATCATATGGACATGGTGGTTCCAATAGTCTCTCTTGAGACTATTGGAACCTGAAATTGTCCCTGAACTGAATTAGAATAAATTATTTTTTGTTAATCGCAGTATAATTACGATTTAAGTAATTACTGAGGCTTAAGGTTGAGTATTAATGCATGTTAAAGACCTTAGGTCTCAGTAGATGAGGATTCCGGATAAAGTGCGCCTCCACCATCGACCTTATCATCGACTAAGATAAGGTGACATAAAGACCAGTGCTTCACCGTAAGACATTTAAAAAAATCATAAGTTTTTGCTTTGTATTTACAGTCTAAGTCAAAGTCAGTCTGTAAGTCTAAGCCAGCTTCATCTTTAACTCAATTGCTCCACAGCTTAGACCGTCCATAAATAATCAGATGTTAGTTGAGGCCTTGTGGGACGTGATGACGCAGTAATGAGCCAAATCACAGGAGGTACTTCCAGGGAACTGCTTATATCGCCTGCTCATATTTACGACGTGTAATTACAGTTCGCCGATATTATTGCTCTGCGTGGCGAAACATCAAGATTTGTTCGCACTGATACACTCCTACGACTATTATTTGGAAGATTGAGTGTAGTAGCTATTAACCAATAATTTCCAATTCTATCCTAACTAGTAATTTTTAGGTGTTTTGGTTGGCCTATCTTTTATTTTGCAACGGAGTATTGTAATTTTTTTGTAATCGTGTGACGATTGGGTTTTTCTTATTGTAAGTGTAGACAGAGACTCACGCGAACAAAGTTAGAAGACAAATAAAACGCGTTAATATTTGCTTAATTTATTCTGTTATTTGTAAGAGCAATAATGTAAATGGTGAAATTTCTTCTGACAGTCAATGGTAAGCAATAGCTAGCTTTGCCTAAAACATTATGGTGTCCACGTAAGAGCAGCGTCCCTGACTTGTCAGTCAGAGAATGAGGAGTAGAGGTCTTTTTAATGCCATGCTAATCATGCAATAATGTATAATGTTTTTACTTTTATTGTCCCGTGTTCCTGCTCTCCGTTCTTTCTGGCCGGAGTATTGCCTAATGTCTGAATTTCTGTCTGAAAGTAACCATTAAATTAAATTAAAATTGATTAATAGATCTTTGTCCATTTGACGTATTTGTGATAGGAAAAAATATCTAATGTTCTGTTGCAAAATGACGATTTATAAAACAATTACTTTATGAGATGAAAACTTTATGGTTTGTAAAACCATTTTATATGGAGTGTTGATTTGTGAAGGTTTCGTTGCTTGTTATCTGAAAATTTGTTAAATTAACTGTCGAACTTTCGAATGGTAACAAGAACATGGAAGAGCAGAGTACCTATGAAAGGAATAATATTATATGTATATTGATTCTACGTTTGAAATAAAAAACAGTAATAAAACCTGGTTTTAATTACTCTGCCCCATAGGTGATAAACATTATAAATAATACCCGGGCGATTTGATTATTTCAATAGTTGTGATCACACTTCCCTCTCATATTGGGCATTATTCAAACTGAGCGGGCATTCTTATAATGCCCTATTAATCACTTGGTCCATAACATATATAAATAAAATAAATAATCACTATTTTTTAAAACGTCTTCTTCTCAAAAATATCTTTCGATGTTTTCATAGCGTCCTTCTGCTTTAAGCCTTATCATGACTATCCACCAAGAACGAATGCCGCGAGTTAGCTTGTCGTAAATTACATATATAAGCAGCATTTCAAGAGGCGAGTGAGCGAAACGATCTTACTATCGCGACAAAGAGAGCAAGCGCATCCCTGGTCCTCCCACGCAAATTCTAGGCGGGGCAGTTCTGTGGCTATCTCACCACCACACCTGCCCGGTTAATGGTCTGTTAAGCAGTTTTGTAAAGCGGTTTGATGGTTCGAGAAAGCTTTATATTGAACAACAGCAAACGTTTACATGTTTCCTTTTGTTGATCTTAAGTTCAAATGGTATTTTCTTGTTTCACCTCTAAATCTTTTCGATGATTTTAAGTTCTATTGTTTTACCATTGAAAATGGTTATCAGATGCAAATCGCCTGAGACGTATTTTTGGCCATAGCTCCGAGGATTTTTAGAAAATCGAGATGGAAATAGTACCAAGAGTTGAGGAATTTATCGAGACAAGTGTGTGCGTTTGAATTTTGAAAATCGACTGGAAACTTTTTTTGGAATTTTGAAAAATGTAAAAAAAATCGGGTTTTTTGGGGGGTGTTTGTATACTAAACTGTAGAAATAAAAAAAAAACCAACATAAGGAAAAATGGAAAAAAGGGTCCTAGGGTATTAGTTTAACTACAAAATGGCGAAAAAATTTTGAAAGTCGGTTAATAATTGTGACCTGTAGGTAGTCCCGTTAGATTTGGTATTGTAGAAAAACGTGTATCCGTATATAAAAAGTGATGTAGCTTCTTTCATTATTGACCGATCGTCATGGTAATGGTGTTAAAAGATGCGTTAGATGCGGTTGCAGACGAGAAGTGCACTTAAGTTGGAATTGTGTTATTTAAAATAAAATGTTTTATTTCGTAAATTGTTGTATTCATTTTTAATGCTCCGATTCTTGCGGGGACTGCGAAATCTGTGAATGTTTTATTATTTTAAATTCCAAAGCCCTTGTTGAGAGCATCTATAAAATTTTATATCGCGTACCAAATTATCATTTTATTTTAAGTCAAAGTAAAAAGTAACTTTGTAGGTATTGTTAGAGTATTGCTTAAGTAAGCTTGCTAGCTGAGCTTGCTGGGTATTCTACCTGATGCGGATGATTTTTGTTCTATAGTTTAGTTGTAATTTACGATTGTCCTTGTTGTTATATATGTACATATAAAGTTAAGTTATCTTGTTTTATATACCGAATAAACGATTAACTCTGTATAAACGCTCTTAAAGCGGAATGTAATAAGTTGCCCAATCTCCTACAAACTACATCTTCAAAATACAGTCGCTACCTCATTCAGTATCGTCTGTAACGGATAGATAACATCACACTGTTGTTATGTCCTTATTACTATGAGAGAATTAACAACACAATTCATACAACAGTAAATAAATTACAATGTACGAGCTACCACATGACTATGCATGGTATTTAAACGAAGTTCGCATCGGCATCGCCCGCTCAAGTAACATGAAATGTTAGATTCAAATTCATTTATGCACAAAAGTTAAACGATTAGATGCAAATGTCAGTGAACTCTCGGCTGACTCATTATTGAATTGAAGACGAGATGTCTGATTTATAGTGGCTTAATTGAAAGATTTAAAAAATATAATATAAATACTAAGGGGAACAAAATTTGCGTTAAAAATTTGTTGAATATTTATAAATAGCTTGCTTACTCAGTTAAGACTGATCTTTAATATTTGTAAAAATATTATGATCGGATGTTAGTGACGGTAGTTGTTGACATTGAATGGGCGCCTTTGGCTTTCAAAGTAAAAAGTGTTGAATAATTTCGGCGGGCTGGTTAGAACCACGATAGCTTAATTGTAAGAGCACCTGACCCGGAGTGTCAGAAGGGTGCAGGTTTAAATCCTGCTCGTGGAAATTTTTTCAACATTTGTGTTTCTACTAGGGGGAAGTTAGAAATTATTTAATATAGGAAAATGTGTTAAGTTGCCATGTCGACGAATATAAATTTTAATAAAACTGCACTATTTTCTACTTATTGCGAGGTAACCGCAGATTAATGAGTAAACCCTATTGCAACTGCTACATTAAACTATTTCTAGCGTTCAATATCAAGTGACTTGGAATAATATTTTATGTACTTAATTGATTTATGACAAAAAAAATTAATGGGATCCTCAGTGGATGGAATATTTTTAGAAAAATTCTATTTATTTTTATCTTTTCGATCTCCAGCAACTTCCATTGAGCCAGTTTACAGGAAATTGTATTACATTTCAAGCAAATACCCGACTATTTTTGTTTGTTTTATTGGAATAGTAATATAAATAAATCTTCCTGCTAGTAAATGAGTAAGCGTAAAATAATACCAACATAAAATTGCGTCTAAATGTTTTTGTGAGATCATCTTCTAAAACTGGAAATATAACTAGCCTTAGCAGAATAATACTTTTGGCAAACAACAACCATGACTTAAATATTGGTTGTGGGTACGTCATCGCGGAATCTCCGTGTTTAAAATGTATAATTAGACTGTATAAATCTAGTTTTTTTATATATATTTTTTATATTTTACGGGTAAGCACAGTGCCTTAATCTCACATGATGTTAAGTGATGATAAGGCTAATGATGGAAGCGCACTTCACCCGGGATCCTCAACTAGTGAGCCACTGGCTATCTTATCTCTAGCTGCCGGAACACAACAATGGTACAAAATATTTAGTCAGTGGCTACAAACATTGATGTTATGGCGACATTTTTAGATAACAAGCCCTACCACCAACCAAAGCGAGTACACAAACACACACCCCCCGCTAGGAATCGAACCCGGGACCTCTGGGTCAAAACCGGTGGTCTTAACCACTAGACCACAGAGGTGGTTAGGTTACATTATTTATTTATTTTTCTTTTTATTAGGTTTTATAGAATCGACACATCTTATATAAGTAAGCAAACATGCTTACTATTAATATGATTGTCATATCCCGATAATTCAATACGAAATGCGTACGAAATGTGTAAAGACGATCTTAGTGTACGAATAAGCCTTTCTGGTTTCTGTTGCACTAATCATTTGTAATATGGTGATAAGATTTGTTTAATAAATAAATAAATAAATAAAAAAAAAAACAGATACCTATGATAAAAATATGTAAAAGTCTGAAACTATTGACAAACTGTTATTGCAATGACAAAGTTCTAAGGCATACAGCGAATACCGTTGTCGACCGCGCTATTTATAACAACAAAACCTGTCGTTAGCTTACCTATTTCTAGATGCTAATTTATATCGAAGTGCGCCAGCTGATCATTATTTTGCGTATATATATTCAGTATATATACAGAGTGGTAATAACCTCCCTTTTCTAAATACATTCAAAGTCGGGGCAGCAGGTTTTGCCGGTTGGAGCGACATTCTTGGTCGTTGACACCATAAATTCGCCGAGCACATATTGTCAGTATTATTACAGATATCTTAATTGTGGACATCGGAGGGCATATATACACACACAAGTCTTACATAATAAGCTTTAACGGTATCGTGTGTCAACTAAATATAGAACTAATATGTATAAATAGTTTTACCTAACTCAAATTCATTGTTGAATTTAAGAGAGAAAGGAAATTGGAATTAGTGGTTCTGTTGACATTATTAAGTACAAACTACAATATAAAAGTAAGTATTGAATTATCTCATTATTCATTATTCAATAATCTTCAATTACCTCCGTGCTTCGGAAGGCACGTAAAGCCGTTGGTCCAACAGTCGTTATTAACCACCAACCTGCACTGGGCCCGCGTGGTGGTTTAAGGTCCGTTCTCCCTATCCATCCATAGGGAAAGCTCGTGCCCCAGCAGTGGGGATATAAAAATGAGCTGATGATTATGATATTATTGATGATGATTCAATTATGATATCACTCACAAAAAAATATTATCTAAAGTTTTGAGATTGTAGTATACCTACCGAATTTATTAAATTGTATTATTTATTATTCTCTAAGAAAATTTGTTTCAGTTTGAAGAAGCGAGTAAGTAAGGCTTTTCCTATTCATCATCATCATCATCATCATCATCATATCAACATTCTACTGTCAGAAGTATCGAGTCCGGGCTCAGGTCTTCGTACATGTAAAAGTATCCCATGTAGAAAAAAATGGAATGATCTCACAGCACACGTATTCTCTTCTTCCTACATGGTTTTTGATGGGATTATAGTATAACCATACAACTTTCATTCCGTGTTAATCATCCATTTAATTAGAATTTTAGTACTAGCGTGACTATCACAGCTTAACAGTAATTCGAACACGTAATTCTCTATATAAGCTCACAAGCCTAGTGACCTTGACAGACATACATACAGATTACACTTCCCAGAAATATTATGACCACAGTAATGTCTGCCGGAATGTGGATGATTTGTGGTTTGTTCTATCACTGTACGCTATCACGCAAGGATTACTAAGCTCGCGAAAATTCAAATGTTTTTTTATAGAGAGTTAGGCATATGACTGCTCTGTCTGATGTTAAAGCAGAAGCAGAGTCCAGACCCAGATGCGAGGACACCTAGTGGAGCAGGAATCTGTCTCACTCTCACTACCTTGCCGCGCAAGTTGCTTTTTCACAACTCGTTTAAAGGATCCCATTGAAAACTATGTACATACCTTTACTCTTTCTATTTGCTGACATGAAAGTTTAAAAGCTTTTCTCATAAAGCAGAGATTGCTATAATAACCTTAGATTCATCTCTACATTGTATACGATAGCGCCAGTCTTTGCATATACGAAAAACTTTGAAGTTTCGTATAATTTAGAAAATATTTTTTACCATATTTGATTGGCTTTGAATGCAAGCTACGTGCTTAGGCACGAAGATGGTTAAGTTTTTGAAAAGAGGAAGCTTAGTCCTAGGCGCTGAAGAAAGTCGCAGTTGCAGATTATTCGGGAGTGGACGGGAATAGCGAATGCCACTGAACTCTTTCGCCTTACCAAAAAACAAGACTAAATACCCACTGCCAACTTTCACTAGTTGGAAAGAGGCACCCTAACAAGAAGATTGTCTTCGAATACTGAAAAAATCGGTACGTAACTCAGCAAACGTTTTTCTCCTCTTTTCTTTAGCAGCGTCAGTAGGTAATATTAGAAAATGCTCTCCCATCATAAATATGTCACCATAAGATCAGCCCACTACACACGACTTTAAAGTTTATACTGACACCCCCTACCAACCGTCAGGTTACAAAGTAGGTGTCAGACATCCTTGCGCAAGCACAAGGGACCATCTACGTCAGGTTATAATGCCAGACAGGACGCGCCGAAGCGCATTCTTCATCCGGTACTTTTAAGACTAGTGTCTCGAGCTAGTTGCCCCGTGTACACGTATAGTCCACTACCTAATATCCGGATAGGTTACCGGAGCTGTAAGCTCGCTCACTTCTCATTGCATAAGAGCACAACTCGCAGTTTCCACTGCTCGGGTCGTCGACTCTAAAGTTGACCACCAAATGTCCTGTTCGGTGGTGAAGTTGTAAGCCCACTCACTTCTGAGTACCTATCCAGGCACCTTGCCAGTTCCACAATCCTACGCGTCTGGCTTGACCGGATGTATTGCATCTAGCGGGCACCTCTACTAGTTATCCAGACTAGTAACGAAGATGTTGGAGTTTTGCTAAGTGAGAACCACCAAGCATAGCAACCAACTATGGGCAACTCACGTGCCCCGCAAGTCCTTTCGCATCGGGCCCCTCGAGACCGGTACTCGGACCTGCTCGCTGTGCACGAAATGGAAGCCTGGCCAACACCAACCAGGCAGACCAACGTTCCCACTTCTACAGCTAACCACATGCCACCACGAGTCCAACCCATGTCCGGGACCTGCCGGAGACACGCGCGAAGGCATAACCGGCAGGGGACCTAGGATCTGGCACTCCCGTGGTACCCTTGAAAAAACAGCCGGACCCGTAGTTCCAGCTGCCATACCCTACCTATCAGGGTTAGTAGATAGGGACTCCATAAGATCAATGTTAGCAGTATAATAGCATTTTTGTGTTCCGACAGTTATACATAAGATAAGATTCCTTGATGTTTAAGGATTATGGGTGAAGTGCGACCTTATCATCACTTAACATCAACAAGTACGATAAAGGTCAACTGCTTACCCGTAAAATACCGCGAGAATTTAAAAAAATAGAACTTTCCATCAATAGCGTCCTCGGTATCTGCGCCATTAAATAAGCTTATGCGAACTATCTGAATGATATTGCCCCACTACTAACGGTCTACCAGCCGGCCTCGTCTTGAACGCTCGACATTAATTATAGATGTGCTGAGTACTAGGAAAAACTAAGGTCCATTAGAAGCACAGTTACGTAAAACGAATAGCCTACAAGTGTTACAAGAACTGGTAGGGCTCGTCTGAGATAAGGTGGCACATCTCATGTTGAAGAAGCTGTGTTTTCTATTTTAATTGCCAACGGGAAAGCGCTTGTTCTTGATCTCCGATTCTCGTCTGATTACGAACGAGGCTGACGGCGGAAGTATACTTTACCCGTAATCCTTAATTACCGCAGATGCTTGTGAAACTCAAATATCATAAAGTTTGTTTCAATCCATATTGTATTGATATCTTCATTGATATGAACCTAAAATCTATTTAATTCACACAGTAAGCACGAATTAACATAAAAAGTACGTCGATTATGGTAACATCATTTAAGACTTTCAGGCGCCCTAATCTTAAATGTAGGTTTTGCTTTTTTATTAATTTCAACTTTAAACAATAGGTAAACTATACTGTTATTTAAAACAGGATTAGTTCGTGCAAGCCGTCTTTTTTATAAGTATGAATTAAGTGTGTAAAGATATTAGAAAATAAACAAATAAATGATCATGATTATCAACATATCATATAGGTACTCCGCCATATAGGCGGAGTACCTATATAGGCGAAGTAACCAACTATAGGTACTCTGCAAAGCTCAGGCCTTCCTACGTGACCAATGCACATAGATATAAGGTCACCCACCACGATGGCCTTATATGCGTTGATGAATTAATGTGAGACGCCATCCGCCAAAGTTGATAAACAACACTTGCCACCTGATCGTAGATAAGTTGACGCGTAACGGCAAGTCAATGGATTTAAAAAAAACCAGCTGCGACGGTACTAAATGACGTAGAAATGTTAGCAATAAATGTTTCTACAACATTCTCTAATTCTACAGAGCAAAGTTTACTGCTGAATCTAGTAGACTTTGTTTTTCTGCACGATCATTGCATTTCACAACTTCTACATTCACGATGAGTAAGCATAAAGTGGCTACGATTTCGATATTCTATACTGTTAAAATTTCGTGATGATAGGTACCGATGTTCTATCCTACTTTTTATTTTATTTATGTTGCATTTAATTTTGATTGTATCTATAAGTTATTCTTTGATTTTATCGTTAGCAGTTTCGCAAAAATACTAAGTGGTGATTATACTACATCAAGTGAACTGTTATGTAACACCACACCTTGTAACGTTTATACGACATTATTTTATTGAATAGTTAAAAAAAAAAAAGATTTTGTAATTTGTTCGCAACAAAATTTGCGTTAAAAATTATTTGAACATTTATGAACAGTTTAATTTAATAATAAGAAACAGAATTCGAGTAGTCCTTCCCATATATTGTGATTGTGTATGAATCAAGTAGGTAATCTACATATTTCATAATCAAAAATCATCGACCTCTTCTAATGCATGCCACTGAGCTCGACTTTCGGCTATTCTCATGTAGCTGCTACCATACACTTTTTTGTAAGTATTTAACGACAATAAACTCAACCAAGGAGGTTCATTTAGCAAAAAAATCAACAGATTATACAAAAATCTCTGTGACGACTTAATCCGCCCGTAAGGTGGCTGCGTCCGCGCCGCTGACCGTTACCGCCGTAACTGTACATAATGAGATCCACAATGCCACTCGATACTCCTCGCCCGACGTGAGAGTCACGAATCACCACGTCCACCACTAATGATAACTGTTCGCGTCAGGCACTTTTTAATTTGCACTTTGATGGCGCTTCTCTTTTGTTTCTTTTCTCATTTCTCTCGAAAGAGCACCGATATCTGCTTTGATTCGAATTATGAAATAATTATTTTTTTCAATATGAACATCAACGAAGCTACCAGTCGCTTCTCTTTTGTTTTGCCCCATTTTATTGGCTCGTATATGAGGGATTCTATATTCTATTGGGAGGTTTTGATTTTACGTGGTACAGATTTTAATTAGGTAGGTATACCTAATAAAAAAACAGTACATCCCCACTCTGGTCGCCATGATTATCTGGAACCCATATAGGCAACCACATTCATTTCCATTTAAAATAAAAAGAAGTTGTAAACCGCAATCTGCGTAACGCCGAATCAACGTTATCATCTTATCTATTATATGAATGCTCGTATATTCCACCGCCTGATAAAAGTTTCAATAATACAAAAGGTAATTTTATCCATGTTTGGAACTACACAGTTCAAAACAAACATCGACATCTATTGTCATCATCATCTTCAGCCTAAAACGTCTAACTCTGAGTCCTCAGTGCGACGTTTAAAGGAGGCCAGAACCCATCACGTGGGCTCAACAAGTCTGGAGTGTTTTAAGACTGCTATTATACGACAATCGGTACCAAGTGCTTATTCCCGTCTTTTGAAGCACGACATTAGGTGAGGGACAAACCATCGCTATCAAGCTAAAGCTATCGATATAAACGATTTTCTATTTTTATTAATGCTTTTCCTACCACTTAGTCAGCATAAGAGGCGCCGCTTCTATCGTTAGTTAACTATCCTATCGAATTTATTTCACGTACGGATAGTAATAAAAATATTACAATCAGCAGTAGCCACGTGACCTACATGCCGGCCGGTAGGAAGTGAGTGACTAAATCTGTGTTCGCTCTTCGCTACGGAACTACGAATAAGTACATGTCTAATAAAACTACAGCATGTCTCGTAATAAAAACATTCGAAGAACTGAGTCGGTCGGGAAGTATATAAACTATTGTACGGCTTTGTTGTTCGACCTTTTGTAGTTATATAGTATATATATGGTGGGACGTTTATTTGTCTTATTAACTACATAAAATTATCTGGAGTTACGTTACGCTTGTCATGGTTCCCGGCTGTTGAGGTAGTAGTTAAAATCCACTAAGCTGCGTTAAGGCGAAGGGTAAGGCACACTAGCGCCGCTAATGGATTTAATTTGATAACTGCTAAACTGGTTTTTTTTTTTAAACATTGCGGACCTTCCGACACTAGGCAAACATCTATTATTTAATAATTGTGCACTACTTTTAGGTTTGTTTTTGTATTCATTCGTTAACACCAACAGTAGCCATTGTTTGTGAATAAATGCGATAGCCCTTTTTGTGAATAAACCAAGCAACAAAAAGTAGTGCACAATTATTAAATAAACACTATGGATGCTTTCCTGTTGTCGGACGGTACGCAATGTCGGTGTGCAAAAAAAGATCCGGTGCGTTAGTAATTGTCAAATTATCAATTGGTGGCGCTAGTGTGCCTTACCCTTCGCCTTAAGGCGACACACGGAAAAAATGCACCAATTTTCGTCGAATAGTTTAAGACTCTAATTTGACTAACGAATCTGAAATGTTGATATAGGTAAATTCAAGTCTTTCTCTTGAATTTGCTAGCTCAAATACACGATTGTATAATTTTGACTCGATCATAATTATTTTCGGAAACACCACAAAGAAATCTATAACAAAATTACTTATTTTATTTATATGCTTGGAAACCATTGAAATACATTGATAACATCAATATTCGTCATTTAGAAGCTGCATATTTTAGACATTTTTGATAACTAAAACCAATACATTTTTAATAATATTTTTTGCGGTCTCATTTATTTATCGCGGGCGCTACGTATTTTCGACTTTATGACAGCGCCAGTAAGGATCAGCCTTCATGAATGTTCACAAATCGAGGTGTCGTCTTAAGCCAGCCAGGCGTGCTGACCCAGTCTCCCATGGGGTTCTGTTCATGTATTTTTCACATACTTAAGTCATGAGATATTTACATGAAATATGAAATACTGCTAGTTTTGTTTATAGAAAGAAAAGCATGATGGTTGGCAAGATACTTAAGGGTTCCTCAAGTGTCAACCTTAGTCTCAAGTCAGCAACTGTTTAAAGCCTCAAATTTTAGTCTGTAATCTTCTATCGACTGGCATCCTCCATGATAAAAATATAAAACTATAAAAGTTAAAAGTTACGAGACACAATTTTCATTCTGACTACGACTTAGTTAGTTCAGACACAAGTTATTTATTACCGCACATCACTAAACTGTGGCTAATCACGTTCCCGACTTAAGTGAAAAATTAATACATCAACGTATAATGGTCTTGTAAATGGTACGATAAGCATGTGGCGTTTTATCAAATGGAAATTGAGAAAGTCCGAGCCCACCGCTAACCAGTTCCACCGCTTAGGACTTTATTCCGTGAGCAAACTGGGCGAGAGGAGGATATGGGCGAAAAGTAGGCGCCACATATTATAATACTTCGATCCTATCCAAACGCCTTGAAGAATCTGTAGGGGACAGCGATACCTACGCTTGCGTGACACAATCCCTTTTAGAAACCCTATGAGGATGTTTCGTTAAGTTTCGAGCCGATCGCACATAAACGTCCGGTTAGGCTGTAAAAGCCAAAAACGGCCAACAGAAATCTCTTCAAAAAAAACATACGTTATTCTTTAGTACACTCAAAACAAAAACACAAACATACATTAACATTTTTGACTTAGTAATTGGAGATTCTGGGCGAAATGCCTTCGGCCTTATCGTCTCTTGGTACCAAGAGAAACGAGAATTTGTATGGCATTGGAGCCTTGAAGCCGCGCCTTCTGATGGCAAATCAGGTAGGCTACTCTTGATGCAAAATCAATATCAATACAATTCCAATGCGATTATTATGTATCGATATTGGGATAAGTTTCGCAATTTCGGAACGCCCCATCTCGATAATAATTTGTCAGCGCCTATCGCTATTATCGCTTTTAAGAGTGCCATTTAAATTTTTTGATTTAGGATTGAAAATTGATTATTACAATGGTGTTTTAAGAGTATATAAAATGTAAGCCATAGAAATTCTCCTTTTCGTTAACGTTATCGAATACCAAATAAAAGTGACACTAGGCGCCTAGCTTAGATGAAGATCAAATACTATCTTAGTGAGTTTGATGATGATGTGATGATGATGATGATGAAAACTATATGTAATTCACTTCTTTCGGTTTGTTTGTCCATTCGTAAGTTGGTTTATCTAAATTTACATATCCAATGAAGAAAGTTAGTTAGTACTCAGTAGAGAAATCAGTTTTACATTTCACCATTTCTAATCAAAAGAGGAATCACGTCTTTAACTTAAAAAACTTGTGTAAAACTCAGAAAGAAAAAAATATACGCTAATTAATTGATATAAAAATTGGTATGTTTACCATTTCATAACGTAGGCGTAGGTGATAAATACATTGGCATTGACATGACTACTCTAAATCAACCACAAATATTTTTATTAAAGAATAAGTCACTTTTTTATTCGTTTGTTTCGTTCTGTTCGTCGCTTTTTTATTGTAAAAATGTCTGATGAACGTAAATTGATCGGCAGCGCGCATTAAGCAAATGGAATTTTTATCCCCCGGCTACATTTTACATAGCGATTGCGCGAATCCATTTAAACTGATCGCGAGATGTCTCAATGGACGAACCAATCATTTTCTTTTGCATTCGCCGAATACCGTAAATAAAAGCCACTTTAAAAGAAATGCCTGAAATAAAAACGATGATTTATTTGACAACAGAACAACTTTTAAGTGTTGACTAAGACACTTATCAAGTTTGGGACTCAATACTGTTTTTATAAAATCTTTGTACAACATGAGGCAATAAATACCTATGACTATGACTATTTTTTATATTATTTACTAGCGGCCGCCCGCAGTTTCACCCGCGTGGTTCCCGTTCCCGTGGTAATATCGACATAAAAAGCATTCTATGTGTTAATCCAGGTTATAAACTATCTGTATGCCGAATTTCATCCAAATCCATGCATCCGTTGCAGCGTGAAGAAGCAACAAATACACACACACACATACACACAAATTTTCGCATTAAAAGTGTTATTTATTAGTAATGCGCTATCAACACTTTCATAAAAATGTTGTTATTCGATTTTTAATATGCTTGTGTTAGGAATGGATTCACGTCAGTTTTTTTATGGTATGGGAAGCCTATGACCACAGTATATATATATTAGCTTATATGTACATATACTGTGCTATGACTGCGATTGAAACACGATTTCTTGCATTTAACCGAGCATCTATCAATTCGGCTATACCGTCGTTGCAAAGAGCACAAAAGCTTTTTTAGCCATAACATAACTTTATCATTTTCGTCAAATTATTGATGCATAACTACCAAAGCTCCGTCTGCGACTTCAATAGTGAACTTTATGCATTAGACAATAGATCACTAAGACACTAAGTCACATGAGAACTCAACATTCACACGCATTCACATTAGACTACGAAAACTGTCAAATAGACTTTGCACTTTATGTATATGGCATAAGGTTGAACATTTATTGAAGTTTGACAGTTTTTGATAGGTTGATGTGCAGGAGTCTGTACTTACTTACCCATTTTTGTCATATCATAAGTTATACTTGCACGAGTACATACCTGAAAAAGAAAGAATTTTACATGAGTATCATCGTATAAAAAAATATTATACAATCATCATTTTTATGAGCATTAACCAAAAGCTACATGCTTCGAAATAAGGTTAACGGACTATTGACAACCTTATTATGCATAATAACACACATCAGCCCTTCGATAAGAGTCCTTGATATCTCTACCATATTTAATCGAAACGTTTGCGTATGCTAGCATGACGCCATCGCGGTCCTTATAGTTTGTGGGTACAGGAAATGAGGATTCATATTATTTATCCAACTTCAGATGTTGTTATGTGTTAATAATACTTGATCTTCGTGTTGACTCATAATGCCTAGAACCTCGTGTTGTTCAATTGCTAAATTTATCCCCCTTTTAAGTTTTGTAGCGTTTTGTAAGCGTCAATAATTAGTCTCAATACTCATAAAAGAAGTGACACATGAAAAATCAGCCTTGACGCAATAGTAGGACAAATACAACTAGCGTATGATTTCAATATAATTACACCTAAAAAAGATCAATACCACAGAAGAAAATACATCCAAGTTTCTAAGTAAGTTACTTACTAAAAAAATTAATGTCAAAGTGTGTGAATTGTTTGTCCTTACGAGTATCACACGTCAAGAAGGAGCTACGGATTATCGTTACTTAGACAGAGGTAGTTAGTTGTAGGGCAGGGTTTCTTAAACTTTTTGCTGTCACGGACCACTTTCACAATTTAAACAACTCCGCGGACCCCTGTAAAATTATTTTAGGAAAAAAAAATTCTTTTATTGGTAATTTCACTTGCTACTAAGTTAATGAGAAGGATGCTGTTTGTGACGTGCGTGACGACGATGATGCGTCATCGTCGCTGAGAGTGCGTGGCTTAGCCAAGAAATGCTGAGTTTACTGCACAATTTAATGTGTTAAGAGTTTACTGAAATACTGCGGACCCCTGATACACATGCTACGGACCCCTAAGGGGTCCGTGGACCCAACTTTAAGAAACCCTGTTGTAAGAGTTCTTTCTTTTTTCATACAAGAGAAATGCATTAGGCATGCCACGGGCTACTTTTCATCCCGGGAAAAGATCTCATTCCTTCGAAGTACACGGGAGACCGTATTCCGCGGAGGCTAGTTGTGAATAATGTGGAATAACAAAACAAATGATGTACAAAGGTTACAAGTAAGAAGCAGCTCGTTAGTCGTTGACTATTGACAGATCGGCTCGCATAAGGCAGGGTCGTTATAGTAACCGGGCCCAAAGCGTACACAGATTGTCAGGATGACCTTTTAGGGCCTTGTCGAGTAGTTTTAGCGTGCCGATGGCCTTATATTTATCTCGATAAACTGTCATTGTCGTTCGGAAACATGTACTTAACGATGCGTAAGTGAATTGGGAATTGCGAAACGTCCGTAACGTTTTGTTTTGTTTATTGTGGCAACGAACAGATATTTCATTAATTTGGAATGCATCTTGGACTTTGTCGTACGCTTGACCGTTTTATTTTTTTATGACTGCAATATTTTTTATATAATTCTTATAAAATACAGTAAAAAAATAAAATGCATTCTCGACCCAGCCAGGAATCGAAGCCGGGTCTTCCGCAATCCGGGCGGCTGCACTGACCATTATGCTACCGGGAAGGCTGACGTAAGCGCTAAATTTTTTCACTGCTTTTTTAGCGGCAGAGTGCCATTGATGCAACGATTACTGCAACCGATGGCTATGCAGATTCATCTTTACAGATTTGATAACACAACGCTAAAGTAAAATTTGGACTATAGAAATGTTTATTATAACTGTCATCATCATCATCATCATCATCATCATCATCATCATCATCATCATCAGCCTATACTAGTACTGCTGAACATAGACCTCTCCAAGTGCACGCCACCGAGCACGATCCGCGGCTACTCTCATCCAGCACTTGCCAGCCACCTTAAGAAGATCGTCGCTCCACCTAGTCTGCGTCCTACACTACGTTTGCCGATACGGGGTCTCCACTCGAGAACTCGTTTACCCCAACGGTTGTCGGTTCTGAGGCTAATATGACCGGCCCACTGCCACTTCAGCTTGCTGATCCGATGGGCTATGTCGATTACTTTCGTTCTCTGTCCGATCACCTCATTCCGAAGTCGATCCTTCAGAGAAACTCCGAGCATAGCCCTTTCCATAGTTCGCTGAGCGACTTTAAATTTGTGAACCAGCCCTACCCTCTTTAGCCCTATCCTTTTTAGCCCCTTATTAGTCCCGCGCGTTATATTATAAATAAACAAAGTATAATTTGTGTAGACTGAGCCAGTCAACCCGTGACCACGGCTGCTGCAACTCGACCGAAACGTCGGGTACATAAAAACGAATGCATACAATATGTATACAGAGCAGCTTACGTTAAACACCGTTAAACAATTTATTTAAAAGATTATCTATGTTCAAACACGTACCAATACAAAAACAATTTGAATATCGAAGCAGGTTACAAACTTGATCCACTACCAACCACAAGAAAAGGGTTTATGCTCATTCAATGCGTGTACGCTCAAATCTCTAATAGGCTACCTGCTCTACTTTGCATTATCCATCAGTTGGTTTTGTTAACAGAATTCCGAGAAGTCACGTTCGAGTCTCGTTTCGTTACCTTTAGACGGGTACGTATTGTTCGATTGTGGTTGCTAGTCTACTAGCCGTGACAGCCAACTTAAATGTGCTACATACTTCTCTTGGCTTTCTTAGGATTCTACATTTCTTAAGATTTCTCTTAAACTGTTATCATTGAACGTGCCACAATGCCCACAGTGCAAGAGAACATGCTTAGGTGTTTACAAACATACCCATGTTACTTACTTACATTAACGTAATATTATGAAAATCAATTTTAGTTTTTTTTATAGTTCCCGGATGTTAGTTTATTTTCATTATATTATATACATTTTAAAAGTTTTAAAAGTTAATATATTTCTTATGTTTGCTTAGTATCCTAGGCATACTTTTCAAGGTCCCGACGTTTAGGCCGCGACGACGTTTTTCGTTGAACCCCATTACACATTTCATTAAACTAAACCTAAAAACCAATTATATTATGTTACATTCTCCCGACTTTTATCTTATTTTTATATTAATAGTCTGCAAAAGAGCAGGTGGGGTGCCTGATAGTGAGCGGTCAACGTCTCCCATGGACAACAGCAAAATCAGAGGTTTTACTTTTGTGTTACCGACTAGACGAAAACCTCTAAACACCTCTTTTAAAAGAGCCCATGTTCATTCCACAGTTTGATGGTGCGTGGAATAAAGCTCTTCTGGACGCGAACCGATCGAGAGAACGGTGGCTCCAGGAAATGTGCGTGTGCTTTGTCTATAGTTGTGTTTTATCTGATGTTACTACTCGTATATTGATCAAAAATATGTAATACCTTATACATATCTCGATACAAGATCTTTATTCACTGCAATGCTTCCGACTTATATGTAAATAATCTAAAGATATGTATAAACAGAAGTGATTCAGCTAATGCGGGACATAAATTTTGCACAACATTACACACGTATCTCAGAGTATCTCTGGCATCGCATCCTTCCCTAACGAGCCACCATAATCCTATTGAAACACTAACACTGCTAGCGAACACGAATAGGATCACTTCCCTGTTCATATTTTGTAGGATTTCTTAATACTTTAGGTGCCTTACAAATAAACAAAGAATATGGTCCGAATAGTTATTCCGTATTTTGTTCCTCTCATGCAAACGTCATTTCGAAATAGAGTAAAAGAGACAAAACACGGAATAACTATTCGGACCTTATTCTTTGTTTATTTGTAAGGGAGTAGAATATAGTTCAGTTGTATCTTCCGCTTCGATAATTTTATGAAAAGTGTGACTGATCTTTGAAAACGTTAATATGTTTCTTTTGAACTGACTGAAGAGGCAGAAGTTTCTTGTCACTACAGCGTAAACTGAAACATAAGTTTAAAAAATATACTTATTTATAAATTTAAGAAATATGTTTCGAGTAGTACCTATGTCTTATATATTACTCAAAATTTATTTTTTAAAAGTCCATTTATTAGTACCGGCACAGGCATCATAAAACAAAAAATTTATGTATTTATGTTTTCTAAAGTTTATTCAAATACTCCGAATACGAAATGAAATCCTAAGGCTTATTCGCATATATTTTACATACAAAATATAGTGTGTCGAAAAAAAAACACGATCTCTCTATTTCTCTCATATCACTCTAGAGACCACGCACAAAGAGTTCAAAACGTTACGATGAAAAAATTTATAAGTAAACGCAACCTTATAAAGTGTTTCCTATCAAAATCTCTTAAATCCCAGTAGCCTGGCTAACCTACGAAGTGCTCAGCGCTTCACCATCGGCCTGAGGGCAGCCATTTACCATAACAAGGGAGCCACAATGGCGGGCCTCGCCGGGGAGCCTAACTAGGTGTAAAACGAGCTACACGCTTTGCGGTGCGCTACGAATCTCGAATCACACGGCCAACAAACTGGAAAATGTGGCCTTTTGTAACGACCAAGCGTTACTTTAACATCAAGTTCCATTAAAACCACTTATCTTTGCGTAAAACACTAAACTATTTGCAACAGTAACTGAGAAGCACCGGTCGTTTTCTCTATTGCCTATCATCGTAAGTTCTACCTAATCTAAGCATTTTTAAATGGCTTATGATTAATATACTGTTAACAATAGTCCTTTCTTCCAAAAGATCTGAAGCGCTTGTGCTGAGAGCGTTAATAAAATGTTATAATAATATATGTAAATATAAAAGAAAAATAGTAAATGTTACAAAAAGATAACATTCATATAAATAAATAAAATTAATTCCCCGTGTGGTGCCGGGGGTAAAGAATTGCACCACCCCATCTCTTCCCGTAGGTGTCGTAGAAGGCGACTATGGGACCATTCCAGAGGATGGGCAGCAGCGTCTCTTTGTGATTATTCTCACCTTACTGCGATCGCCAACCCGCCTGCCAGGCGTGGCGATTATGGCAAATTCCCCTCAAAATTATTTATCCTTGAGGGAGGCCTTTATCCAGCAGTGGACGTCTTTTTGGCTGAGATGATGATGATGATGATGAAATAAAATTAATGTAAAATTTAGGATCTATATATAGATCAAAGTTTAGTTCTCATGGATCCCGATAAATGGCGGATGGCGTTGTGCCGTCTGCATCGCGCTCTTGAAGTGTCTTCACTGTTTAACCCTTAATTTGGCAAGACATACTTTTCTTATTTTTCAAAGGAATTTTGAAATATTCTTATATAGTTATGTACATAGAAGCCAGAAAAAATAAAATAAAAATTATAAATCTTGTAGTTTCCTGAAAATTCTACGTATCCTATTGTTCACACTGCCAAATACGGAGACATTAATGATCAATTGACATTGTATCTTTTCGGACACAATGCCAAATTAGGGCATTAAAAGAAAAAATCAAACAATTAGTTTTATTTTTATTTTTTAATGTGAAATTCGTAAAAACAGTTTCTTGTTTTCGTCAAACATAGACGAGTTTTACATTTAGTGCAGCAAATACTGGTCTGACCAGTCTTACACAAACGGCAACGACCTTTTTCTTTACAAATTGGTAAGTGGTCTGTTCCTTCATACCGTATATCATCAATCGGTCGAGCGACTACTGGTTTTTTTATTTTTTGACTTGAGCCTGGAACGTCATATTGGTCTACTCTAGCTTTAGATGTCAGTGACAAAAAAATTTGGCATCGAAATTCTTTTAGTGCCATTGTTTTTCTCAGTCCTTTCTGTGCGCAATATCTGCGATACATAATCCAGCCATTATTTACGCATATATCTATCATCTGGGCAAAAATTCCCATATACCATCGCCTACTTTTAATTTGGGTCCTGTACAGGGCTATCAACATATCCGCAAGGTCGACACCTCCCATATGTGTGTTGTAATGTTTTACGACTTGCGGACAATTCACATCTGTTCTTGATTTCAGCTCCTTTGAATATCGGTTTACTTTGATTACTGGATACGCGTCAGCAAATGAACATGCCAAAGTAACTGGCTTATTGTCCAGCCACTTCACGACTGCAACTTTATTGCGATTGCAAACGATCTGCGAAAATGAACCCCGACCTTTTTTTTTTTAACGCTTTATCTGTATCCAACTTCTCTTGACAACCTCGCAAGCGGTTAGCCTTTACTGTACCAAGGCTGAATATTCCCAGCTGGTTTCTCAAGTACACAACTAGTTCGAGAGATGTGTAGTAGTTGTCAAAATATACATAACAAGGCCTATTTTGAATCGTTTGACAAAGTGCCACTACAACTTTACCTCCAAACCCCAATGATTCTTCCTTTGAGCTGAAATGTATACCGCGGAAGGTATCCTCACCACCATACAAAATGAAGTCATAAACATAGCCAGAAACTCCAGATCTTACAAAAGCTTTAAAACCCCACTTTTTTGGTTTCTTTGCATTATACTGACGTCTGTTGCCAGCCTTTTTACCTTTATAAGGAAGCGTCATTTCGTCTATGCTAAACTTGTCTTCTTCATCCACTGCACGCAAGCAGTTTTGCCTTACTGTTTCAACTAAAGGCCGAACCTTCTGGTATCTATCCGTACTTGGTTCATTATTATCAGCAAAGTGAATAAATCGCCGAATTAGCTGATATTTCTTCAAGGGCATAATATCCGCAATTGGTGGATACCTCAATCGAGAGCTCCAATAATCCAAATAACACGGCATTCTTACAACCCCCATAATAATATGGATAGCTACAAACTGTTCTATATCTGACGTCGTTATGTTGGCGGACCGACCAGTTTTTTCAACAGAATATATGTTGCTTTGGTTTACAATTTCATTTATAATTTCGTCAGAAAAAAACAGGTCGAAGTACCGTCTCGGGGAAAATTCTTCAGGAGGTGGATCTCTAAATAATACTGGTACTATGGAGGCACTGTGTAAAAAGCGTGCTTTTTGCCATTGGAAATTTAATTGTATTCGTTTTGCTCTTTTCACTGGTAAACGGGGTTGTAAGTTGCGTTCGCGCCTCGTAGATCTCGTGCCAATTTGTCGACGGGATGTAGATGGAATTACTGGTGACGGCAACAAAGGAATTGAACTGATAGAAGGGATAGAATTATAATTAGTTTCGTTGATGGACGGAAAAACAGCATTCAATACAGGAGAAAGGGCTACGTCTTGAAGTATGGAAGGTGAAAATGGCATAATATCTTGAATCATAGAAGACGATGCAGCTTGAGTTACAGAAGAGGGATGGTCATCTTGTTCGGAGATATCGCTGTCAAGTATATTGATTCGTTCAAGTGAAGAATCTAGGGTAGGCGCAGAAGAGCTGAGGTACTCGTCATCTGGCGGTCGAAAGAACTCTTCTTCAAAGTCTGAAAGCTCACTACCATCTGACTGTGCATTATTTTCAGGTACTAGCGCTAAAATGCGGTTAGACCTAGCCCGTTGAAGCATCTATGAACAATAAAACAAAAAACATATGCAACCAAAACCAAACCCAAACAAAAATTAAACAGAAACACAACAAGACACACCAAATACTATACTTGTGTTAGAGAAAAAATATAGCATAAAAACAGACTGTGCGGGGGTCCGACTCACATTTTAAATAAATAAACACAGGATTCGAACCTGGCACTTTTGGCGCAATATGTAGCGTCACTACCGTTGCACCAAACAACAGTCGTACTTTAGCAAAAAAATGAGTACCTACCGTCAACGTCAAGTCAGCGGATAAACATTGACACACACACAGTTCTTTCTCATACATCATAAGGGCTCCAATTAAACTACAATTATTATTGTTTAATATATATCCAATGACGTGACGTTGACTATTACTGTACTAGTTCAAATATTATTTCAGTGCAACATTTTGCTAAGCTTTTGGCAGTGTGTCCCACTGGATACAACATTTTAATACACTACTTAGCCGGGCTTTTAGCAATGTATCTGTGGGGATACGTTGGGTTAGAAAGCTTGTCAGACCTTAGTAAACTCATACCAGTACATTTTTTTTATCTTTACCGTTAGTTTGTTTCAATATAACCAGGATTTAACTAATAACCAGTCTCAAAAAGCAATAATATACAGATAAAATGAATAAAACTTACAGCTCTGTTGTTTCCGTGGCGTGACATCTTAGCAGAATGACGTAAATAGGGATGGGCATGAGTTAAACATGTAGTCTATAATGTTTTAGTGACGTAACTTAACCTAGCTTTAAAATGGAATCAATCGATTTCAAATAAAATGTTTATTTGATGCTGTAGATTTTTTGGAAAACATAGTATCTTACAGTGCACGCCACCAAATTAAGGGTTAATATAAGCCAAAGGTGCAATCGTATGTTTAGCTACCCAATAAACCTGTCGTGTACTAATATTTGGTTTTTTTTTCATTTCCTAATACACACTCGTTGCGACCTTGACCAAGGTTTTACAGTGTTCTAGCGTAAGTGTCCCATGATTTTTCGCAGCCAACTAGATCTCCTCGTTCGGCTTCTACAGAACCCTACCTACACTAGTAACTGTACTATATTTAAATATATAGTTGTATTTTATAAATATCAATGCTCAGAAAAACCTTATGGTACACAATACATAACAACGCACATAAAAACATTGGCACACCTTGAACAATAATTATATCCCTTCCCGAAAACAACTTTGAAAACGTATAACATACAGTAAGAAAAGATATTAAAAAACAATATTTTAGTACAGACTAACTGTTAGAGAATGCAATTTGGCATAAACTCCACCTTTAGTACCGCTTTCATTTTGAGCAATTAAATAAATAAAGTATCTTAAAAACCTACCTACATCCACCCTTCACGTTGTTTACGATACATGCGTAAAGAAAGCCGCTGTTTTAATTACTTTAAACAGTACGAAATAAACCTGCGTCGCAATGCAAACGTTTTATTGAAAATTGTCCCGTTTCGGGTCGTTGACTTCCAAAATCATCGCAAATATAAATTTACCTTTTATTTTATGCAGTACAGAAGATAATAACAAAAATAAAAGGAATGTAAGTATTATTTTGTCATTGAAACACGGTTTGCCATTAGTGTGTTCGTTTAAATTAGTACTAATTATTTGTAACAGAATAATAAGAGCCACCTTAATTTGTAAGGAAGTTTAGTTTGTGTATATGTTTTTTAAGATGTTTTAAAAATCTAAATAAATAATTAAATACACTTGGAGCTTTATTTGTAAACTATATTTTCCATTCAAAGGTTCTATTAGAGTTACAGTCAATCGCGAAAAATTTACTTACACCTGTAGGTATTTACTCTAAATTATATAATAGATAATTAAATTAAATGCCTACCCGACCCAGCCAGGAATCGAACCGAAGGATTCCAGTCGGGTAGGCATTTAATTTTTTCACTGTATTTTATAAATATTTAATTCAGCTTCAGTGCAGAGATTAGCACTTAAAAATAAAAAGTAAAATTTAGATAATATATGTTTATTTTATTTTTTATTTTTTTGGAGAGAGATTGCTGATTGCCTCAGACGTCATTTCCAGCTTCACCGGGCTTTTTTGGGGGCGGCGAGGAACGTAAAGGGTCCCTCAAGCCGTGTGAAACGAATCACCTTCGGAGGTTTTCTAGAGGGAACGCGATTACTTATTACTAGATTACTAGATTCTCCGAAGGGTCTTTTCATTTTGACCACACCTTTTTGTTACACGTTGTATATGTTTATTTATATTGTTGGACAAGAGAGAGCTAACCATAAAGATAAACAATTCCTCAATAAATGAGGGGTTTGGGTAACGCTTCCACTTTCGTCCTAATCGTCACTCACAACTAGGTAAGATAAAAGCCAGGCCTGCAGTAAATAAAAATAATTAAGAAAACGAAGAATTGGCATTCATTGTTGTCTGCCCTTAAAGCGCGACATAAAAGTAAAATGCGCGTCGGTTCGACTAACGACTGCCATCATAAACGGCTGAGTCCATCCCAAAGCACAAAGGTATGCTCACCAATTATATTTGGTCACCCATCCGGTTACTGGCAATTATGAAGTTTGGTTTGCTTTTTCGATCGTTACCTATATATATACACTTTTTTTTATCTTTTCTTTACCGTATGAATCCTCCTTACTGGGATAAAAGAGCCCATGAAGGGGGCCCAAGTTATGTGGCAGTTCTTCCGTCCCCCTTTCTAGCTCTATGTCACCCAACAAAATATAATCTTGCTTTATAGAGCTAGTGTCAGAAAACAGGATATGCAAATGAATTCTATAAGTGACACAGCATAGAAATCTGATTAGGTACGCCCGAGTACAATAATACCTCCACACTTCAGTACCTTGTCACTATATGTCATTCGTGGTTGTCACGAAAGAATGTATGTATAACTACTGTGGAATAAGTTACGGCGTTTAGTGTGACAAGGTACCTTAACAACTTATCTAAAACAGGCATTTTCGCTCACCAATGTGAACTTATCTTTCAACAAGGCTTCATTAGTTTTACGAATACGCAACACGATATTTTTTTAAGAATATTTTAATGCGATAAACCTTCACTTTTCTTTTAAAGTGAAAGTGGACCGACTCTTTGATACCAAATTAGGCGCGCCAGCCAATTAGGGGGAATGCAACCCTGGACGGTCGCGGAGACCAGTCAATGCAGAAATCGTTTCTTACGTATTTTACATTTAAAGAAAATGTCTAAGGAAGAATGCAACACTACATTTCTATATAGGTACTTAAGGAAAATACTGAAATTAGGTTAGTAAATAGACAATATTTTAAAAAAAATATTATCAATCCTTTTGAATTTTAAAGACCACTAATAAATAGATTTAAATCGTTTAAAACGCACTTTAAACTATCGCGTTTTATTTCAATATCTACTTATGACCGTAACAACGACCGTTTGATAGATGGCACTCTGCTGCTATAAAAGCATTCAAAAAATTAAAAAGCAGTGACAAAATTCAGCGCTTACGTCAGCCTTCCCGGTAGCATGGCGGTCAGTGCAGCCAAGACCCAGGTTCGATTCCTGGCTGGGTCAGGTAGGCGTTTAATTTTTTCACTGAACATATTTTTATATAAGTATTTAAATCAGCTTCAGTGTAGCAATTAGCACTTAAAATTAAAATAAAAAAGTAAAAATTTACTATAGCGTTGTGTTATCCAATTTCTGGTATTTCATCTGATGAATCTACATAGCCATCGGTTGCAATGACCGTTGGATAGATGGCGCTCTGTTGCTATAAAAGCATTCAAAAAATTAAAAAGCAGTGACTAAATTCAGCGCTTACGTCAGCCGCCCAGATCGCGGAAGACCCAGGTTCGATTCCTGGCTGGGTCGGGTAGGCGTTTAATTTTTTCACTGTATTAATTCAGCTTCAGTGTAACAATTAGTACTTAAAATAAAAATAAAAGATAAAAAGATATAATGTGTGTTACAATTATTTTCTATAACATTTTGAGTACTGGACGACCACTACTTATCATTAATCCCTCACGTTTTTCTAAGATGAACCGTAGCGTTTCTGTTTGACAGACCGAAACCAAAACACCGAAAAAATACTTAACTACGACGTAATCTGCAGCATTCTTAAAATAGTTTATAACAACTTTTGAAAAAAGAACAAATAACAAGTGAGTGCAGAATGCCCGAAGAAAAACCGCAAATTTAGAATGAGCGAAAGTCCAGTTGACAACGCCTAATGCGGCGCGCGAGTCCAATTAGGTGGAATCCAGCCGATACACAGGGAGTTGTATTAGACGGACAAATCACAAAGCAAGCTATAATATAACTATATTTTTTATAGTAAGGTTAGCAATTGACTCTGCTCTCTAGATGCGAGGACACCTAGTGGCTTGGATTGAGCCTCACTACTTATATTACCACCAATCCATACTGGGCCCGCGTGGTGGTTTATGGTCCGTTCTCCCTATCCATCCATAGGGAAGGCTCGTGCCCTAACAGTGGGGATATAATATGAGCTGATAATGAGGATAATGACTAATTCTTACCCTATATTTATATTAAAACGTGAAGAAAAATCTTCATTGCACGCTCGGATGTGTGTGAGATTTGGCATAGTTTAAATTCATATTATTATGGTACTCCATGTAACTTACTACAAGGTTCATATGGTACTTACTACTGTAAGTTGCAAAAGATAAAATGTATGCATAATTGTGTCACAAACACATATTTTTTTAATGCATTACCACTAGTAAAATGTGGATAGGAGATAATCTTGCTATTGGTACATTAACTAATTTAAGTAATAACAAAAGAACATCAAAACTACAAAATGACAACGACTGTGTAAAAATAAATAGTTAACATCAAATCTCAAACAGTTACACTCACCTTCAACCTTCTTGCAAAACGTTTCTAGATTAATATTAAATTATCATCATATAACCGTTATTTATAAATCCTACGAATAGTGCTTAAATGTATCATTCATTTACTAATATTTGTTAATCAGTCACATGTTTGTCATACACTTTATCGGGTAAGTACATGTTTACTTTAAAAAAATGTTGTAACATTTAATCTTTGTATGTTTATGTGTTAACAATTTTTAGCCTAAAATACATTATGTTTCCTAAAGTTTACGCGAACACTACACATTGAAATGAAACAACTATTTACGGATCTACTCGTGTTTATTTTATACATTAGTTTTAATTAATGTTTATCCTGACGTTTCGAACCCTTTGCAGGGTCCGTGGTCACAGGGCGACTGAGGTGTTGGTCGTCTCATAATTAGTTGGTAGCTTGTATACCCTTCTTTTAATTTAATCACATGCGTTCCGTTTTACGCAGAAAGAGCTTACCAGTATCTTTTGGTCTGGCAGTATTGTGTTAAACATTAAAACGAATGTATAAAATAAACGCGAGTAGATCCGGAAAAGTTGTATCATTTCTAAAATACATTTTTTTTTAAACTATCCCATAAGTGGTCCTTAAAATGCGTAAGCGCGGCACGTAAATGAACAGTCCGTAGTGTCGTTATAGTTTTACCTAATGCACATTGCCAGGATCAAAAGAATCTGGTTTGAGAACCGCCTGTATGCGTGCGAGCCTTAAAAGGCGGGCCGTCGACAATGGCCTGGGAACTTGGCTCATTTGAGGAGAAAATATTATGTCGTCTCGCTCCAGACTCGCTAAATCGCTTTTTAAAGATGCGTTTCCAATGTAGAAGTGGCGTGCTATCATACTCGAGCTGATATTACCGTGGTATTTGCATGCCAATGGAACTTGTTTAACGCTGAACGCTGATAAAACCTCTACAATGTTGTTAATAAGATGTGTGATTAATGTAGCTACAGGAGTTATGTGAATCATCTTGTTTACCAGGAAATCTTGGGTTGTTTTAATGACACATAATGGTATTGCGAACTAAAATGTTCGTTTTTCAGGAATATACATAATAAAATAATAAAATTCATCAGAAATGTTCAGTGCATACAAATCAAAGTATAAATGCTTGCATATAATTTCAAATTTATTTTAATAATGTGTTATCCAATTTATTTATTGATACATTTTATTTTTCTAGTGACGGCTAAGTATACTGATAGAATTAAGTTTCCATTGTTAATTTTTATTTTGCTTTTCAAAAAAAAAATTCTGTTTCAAGTATTAAAACTGGAACACGTGAGAATAAGTATCACACGTGTTATTCGTCAATATTATACTTCAAGCTTCTTGTAGTGGGTACACTTCTTAACGTCTCCGCCGCAATGATGCCTTAACAAATAAGAAGTGATGAGCGCCAAAACCGTAAATTAAAATACGGGACATTACAAGAAACACGCTACTCACTTATTAGGGAAAATGCAATTTACACCGCTTGACTTCCTAAAGCTGGATGCCCACTACAACTGTGCGAGTAAAAGTTACAGCGAGTAATTATACCTCTTTATTTTAACTTTACCAGTTGTATGTAAAAAAAAAAGTGTAATAGAGCGCAAAGCTGTAGGAAAGTTGATCAGATTTCAGTCAGTGCGCAGCTCTCGACCAGTCAACAGCCCCTGAAGATGTCCCGCGGAGGGGCGAAGCACGAGTAACACGAGTTGGGGTATCGGTTTTTCCATTATTAAGTAACGCCTGATTCCAATAATTAAGTAACGAAATGTTTATATGTGCCATAAGTGATTCGCTCTATGTAGAGCGATGCACTGCTATACTTCGACATTTTTATTAGCACCGTTTCGCCTTCTCGCATAGATTTTACAAATCTCGTAGAACGGTAGTTAACACAGATTTAATTCGCAATACTTACAGAAGTGAAATAAATGATATACCTTAATTTAATCACAATAAGAGATAAAATAATAGTTAGTGTGATAAAAACATTTGCAATAATAATTAATCTTAACTAATAAATAACATGTTTATCTGGGTTTAGCGAAAACTGCTTACAATATATATTCTAAGTACTAATAACACATATAGCTAGCATGTAACCATGCCGAGTCAGCTATGACGAAATCTTAGGTATCGACCTATACTAAGTAGATTGCATTAAACCTCGTTAAGCAGTTTATTTTAATAGAGTTAATATAATTGGATAATAAATAATTGGAGTTATATGTTTAAAAGTGTTTAGTTACTGAGTAACATACACACACGAACTCATTTCTCGCACGCCTTTGTGGACAGCAGGTCTAAAGGCTTCCCTGCCCGCGAATATGGTCGCAAAAATAATGAAAGCCGTCGGAATGTCATAAATTTGAAGGATTCTCATTTATATCGAGACGTCAGTACACCCATGCGAGCAATTAACTAAAGTGGTTTATGCGCGAATGGTTTTTTATTCGGCCTTATAAAGAGTAGCCATTGCCGATCGTGACTGAAAGAATTATCCAGTACACCATTGTTTTATGCAAAACGAAATATCGTGTATATTCTTTCGACCAATCATTTTGTAATGCAATTTTGTAAAAAATGTGTCAATATTGACATCTCCATTTAGCAGTAGGGTACAAGTGTTCCAATTTGAAAAAAAACGAGCGAGCCTTACAGTAGTCGCATATGATGTGTAACATTTGACATCTCACCTTAGTAATAAGCAATTTTAACGTTATATTCTGAAATAATGGGTCAGGTATTACATCATTTTATAACTATAAAATAAATGCAGTAAATACTTATTAGAAGACATTTGACATATCGAAATGACATTTGATAGTCAAATGACACAATATGTCAATTATAATAATGATTATGTCATGTTCATAATATCGATTTCAAATTTACAAAATGGCGCGCGCTTGCGCGCTTCCCCGACTTCCTGTTACACTGTTACACATACTTCCGTCCCATTTCACGAAATCACTCCCACAAATTGCTTATATAGAAAGCGAGTGGAAAGATGTTACACATTAAAAAGCGAGTGGAAAGATGTTACACATCAAAAAATGTCGATCTGGTGCCACTACTCTACATGATTCGTTCGTTTCGTTCGTTTCGTTTCACTTTAGGTATCCATGTTACTTTGAGCGATCACATTTAATTATAACGACTTTATAATTGAACAGTCTAAATAGATATACTTGCGTTTATTTCAATTTCCACTATGGAAACGTTTTTTTTTCCGAAAACATTGTGTACGTAATAATTATAACATCATAGTGACGGCATCACAAACAACTGAGATGTGCACTTGAGCTATCTAGAGCATTTTTTATTGACAAGTTAAACAAGATAGGTAAGTATCTGCAATAAAGATAAAACTGTGTGTGTGTATTAATAAAAAAACTAAGCATGCTCACAACACTTAAACCTGCCAAATGCAAATGGATTAAATTAATCGTTTTGTACATAAAACCGTGTTAGTGCAAATCCAATCAACCACTTACAGACTTTGACTTTTAAAACTCAACCGTGAATTAATTATAGAGTAGGTAGTGTTCACCAATGTTCGACAGGAACCAGTGATCGACATTGGCTGACTTTAATCATTAGAAATAGGAGTCAGCAACTGATTTTAGTCAATTAGCAACAATGGAATACATACCACCTGCTAACTGCCAGTAAAATTTAAATGAAAATCAATGTTACTTTTTGTCGACAAAAACTGTGTCGAACACTGGGTTTTAAGTGTCGAACACTATCGCCATGACCCTAGTTGGTTTTTTAATAGATTACTGTTGACTGCAGATGGCTTTTACAGCGTAACCGGATTGAAAGGGCGGCGGAAACTTCTTCAAGCCGTAGTAACGATCCATAAAACTCAGAGTTTCTACAGAGGATGGTATCACGTATTGAGGAGCTTAATGGCGCAGTGGTTAACCTGCCCGGTCTGCGAGTGCTGAGGTTATGCAACTTTTGCAAAGGCCGATCATCGGATAGGTGACCAAAAATGTATCTTCTCGAGCTCTTCCGTCCCGGCTGCATTAGCAGTCGTTTACAACCATCAATCCGCCCTGGGCCCGCGTGGTGGTTAATGGCTTGTTCTGCCTATCCATCCATAGGGAAGGCTCGTGCCCCATTTTTTTTTTGGAGAGAGTTTGCTGATTGCCTCAGACGGCATTTTCAACTTCACCGGACTTTTTTGGGGGCGCCGAGGAACGTAAAGGGTCCCTCAAGCCGTGTGAAACGAATCACCTTCGGAGGTTTTCTAGAGGGAACGGCATCGCGCACTAGTGCGCGTCCCCGTGCCCTATACTAGATTCTCCGAAGGGTTCGGATCGGATCGGAGAGCTCGTGCCCCAGCATTGGGGACATAAAATGAGCTGATGATGATGGTATCACGCAAGCGTATTCCTATCGCCTACTAGATTCATCGAGACATTCGAATCAAGATCATCAAGTATGGTGAGTTACTAAAGAATTCTCCATTTACTTTTTTTGGCCAGACGCTGACGTCACGCGTTTCACCTTGAGCCTCAGCAAACACTTGCAGTTAAGGCGCGATGTACGAGTATGACCGAGGGCGGTACGGCCAAACCGCTCGACTTTTCTCGAACACTTTAAATACTCGTACGAACATAAAAACTACTGAAATTCTATAATTCCGTCTGGTTGTCCGTCGCTTTAAAGCGATGCCAATGCTTAATTGTTACCTTTTTTATTGTGTTACGGTTATATTGTAGAGAGGTGAATTGTTTGTTAATTTGTTTATATGTTCTACTGCTGGGATCAGGATAGCTGGACACGAAGAAATGAAAATGGGGAGATATTACAGTAACCCACAGCGCTGGACGCGTTGGTGGGTTTTAGCATATTAACTATCTTTACTTTTTATGTTGAAACATGGCAGGACACTCATATAAGTGCCGAAAAGTGGTTTAACGTACCTACTGATGGACAAAAATCAAAATATGACACTTTCCCCGCACAGAGAAGGCGCTACGTGTGCGTCGATGAGCCCTCGGATTACAGCCTTATCAGTGTTTATCTTTACGCGATAGCGAACAAATCGTAGCCGGCGCCGTGATATCATTATAAACAAGTACAGTTGACGTCAAAATGATCAAAGCAACATAAGTCACGGTTTAGTTTAAGGCTACTAGATCATCATCAACATCATCAGCTCAAAAATGAGCTGATGTCCCCACTGCTGGGGCACGAGCCTTCCCTATGTATGGATAGGGAGAACGGGCCACACACGGGCCCAGTGCGGATTGATGGTTGTTAACGACTGCTAATGCAGCTGGGACCAACGACTTTAAGTGCCTTCCGAAGCACGGAGGAGCTCGAGATGATAAACTTTTTGGTCACCCATCCGATGATCGGCCTCTGCGAAAGTTGCTTAACTTCAGCACTCGCAGACCGGGCGCGTTAACCACTGCGCCATCCATCTAGCATTTAGGAAAGATTTAGATTTTAGCAGAATCCTGAAAAGAGAAGTCCGGGACGTCTGAGATGGATGTGGTCACTATGACGTGTCAATATAAAAAATATAAAAAAATAAAAAAGATGCAAATTACCGGACAACACCAAACAATGGACTGGACTTAAAGATGCTACATGCTGGGACGATGCTGGCTTTGTAGTTTTGTGTTCTGACTGATCTCCAAACTTCACTATAAAGATTTATGCCTGACTAAGTATGTCTTAACAACTTTCGACACACTTCAACATCATCATCGACATATCAACATAATGATTTCGATTCAAGCAGATGAATTTAAAGCATACAGATGTAAACATAAATCTAACGCTCTTTATCTTATTTTAGTTGTGTTTAGTTTCGAACATTTAGTATGCATCGATCAATTTGATCCTGGCTTAAGTAGGTATGTTGTTCTGTTGGTCAAAATTGACACTTACAAATAAGACTATAAGATTGAACTATCAAAAACAACACAAATACTTACGAAATATAAGTAATGTGATGTTTTGTTTCTACAACTCTTTTGATTTACTTATTTACTTATTTATTATCATACTCTAATATTATAAAGCTGAAGAGTTTGTTTGGTTGGTTTGAACGCGCTAATCTCAGGAACTACTGGTTCGAATTGTAAAATTAATTTCAAATTCAAATTCAAATTCAAATTCAAAATTATTTATTGCATGCCACATTGGTGTACATAGTAATTAAATAAATAGATACAAAAGGTGTCAGAATAAACAATGTAGCGCCCCGTAAGGGCATAACAATAACAGAGGGAGTAAACTTATGTACTACAATACAAATTTATTTTTTATCTATTTTCCTCCCCCACCTGAGCTTTCCTGACACTGACTGACTTTCTCTAGCGGCACTTATCTTGTAGCTAGGTACATTAAAATTTTAACTGCGTTTAAATACTAATAAAAATGAATTAAAAATTTAAGGATCTTCATATAATTGTTATTTTAGAGTAAAAAATGTTGTTCATAAATAAATAAGTTAGTTATAATTCAAATATATATTTTTTGTAATGCAATTAGGTGTGTATTATCATTATTATTATTTTATTTTATCATTAAAGAATTCATTAATATCATAGTAGCATTTTTTTATAAGAAATTGTCTCAACAGATTAGTAAAAGAAGGTATATTGTCAGAATTTTTTATATAATTTGGAATATTATTATATATTTTTATTGTCATGGAGTGTGGGCCTGATGTAAATATTTTTAACTTAGAAAACGGTTGCTTAAGTGTATTAGCCCCTCGGTTGTTTCTCTTAAGATTTGAATTTTTTACTGGGGAGTACATATTAAAGTTCTTTTTTACAAATTTGCAGGATTCAAAAATATATATACACGTAAGTGTCATTATAGAGTGCTTAACAAAGTATGGTCTACATGACTCCATCTGGTCAATATTTACTAGTATTCGGATGCACTGTTTTTGCAATATAAATATATCCTGTCCGTCAGTGCAGTTACCCCAAAGAACTATTCCGTAGGTAAGCCTTGAGTGAGCGTACGCGTAATAAGCTGTAAGAGCGGTTTTGAGATCTGTTACTTTTTTTAAATTATAGAGGGCATATATAAATGATGACAGTTTTTTGGAGAGTTTATGAATGTGTGATTTCCAATTTAGATTGGTGTCGATATTAATACCCAGTAGTGTAGCTGAATCTACAGTTTCTAGTGTGGTGTTTTTATATTTATAATTAATTGAATTTTGTGTTGAATAGTCCATTTATTAAGGAAGGCTATCATCATCATCATCATCATCATCTCAGCCAAAAGACATCCACTGCACATAGCCTATATATAGGCTACATTAAAAAAAAATGTTTAAAAATAAAAGTACACCCGTGCGAAGCCGGGGCGGGCTGCTAGTTCATAAATAAATCAAGGCTAGTTTCATCACTTCTTACAATGTGTCAGATAGTCTGGACAAGTTTTTTTTTCTGTCCTAAGATATGCCTCGAGGACGCAGTGGTTAACACGCCCGGTCTGCGATTGCTAAGGTTAAGCAACTTTTGCAAAGGTCGATCTCAGATGGGAGATCGAGCTCCCCCTTGTTTCGGAAGGCAAGTAAAGCCGTGGGTGCCGGCTGCATTAGCAGTCGTTAGCAACCACCAATCCGCACAAGGCCCGCATAATGGCCGTTTATGGCCCGTTCTCCCTATCCATCCATAGAAGGCTCGTGCTCCAGCAATGGACATAAAATGAGCTGGTGATGAAGATGAACTTAAAAGTGTGAGAGAACATTTTATGAGTTTATTGTCTCTGATATAATAAGCTATCTGCCGCACTGATATACATCAATTATCATTAATGATTAATAGAGGTCGGAATTAGGTTATTTATGTACTTACACTGATTTCATACAGCGAAAGAATAAAGTGGATATGCCTCAAATCCCGAGATAAATTTTTAACCTCACGAGTCTAGGCTAGAAGCAAAAGTATTTTCGTATTTATAAAAAAGGCGAAATATAAGTATGAGAATTTGCTTAAGACTATTAATAATTTGTATTGTGAATTAATGAAAATACTAATAAAATTGTATGTTAATTATCTTTGTTTTATTTGTCTTATCTATCTCTGAGGTTTTTATTATTATTTATTTGTAATATTGTTGGCCACACGGGATTGTCCATTAGAAATCCCGGGAAGATCCATATTAATATCAACATTTCGGTGCAAGTACATAAATAACTCTACCTAATTCCGACATCTGATGATTACTTAACACCCAAAATTGTCTATTGTAAAATAGTCTCCTTCAGTAACGTTATACTTAAGCAGATTTTCAACTGAACAATTGTAGGCGCTAAGTAATCATTAATAATAATTGACGTCTATGACTGCGGCAGCAGGTCTATAAATTAGCAACATTCTGATGATATAAAGTTTCATCTTATCGCTGTCTCTATCATAGAACTACTCTATATGTTCTATGTTAGCCGTGAAGGTTTCCGCACTTAGTCCTTTAGGTGGACCATTGTGCGTGAACTACTCTATAACTAACGGATTTTAATGACATAATCTGTAAGTACAATAACACAAAATAAAATGATTCGTCAACATAATTGACTGTTGCCCACAGAAATCAACTGTCATCTCACCAAATTATGATGTGGTCCCCATTATTTCTTAACGAGACCAACAAAGTATTTTAATCCAAAACATTTGAGTTCCCATGCTCGCTGGACCAATCCACAGGATTATTCAAGCTTAAATAAATCATAAATGCCGACTTTTCAAATTCTTTAGTTTTTTTTTATATTTAGATGTGTTTTACTCTCGGCTTCAGGCAATAAGGTGCCTGCAATTGCAATGTATTAAACTTAAAGAAAAACTATATAAGAGACAAGATCCCAAATAGATGTAGCAAATACTAATATTTATTATTATCTTCAGACCGAAAAGGTTATATCAGAGTACCTAGTGCGAGATTCATTCGCCAATCAATCACGTTAACGAAAACGAAAATTAGTATGGCGTTAAAGCAGCGCCTCCTGGTGACATACGAGAAGAGATAAAAATTTGCCTTTCAAATTTTCGTTTTTGTAAACGTAATCGAATGAATACGTATAATAAACAAAACTCGCATTAGCACTGAGGGCTAATATCCATCACGTAACCACATGACCAACCACGCTGGTCCAATGTGGTTTGATGGGATTTGACGCCACCTTACAATAACAAACATTGAGACCAACCAACAAAGAGATTTAATAGGTAATTAAATGTCTTTGCCAACCAACGGCTTGACGACCGAGTTTTCAATATGGTCACTCATTTGGTGACGCATATTGTAAAAGTTACTTGAGCTTCTCATGTTCTCATGATATTATACACTGCCAGTACTACCTAAATAGAGAGCAAACCAATGACCTTGCTAACGAAGGCGAAGGCTACCAAGGCTCCCTGCGTGAACAAAACGTGTAAAAAGGCCGGACACAAAAAACAAATGAACAACGCAGCCAATGTTCGCGGCGACCGACGCGACGCGACCAGGGAACTTATTTTGTTGTTCAAGTTTTATGCGGCGTCAAAGGATTATTTTATACTTAAACCACTAATGAGTTTTTCAATCTTTAACTCAAAAGTTTTATAACAAACGATGTAAACACCAAATAGGTTTCATGTTTATCATATATAAAAACTTTTTCCTTGTTATGTATGCTAATGTTATACCAGGTAAAAAGCTTATTCTCAATTTTGTTTAAAAAGTTAGAGAAAGAAATCAATTTAAAAAAAAAACATATTTCGTGCATTATGTTTTTGAAAGATATTTACTTAATGAAAACAGCACTTCACGATTTAAGTAGCAATGTACTACTGAAGGATTGATAAAAGCAATACCAAAGTTGTCTCATTGTCGACTAGCTCATTGTTTATTTCAAATCTATCTTGGACGGTCAGCATGAAATTGATGTAAGCATTCTATAGATCTTTACATTTAGGTAAAACAAATCTAAACACGTAATTTTGATTATATTTTTCATGAACTAAAAAGTATCTCAAAAAGATAATCTTAAAAAAGTAAAGGTTTTTTTCCTTAAAATAATTTTAACTACTGTAGTGGTTCGATTAACTTGCTACTGACTGTCCATCCAAAAGTCGGTCTTTTATCAAAATTGATTTGTAATAATTTATCTTATCTTAAACTTACTTTCAGCGTAACATAGTAAAAATAACCCCAAAAAACCTAATATTGAAGATAAAACAACAAAGTACCTAGATATCTGCTATAACCTCCGTACGACATGATAAATAGTAACGATAAATGATAATGAAATTCATAAAGCACAGTTTCATATGGCGAGTTATCAGCGGAGTGGGGCAGATGCGGTGCGAATTGGGTTACGTTGATAACATTATCGACGGCTATTCCAATTCTAGCGACACGATCTAGCATGAACAGTTACGATCCAAATATAGGGACATATTGGAAATTTGCTACAAAAACAAAAGCAAAACAAAATAGAGTCAACAATCTGCTTGTGTAGGATAGGATAAATGGACATGTGGATTTGGAGAAGAAACGGACTTCATAAAACATTTGCTGTGTGATAGTAAAGGAGATTGCAAGTGCAAAGACAATAATGGGTCTCTTAAAACCAGTCACCATCTGAAACCGAAAGGCTGTCTGTGGTTTATGGATTCCTAAGGCTTGAATAAGTTTTCGCTGCCCTTAAAATCCGGTTACGCTGTAAAAGCTATCTGCAGCCAACAGTAATATATTAAAAAACTAACTAGAGTAATGTTCAGAGTAATGTTAACTAGAGTAATGTAAGACCAGTGTTTGACACTTTAACTGACTCCACTTTTTTTCCTGTAGTTGATGGCTTCGTGCGATTAGCACATTTAGCCAGTGTCAAAGTAATTTTTCTTACAAGTAATACATAAACAATATTTCTTTCCTGTATGATGATGATGATGAATGACAATAGAAATGAGAAGTGAGAAATGATATACCCCCAACCCCTCGAGTATCTCAGTAAAGATGTGGGGCTTTACTAAGTCCTCGGGCGGACTATATATAAAATTCGAAAAGTGACGTTGCACTGTTTTTTTTCATTTGCCAACACTCATGCACACTCATGAACACTTAACGGTCAATAATCGACTATTATTTCACATTAATATTCGACATAACACAAATTTTACAAAACAAAACAAAACTGCAGACATGCCTCTTCACTTAGCCAAGAAGTCCTTGACTCCAGTTTCTTTTTAAATAATATATTTTTTTTATTATTCAACGATTACCCAATCGTTGAATAATGCCTACCCAGGCATATAATTTTTTTACTATATTTTATAAATATTTAACAGCTTTGTACATCCTTTGCAGAACTATATCGTTACTATTTCATTTTTGTCTGGTTCGTATCATTACGGTTATAACTTAATTATATCATTAAAATGGTTGCAGTTTCCACATTCGCGTATACAAAGTTAAGTTTAAAGTTCAATTGGGCAATAATTTACTAGGTTCGTTACTATTACCCTAATAACACTTTGAAATGGATAATGGTATAAGTAAACGACTTAAAACGAGCCACTCAGGTCACAGATCGAGTAAACACATAATAATGACCACCCACACAGACTGCGATTCGCCACGAGATCTTTGACTTAGATGACTGCTAGATAAGTATTCTCGCACGGAACAAGGATTTTAGAATTAAAAAAAAACACAATCAGAATGTATTAAGAAAAAACACAACGAATTCAAGTGGTTGCAATTAAATGAATTATAAATTAAGCTACAAATTATTTTTCATCAATGGATCCAACATTATATTTGAGGAAAATTTACAATGTGAACGTTTGCATGCATTATAAAACAATTCAATGGACCGCAGCTCAATTAATAACATTGTTCTCGGAGCGCGACAAAACATCATTATTATGCAAACTGTTCGATAATCATACAGTGATTGATTTATTCAATAAAATGTCATGCGCGTCCCTTAGTGATGTACTGATGTCGAGTACTTGATAGCTATTGTTAGTATTATAGCAAGTATCTAGTGGATTTAATATTTATGCCCAGGGACAAGTCTTCTCACATAAAGACACACACTGCGAGATCACGCAATTTTAATGGTTGCACAGCTTACGATATAAAAAACGGTTTTTGCGCCAAGCAGCTTTATTTTGCATAGACCAGTGATATTACAGGGCAAAGCTTCAGTTTTATGCCTCTATATAAAACTGAAGCACTTACGGACTGCGGTAACCGCTTTCTTTAAGGCCGTATGCTTGTATGCCTCGTATGCTCAGTAACATTTAAAAAACAATGAACAACATTTTTTTAAACTTAATACTAGATATATATTTCATATTCTATCCTTTAGTGGACCCGTACACAATTTTTGATTTGTTATAAGGCTTTCAGACTTACACTGAACTCTATGTAAAACAGTTTTCATTTTAAAATTTTTAGTTTGTAAGCTTATGTTTAGTACTAATTATGACTTGATTGCGCCGATGATTACTTCTTGACTCATTGTCGTTCAAATATATGTTTATATTTCGAAAACTTTTAACGATGGAAAAATAATGAAAATAATTAAAATTTAAAAAAATAATTCAATAAATAAAACATCGAGTTTGGCAATAGACCGCCGCAGGCCGAATCGGTCGTCGTCCCATCACTAGTGTCCAAGCGCCCGTCCTGCATTACAATCGCGCTGATGATACTTGGCCCTCCAAGTGTCGGCCCTTTGTGCGTGTAAACTCTAGCACCATAAGTTGTGCGCGACAGTACCCAGAAACGGTGAGTCAGTCTAACAAAATTATGCGGCTATTCCTGATTTGCCGTCTGGATTACCGCTAATAGATTATAGGATGCGATAAGTCATTTTCGATTGAATGGAAACAGTATTTTCTATGTGCATGTGTTATGACTGTAAATAAACTTTTTTTAATATAGATATTTACTATTTTCATTATATTTATTGTCAATGAAATAATTAAGTTGTTAAATTTACCAATCCAATTATAAAAACGAATGAAATCGAAAAATATTTCTAACTACTATGGCACTAGTTTCATAAGAGGCAAGGAAATAGACCGAAAGAGACAGAGTTTTTAAAGGGAACATTGAATTTGACTGGGATTAAAGTAATCTGTCTGTAGCACTCTCGAGCTCTGCAATTATATCTTTGCAAAAAATCACGTCAATCCGTTGCTCCGTTTTGAAGTGAAAGAAGCAAAACCCGACTAACACACTTTCGCATTTATAATATTAGTTACGATAATTGCTCCATTTACTGCTTAACAGGCTGCAGTTAATTCGTCTAAACGGGCAACATCGAGTACCAGAGCAGGACAGGACTATTGTACATCATCTCAGGGTTGCCACAAACAACATTTGTTGCCGACAGATAATCGATAAAATAAACTACAAACCGCATCGTAAACATTTATTCAAATTGTAATAATAAATTCTGCCTAACAATACACTACTGTCCGCAGTTAATCCATACAAAGAGTTAATGTTAACCTACAATAGTATGGCGCTGTAGAATTGTGTGAGGGTTTACATTAGTTCTGGAAGTAGGACATAATATTTGTTTGCTGTAAAAAAATATTTAATAAAAAATTGGGAACTAATATTTTGTACGTTTGACGACCACACGCGAAAATGCAGTTATCTATTTAAATACTCACTTTAAACAATCATTTAAAGCACAGTGAACACATAATAAAAATGGCTAAAGCCTCAGGCAAAAAAGTTAAGTACCAAAACGAAAAAAAAACAGCAGTTATTGTTTGACGAGTTGTATTTTCAAGATCTATCGCTTTGTAAACCGAACAAAGAATCAAATAAACTTTTTATTTCAGTGCGACACAAGACGCCCGTATACAACTTCTTCCTGTCGCCAGCCCTAGTGAGGCCTGACTGGTCTTGCTGCGCCTACGCAGGCGTGGGTGAAGCGTGATCTTGAACCGTCGACTAGGAGTTTTAGTGCGCCGTTATGTAGTCTGACTGATATTCCGCCATGTTAAGTGATCGCTTGGATCAGCACGCGGCATTGTCTGTTGGGCCTATTCATTTGCCGGTTTATGTACCACAAACAGTGTGTGCTCAAACAGTTTTAAGTTTCACAAATAATGGCATTGTAAATTTATATTTACAGTAAACTTTTGCAATTTTTTTTTAAATTATTTAAAAATTATAAAAATTATACGATATTTAAGATAATTTTCCTGATCAGGCTAATAGCTATTTGTGCCGCCAAGCGATTTTATTTCTGCATTTCTTTGTATATGTATGAAGAGTAAATTTTTAAAAATACGTTTAGTTACTTTCAAACCAGTGGGCACTAGAATCCAGTGAAGTTACAGGGCATTTTAAGTACTTATAAAAAATTAAGCTACAGGGCCATTTAGGTCTATAGTTAATAATAACAACCACACTTTTTAGGGTTCCGTAGCCAGATGGCAAAAAACGGAACCCTTATGGATTCGTCATGTCTGTCTGTCTGTCTGTCCGTCCGTATGTCACAGCCTTTTTTTCCGAAACTATAACAACTATACTGTTGAAACTTGGTAAGTAGATGTATTCTGTGAACCGCATTAAGATTTTCACACAAAAATAGAAAAAAAAACAATAAATTTTGGGGGTTCCCCATACTTAGAACTGAAACTCAAAATGTTTTTTTCATCAAACCCATACGTGTGGGATATATATGGATAGGTCTTTAAAATGATATTGAGGTTTCTAATATCATTTTTTTCTAAACTCAATAGTTTGCGCGAGAGACACTTCCAAAGTGGTAAAATGTGTCCCCCCCTGTAACTTCTAAAATAAGAGAATGATAAAACTAAAAAAAATATATGATATACATTACCATGCAAACTTCCACCGAAAATTGGTTTGAACAAGATCTAGTAAGTAGTTTTTTTTAATACATCATAAATCGACAAGAACTTTTATATTATGTTACTTGCTGCTACGGAACCCTTCATGGGCGACTCGCACTTGGCCGCTTTTTCAGTCTTATTTATTTGCAATTAAACTCGTATATACATAACCAATGAATAATTGAACTATTACAAAACAATTAAGATAAATCTATTAAACGCAGATACTTTAAGACTTAGGAGGCACGACTCTATAATCGTATAAGTATCAGAAATCAAAGACTAATAAAATAAAGGCACCATTAAAGTAAGGTCAATGGGCATTTAATCACACAGATATCACTACATCATCTATATTATATACATTTAGTACTAATGGTGCATAAAGTACATCTGCAAATAATATCTCGGGCGGTTGGTTGGGTCTGACGTGAAGCCGTAAATAGAATTAAATACCGCAACGTAATTGCAATTTACAACCGTATCAATGCTAAATACGCTTCATATTGAAGTTGCATGTAATTGAACAAGTGCCGTAATTTGTTAGAAATAGATTCTAATAAATTAAAGAATATGAATGTTGAAATTAACCTATTTAGTCTATAAATTAAACACAAGGAGGCGGTTATCATAATTCCATAAAATACTTAAAAACATACATACATAAAAACCTGTCTCTGTCTACTGTTAGTAAAATAATTACCATGTTTGGTATTGTTGTGTATGAGACATCATTATCACTTCGTGTATCTTAAAGCTTGTTAAACATTAATTAGTGTCCAAAAGTATTATTATGCTTGTGTTGTTTACGATGTAACATTCTATCAAAACAGCTTTTTAGAAACTTGTTCGTTGAATGAGCAAAACGAGTTTAATAAGGTCCCTGTCTAATGAGGTCGAGCGCCTCAGAATGAAGATCGTACACCTTATCAAAAACAAAATCTCCTAAAGCAGAGTACCCACTTAGAGGTGCAGCACTTAGTACTCAACAGACAATCAGCAACTAGCTGTTTCCATAAAACCTAAAGAAACTGTCCAGACATAGCAAATCCAGTCTCCAGTTTCTATAATCAGTTTGAAATTCACGAAATTTTTACTAGTTGAGTGAAAAGGTTATTTAGAATTGCGGCAACCGTAAACTGCTGGCAACTAGCAACCTTAAACGAAAGCTTTTGAGAAGTTGAAAGTTTCCTCAACTGAGTTGATAGAATAGAATAGAATAATTGTTTATTGTTCACTTCTTTGCTACTAAACTTGTTTTGTCTTTGATACTTTATCAAGCGAATACGTCGACGCGAGCCCGTTGCGAGCTGCTCGTCAGAAGTTCGCGACCCCGCCGGCTGCTGATTGTGTGCGAACACAAAGGCGCTCGCCAGCCTGTATTCGAGGGGATAAGCCGTAACTCGTGAACGAGACGTACACACTTATCACACGTACACAGTATCAGATACATTACGTGTTACACCTCCAAGAGGGTAGTCTGCTTAACACACGTACGATAGCGAACAATCGCGTTTGCTCGCTTTGTTAAGTATTGTTCGTAACTATTAGATTTTGCATTAGATTGTACGCGATTCCGCTCACAATAAACGCGCCTGTTGCATTGGTCAATAGGCCAACTCTATTCCTATTGCTGTAATAAATTTGATATGTCAAACAGATAATAATCGCTGCCATTCTGGATCTAATAATTGCTGGCCATAAATGCCTTGAGCTGAAATTGGCATACAAAGGCTGTCATTGCTAAATTATAGTAACGAGAACTGAAATCACTTTATCTGTTATGGTAACACTAAAGCAGTATACCTACGCCTAAACACTGATATTTCAATAAACATTTCATAATAATATTTATTATATAGTTGTCTTACGCGAACAAAGTTATGTGTGAAAATAAATATAATCGCGGATAGATTTGTGTTTCATATAACACTTATAATAGTATAGTTACGTACTTATATTTATTAGCAGAAGAAGTAGTACTAGTTACTACTACTATAGTAATACTAGTTGCAAAATACGCTAGACATACCTACTATTAACACATGCTCATACATATCATAACATCAATATTGTTTTAAGAATTTTAACCCCTAATAGAACCAGTGAGATAACCGCGTGCTCGTGTCTCGGAAGAATTATTAACTCCATTACAGAGTGTCAGGTGGTGATTGCCCCAAAGACACCATATACAAACCTGATGTTTAACTCAAGGCATTTATAAATAGTTCCTAATATGGACATCGTAGCGTGTAAAGATTGAAGATAGTGCGCATCTTTTTACATTTGAGCAGTTTTAATTTGCTATATTATATCGTTGCTGTCTTGTGTTCTTTTATTGCCTGCGGTATAACTTTTTAATCTAATGTTGCTTTTGACCATATTTAAAAAAAAAAACATTTACCACCAAACATTTAACACGAAACTTTACTTCTGGACTTCTTGGCGGGAAAGTGAAGAGTCATGTCTGCGGGTTTGTTTTATTTTCTAAAAGTGTTTTGTCGAATATTAATGTTAAATAATGGTGGATTATTAACCATTATGTGTTCGTGAGTGTGCATGAGTGTTGGCAAATGAAACAAAAGAATGCAACGTCACTTTTCAAATTCTCTCAAGAAGTCCGCCCGAGGACTTAGTAAAGCCCCACATCTTTACTGAGATACTCGAGGGGCTGGGGGGTATATCATTTCTCACTTCTCATTTCTATTATCATTCATCATCATCATACAGGAAAGAAATATTGATTATTTATGTATTACTTGTAAGAAAAATGACTTTGACATTGGCTAAATGTGCTAATCGCACGAAGCCATCAACTAAAGAAGAAAAAAACTTTACTTCAAACATAGTGTATATTTTCAAGTGGTTTTGTATAACTAGTTAACTTATCTAGAGATCACGACGCAACAGAACTGTATCATCATCATCATCATCATCATCATCAGCCTATACTAGTCCACTGCTGGGCATAGGCCTCTCCAAGTGCACGCCATCGAGCACGACTTCTCTCATCCATCTCTTAACGTAACTTAACTGTATACTTTTGTAATAACAATTTATTGCATTTGGAATTTCAAAAGGGTCCGTTCGTCCCAGAGATAGAATCTCACCGCTTTCTACTTTGATTCACACACCTCTTAACATGTTCATTGAATCCTCTAATAACGGATAGTTATGGCACACTCGTATCCCGCACCCTGCTGCGCCCGATGTGTGAACAGTTTAATTGGACGAAAGTCCATAGGGGACACCCCTACTTACACAAAATAGGTTTGTTGAACGACTGTACACTGCCACTATTTACATAAAAACTCTTTAGCTCACGTAAAGTATCATAGAAAACATTTTGACTGCACCGCACCATATTTGGTCGATAACCAATTTAATAGTTTTTTTTTTCAAACAAACGCTATAAAAACGTCTACGTTTACGGGCTTAACTGCCGCGAGAACGGTGTAGAAACTATTCGTAAACAAACAAGTTACGAAATCGTGTGGCACTGTGAGAAACGTCTCTATTTGTGGGCAAACTGCTAAAGTTACGCATGCATAGCATCCCACATGCCTATTTTTATGCCCGTTCAGGGATAGGACACGTGTGCACGTCTACGTACCTGTCAAACTTCCTCAATAGACTTTAAACCTTATGACTGACTTTATTTTCCTTTGGTTGATGGTTTCGTGCGATTAGCACTTTTAGCCAGTATCAAAGTAATTTTTCTTACAAATCTATACTAATATTATAAAGCTGAGGAGTTTGTTTGTTTGTTTGGTTGATCGCGCCATCTCAGGAAGTACTGGTTCGAATTGAAAAATTATGCGGGGCACAGCTAGTAATACATAAATAAACAATATTTCTTTTCTGTATGATGATGATGATGATGATGATGATGATAATAGAAGTGAGAAAGGATATAGGTACTCCCCAACCCCTCGAGTATCTCAGTAAAAATGTGGGGCTTTACTAAGTCCTCGGGCGGACTTCTTGAGAGAATTTGAAAAGTGACGTTGCACTGTTTTGTTTTTTTTGCCAACACTCATGCACACTCACGAACACTTAACGGTTAATAATCCACATTATTTCACATTAATATTCAAGATAACACAAATTTTAGAAAACAAAACAAAACCGCAGATATGACTTTTCACTTTCCCGCCAAGAAGTCCTATGACTGAGTTATACGGTTGAAAATGTATTGAAGAAATTTGACAGTTTTGGATAGGTTGATGTGCCGACGTCTGTACCTAACGGCCGTTCCCAATGTTGACAATACATTTATACAGTCTGGTATGGTATCATCGACATTGAAATCTAAACATTTTCTAGAATGAATTGTGTAAGTTTTTATTGATATGTAACATCTTTCCGCTCGCTCTCTACATAAGAAATTTGTGGGACTGATTTCGTGAAATGGGACGGAAGTATGTGTAACAGTGTAACAGGAAGTCGGGGAAACGCGCAAGAGCGCACCATTTTTGTAATGAGTATTTACTGCATTTATTTTATAGTTATAAAATGATGTAATACCTGACCCATTTTTTTCAGAATATAATGTTAAAATTGCTTATGTTAAATGTTCACGTCATATGCGACTACTGTAGGGCTCGCACGTTTTTTTTAATGCCTGGCAGCAGTTGGATGAGATGACAGGGCTCAGTGACATTCACTAGGAGAGGCCTATTTTTAGCAGTGAGCTGACACGTACGGATTATAACAGTGACAAGTAAATTGAAAAAACTCCTGTTGTTATTATTTTAAAAAACGCAATTCATTGCTACGCAAACTATAAACATTACATTACCGAATACTACAGATTAAAATGGAGTAATGTACTTAAATTGTGCAGTCTCGCGTAGTTCCATATAAAGTTTTATTCAAACTCTCCGCCCTCTTGTATATAGTGCCCCAGAATTTAATTCTTTGCCCGCCCTATATTCGGTTCTGGCAACTTCTAACGAGACAGACACATAATCCAGAGATCATTATAAATGTCTATGGACAAAATTACTGTGGTTTAAGTGAGCCGGTAGCGCCCATTCAGACGTGCTCCACCTGCACCTAATAGGCACTTAACATTTTTCCAGTGGTCACAAACCGTATAAGAACTAAATAATTAAATAAACAAGATTGATAACGCGGACAACGTGAGACGAATGGATATAGACTTTAAATATGTTGTTTGAAATATATTTTATGTCTTACAATAAATTACCTATAGGAACTTATACCATTTATATCGAAACCTAATTACACTTACGGTAGTGTTTTGTTTTTTATAGCTGTTAGACCTCCACTGGCAGGTATACAGGTTCTTTAAAAGATTTCTATCAGAAAGAACAGTCATGCAGTTTTCATAATTTTGAGGGTTTTTAAGCAGCTGCTGATCCGTTGTGTGCTTAAGATCACTCTTTACTCGCGTTTTGTATTTAATTTCACAGTGTTTTAGGAATATAACCGATATAATATTTTATTTATAATATATAAAAAGATTCGGTGAGAAATGTCCCGCAGAGAACCCATAAAAACAGCAACTACCTTCATGCCAATTCTGCTGTCAAACATGAAAAGTTTGAGATTCAATAAAATATATATCTGACTGTAAAGGCATTATAGATAGATAGATAGTAATACTTTTATTGCAACACTATGAAACATAAACATGAACACAAATATAAATAACTTACAAAGTTACAATTTGGCGGTCTTATCGCTTTGCAGCGATTTCTTTCAGACAACCAGTCGGATGAAAAGAGCTAATAAACTGTAAGATCAGAGGTGAAACTATTAAAACATACTAGAATAGTGCGTATTTTATAAATTACGCAAAAATAATAATAATGATAAATATACAATAATAATATAAATAAATAAACTTACATAAACATAATAGTAGTCTCAGGTAGGAAACTAAGGCTTAAAGGTTGACCACGCATACGTTACACCCGTCGTATTTTTATCTTATGTTATCATCTTCAGGCTAAACATTAACATGCGTGCAAATTCAGCCCCCTTCCTTTCCAAAAAAAACGTACAGCTTATCTGTCTCTTTAAAAATAGTTTAGCATTCATAACTATTTATACATAAAGTATTTACTTAAGAAAAAATGTTTAACACAGCTGCCGTTCTAAGTAATCAGATGTATCACTGTTATCGAACAGTATTTACATGGCGACGTCAATCGCCGAAGACATAATATTTACTATTTATATCTAAGGATATGAACTGACAAAGTGAGACGGGACATGGTCTATACACATATCATGGGAACCGACAGGCAACACTGTAACTTAACTCAACGGACGATGACATTTAACGACTCACAATAAGCTGTTAGTGTTTTGTTTTAAAGAATAAAAACTGCAGTGTTTTATAGCGGACATGTCGTGTTTTGTTTTATCGGTTTAACGTGGGCTATTTTGTTAAGACAATCTATCGTCAAGTGTTTTGCTGCTTTTCAACCGACTTCAAAAAAGGAGGAGGTGCTATGTTCCACTGGTATGTATTAAAGCAAACTAACCACATATTTCATTTGGTTTTCAATCTTGTCTCAATCACATAAAGTTCAAAATATGGACCTCTGACCCTGAAAGAGTTAATCATTTAAAATAGGGGTCAGCGACTGATTTTAGTCTGTAGCAACCTTGGATTGATTTAATCTAAGGTAGCAACAATTGAATACAGATATGAGATGATGAGACACATGCTTCCTAGCTAATATCCCGTTAAATTTCAATAAATAAATAAATAAATAAATAATAATATTAATAAAATCTTTATTTTTCTCTCCTTTATTACATATCTCTGCATTAGTTTACTAAAACCTGCTTACATACGTTGCTGCTTTTGTCTCGGATCTGAAAAAACTAGTTTCATAAGTATCGAAAAAACGACTCGAGCTAGAGTTTCCTCTCCCGCTGGGGTAACTTGTGTTGGATGTTTGCCAACACTGCAAATAATCGGATGCTCTATTTGCTGAGGTCATTGTAAGGGCTGCTACTTACTATAGTAAAAAAAGTGCAAACTCATATATTAGTATTCTTATACCACTTGATAGTTGCTTACGGAAAGTTACAAAACTTAAACATAGTCAAAAAAAATATCAGTGTATTAAAAACCGCTAAACCACGAGACGTTTGGAGAGATTTGGAAGAGACTTTTGCCCTGCTCAGTAGGTAGTACTATTAGTTATTCTGTGCCAATAGTAGGACGAATTAGGTTAATTTAAAAATAAATAAACTATACAACCTACATTAGAGTAATTATTAACGGGATTCTTACTATGTTTATTATATGTAAGAATCCCGTTAATAATTAGGTAGGTACTCTATTGCTAGTGACGATAGTTTAAATAGTTATATAATACAACCTACGTTCCTTAATCGTTTTGTGATATAAATCCAAATAGGCAAATAAAATGTAGAGTTGCTTGTTGTAAGTACTTTTAAATGAACTATTGAACTATGCGATATAAATCTATGCGCACCGGAAATGAAACATCGTCTATTCATTCAGGTTAGCAAGCATTCAAAAGTCAGCAAAATTTGCCATGCTTCAGCTGCAACATTTTATTGCTTGAAGCTCACAAATTCCGCCGTCATAATGAAACACACTTAGGAGCTCGATGGCGCAGTGGTTAATCCGCACTGGGCCCGCGTGGTGGTTTATGGTCCGTTCTCCATATCCATCCATAGGGAAGGCTCGTGCCCCAGCAGTGGGGACATAAAATGAGCTGATGATGAATGAAAAACACAGTACTGCAAATGATTGCTGCCTGAATATCAAATTTCAAATTAAGATTATTTGATGATGTACCGCATCTTTTGCTAATATGTCACAGCCACTTTTTTCCGAAACTATAAGAACTATACTTTTGAAACTTGGTAAGTAGATGTATTCTGTGAACCGCATTAAGATTTTCATACAAAAATAAATAAAAAACAATACATTTTGGAAGTTTTCCATACTTAGAACTGAAATTCAAATTTTTTTTTCATCAAACCCATACGTGTGGGGTATCTATAGATAGGTCTTCAAAAATGATATTGAAGTTTGGAAGTGTCTCTCGCGTAAACTGAATAGTTTACGCGAGAGACACTTCCAAAGTCGTAAAATGTGTGTTTCTTCTTCCGAAGACTTCCACCGAAAACTGGTTTGAACGAGATTTAGTTAGTAGTTTTTTTTAATACGTCATAAAATACGGAACCCTTCGTGCGCGAGTCCGACTCGCACTTGGCCGGTTTTTTAAATGAGTGTTAAGTTGTTATGCGTTATAAATTTATCATGTAATTCAAGCAAAAATACTGCTGATTAAGTACTGCGTTCTTTATTACGACGGACCAGCAAAAATATACTTTAAAGTACATATAATGAAAACAAGACAAGAATTTCACATCTCTGATAAAAAGCTAAATGTCTTATTGCTTTTTCTTTAGGCAGTACTTACGTATTTAAAATTGTACCGTATTCAAAAATAATCATCGCGGGACCTTAGACTAAAATAGCACCCTTTTGTATACTATTTTCGCCACAATTCTCACCCTCTTGCTTGACGTTAAATTGCGGTAGGTCATGGAGTCATGATCGACGTTGAACGTTAAAAAAAACCACAGTTCTCCCGGATTAAGAGGATTTTAAACTGTATTCTTGTATGCCGACAGTTGTAAATCACTTTGTACGTTTGAGGCGGTGCAATGGCTCGCTGTATGACTAGGTCAGAGCTAGGGCTGCCAATAATGTAGTGATGTCCTACTTTTTATTTTGTGGTGCAAATAAATTTCAGCTATGTAAGTGAATTTAAATCTAGCATATTTTTATCCGTAAAACTTGTACTCAGCACACTGAAAGTTTTGCGAAACTCAAAATAGTTAAGTATTTTTAAGATGCTCTACTCAATCGTTTCATGTCATTACTTACTACTGAATTTGCATTTAACTTCACATGAAAAGGGAAGTTAAATTGGTAAACAAACGAAGTGATAGATAAAGGTATCTTTCGAGTTCTAGGGAGAACGAAGTAGAACAGTATATGTTTCAATGTACGCAAAAGACACGTTTATACAAATACAAAGGGGTCTAACGGCTACGTCTTACTGGCAACTTATGTTTTATCATGACGGCGGCATGACCCCTAAAACTCTTTAGATTAGTTAATTGGTTAGCAGAACGGAACAGCCTATTAATAGTAAAGTAAATAGCCTATATACCTATTGTCCAAAGCATAGACCTCCAATTTTATCAAGTCATTGCTTCAATTGATGGGTATTGGCTTATTGGTATGTTTGCTTTTATTTTTTATTTTTTTTATTTATTTATGAACATAGAATTTACAGCACTTTATAAACTTACCCCCTTATTCATAAAAGCATTATTTAGTTAAATATTGTTTGGTCAACGTCATACAAACGTCATTTTGAATTTGAAAAAAAGAGACAAAACAATGATTAACTAAATTATGCTTAAATAGTTTTTATGAATATGGGGGTAAGTTATTACATTGTATACTTAACCTACTGCCAATTAGAGATCCCTTTATAACTATATATTTAATTTATGTTGCGTAAGGGGGTGCCGCGCGGAATTTCGAAAATTTACGTGTTTTTAAATCACTGGTGCTAGGCGCTGAATAGGTCATATACATTAAAAGGACTAGGTAGGTTAGCTTGATCCTTTCACAAGGCCATGGTTGTCTTGGAATTTGAAACAAATACCCAGAAACTGCATAAACAATACGTAAAAGTAATGATATCTAAAAACTTATTTCTTCAGAAACTTTGTAAATATAGCAAAAATTTAACAATGATTCCAGATAAAAATGTTTGTATTGATATTCCGCAGGCCACTGTTGTCTTATTTTTCAATAAAAAAATATGAATATGAAAATGTTAGGACTTTTATTATTTTTTACCCAAACGCCTATGATTTTACGAAAGTAAACATTGCTCTAATTAAATCACCAGCCTACTCTATACAGATATTAGCGTGCGTGCGTATTCGTAATCGTGCGCCGTTGTCACACCACTGCCACGCGCCGCTCGCTCGCTATCATAAAGAAACTTGAAACTCGCAGTTTTGCGTCCGCGCTGCACCCCCTAATTAGAAAACAAAACAGACAGACAACACAATAATTTAGAAACGGCCAAAACAATTAAAAAAAAAAACAAATTAAAAGACCAGGATTCAATTTTCAGCTTTCAACAGACTGCCCGACTTGGGAGTTGAACTCAAGACCTCCGACTATCACATCGAGCGCTTCCACTCGACCATCAAGGCTTTTACGAATTGTAATATTTATAAAACTTTGTATTAATTTTGCAAACCCTAGTTGAAAGCGAGCGGCGCCTTCAGGGGTATTGAGCTCATCCCGCATTGGATGCACTCAGCATCTCGCAGCTAGTGGCAAATACACCGAGGCTGAAGCACAAAATAAAGAAACTGGAGAAGGTTAGCTTATTACATATTGAGCTCGAGCAACGCACGCATAGACCCTCCCACGGTCACGGAATCTCGGACAACCTCAAACCAATCAAAGCGCAGCTGTTCCGTCTGTTTTTTTTTATATTTACGGGTAAGCGCAGTGCCTTGATCTCACCTGATGACAGTGATGATAAGGCCAATTGGTGGAAGCGCACTGCACCCGGGATCCTCAACTAGTGAGGCACTGGCTATCTTATCTCTAGCTGCCGGAATACAACAATGCTACAATTATTGATGTTATGGCGACATATTCAGATAAGATGGTGGTAGCTAGCCAGGCGGACTAACAAGTCCTACCACCAACCAAACCGAGTATACAAACATGTACCCCCCGCTGGGAATCGAACCAGGGACCTTTGGGTCTAAGCCGGTGGTCTTAACCACTAGACCACACAGGCGGTTAACGGTGTGCGTTGCTTGAGCGCAATATGTACATACTAAGCTTACCTTCTGCCATCACTTTATTTTGTGACTGAAGTCTGGTGAAGTTCATTCACTGCGGTAATCGTAACGGATGTGTTACGCTACTATGTAGATTAGCTTTTTGCATATTTTTTATAACACTTAAGAGTTCGTTGACAAATTGATAACACGAACTTGATGGAATTTTGAAGTTAAAAAAACTTTCGTGATGCTGTCATCGTCATCATCACCATCAACACCGCAGGGAGAACGGACCATACACCACTCGGTCCAGCGCTGATTGATGGTTTCTAACGACTGCTTAATATTTATGCAATAGTATTTTTTTTTATTACTAATAAACAACAAATGGAGTCGTTTTTTAAGGAATTCGTTATCGACCGACCACAGTGGTCCTAGCTCGAACAATTTTCGAATTCGTGTGGCAGAACTCGTTATCGTAAAAAAGGAATATTGTAAGGAAAATAGGCGCTACAACGTCCGTAAATTTATCTAAGTCTTTTCATAGAATTAACGACGTTATCATGACTTATCGTTTACGATACGATTTCAATATAAGTTCGTGCTAGGCCCCAAGTAAGTGTTTCAATAAACTAATAAAAGTGACAATGAAAAGCATCCGGAAACTAGAACCTACGTTTTATGTGCAAAATAATGCACATTAATGTCAGAGACATATGTACCTCTAAACCCGACGTTTCGACCAAGTCACACCGGCCGTGGCCTCGGGCTGGCCCGATTGATACCTAATATGTTAATTTGTTAATAGTTTTGTGCTTTAGGTTAGTATGTGCAAAATAATGCACATTAATATCAGAGACATACCTTTAAACCCGACGTTTCGACCGAGTTACACCGGCCGTGGTCTCGGGCTGGCCCGATTGATAATATGTTAATTTGTTAATAGTCAAAATAAATTTAAAAGACACAAACCTTATTTAATACAAGCCGACCCCAAATAAAAATGGGATTAAAAGCCGGATCAAGAAGAAGAAAAAAACTTATTTAATACTTACAGGTGGCAGCGATTTTAAAAATAAAACATACTACATAATACCGATCGAAATTCTATCTGACATGGCAACTGAAAAGATATGCTTTAATCAATGAATGCTATCAGTAACACTAATGATACCTGCACGCTTGATAATAGATGTAACGCAAGCTTTAATGCCAGGCTGTTTACCGCTGAAATCGCGCGGGGTATTTGAAGGATATGTATGCTAATGAACTCTACCACTCACCTTTGTACGGACCTAATATTAAGTAGAACAAATAGTAGATACTACGGTGGTAGACACTAATATTTACCTTAACACTACCTACGTATAGGATTGTTTACGAAACCGGAGAAGCAATTTTAGCTTTCTTTACGTTAATGGTTTTCAAATAAAGAGTCAACTTGCTGTACGCAATATTGAATACCTACCTGTTTTTATAGAGAATAAAATTAACCGACGGTATACTTGTTTATTCTAGTAGGTAAAATAACATATTTTTATTTTCTTTGATTATCCGATATACCTATTTCGGCTCATAATCACAGTAGCACACGGTACAAATATACCAAGGTAGCATGTGCCGTGGTCCCGGATGCATCTCCATATAGTCGCGGAGCGATTCTTCGAAGCTTCGGAGAATCACTCAAATCCTCTCATTCAAAAGGCAGTGGACTAAGTATATTCCCGAGCTTCCCTCCATCCCCCATAGGGCCCCAAAAAAAGTCCCAGATGCACTTGGTAATAAATTACAGTGACCTTAAAAGTTATGCTTATACAAAATATTTATGCAAATTCTTTAATTTAAAATAATCTTAGCTTAACAAAATAAGTTAATCTTTACAACATTCACTCATGTTGGCAGTTCAAAACTAAAGAATCCGGACGAAAATGGTCGAACTCATTGATACAGTTCCATTAAAGATCTCTACAGATTAGTTTTGGACCCTTTCGTGCGCTAACGCAAACAAAACCGAACAGGTACTGGGTGGACGCGTATACGGCGAGGCGTATATTTTTTACACCTTTTTATCGTGGCCTTACTTAACTTAGAACCGAGGTCGGTTTTCTAAACCCTGCTGCTTATTGGGCATTGTTAGGCTCCATAAGCGTAGCTTTTTCTGAAGCGAGACAAAAGAAACACTTGATTTATCACCACTCTTGTTCACAAAATTTATTGGTGTTTAAACAAAATGTTAAGAGCCACTCAACTCTACATTTTAAGAATATTTTGCACACCAGAACTAATCTCTTGCGCTTACAATTTATGGTGTTCTTGAACTTCAAAGTTTGTACGCTTCAATGCTCTATGTTTTTACGATTTGAAAAACATAATTTTCAATAAACAATTTAGATTTTACAGTTTGTTGTTAAGATTCAAGAACATCAAAGCGCACAGTTTAAATATGTAAACATTTGCGTACTATACCTAAAACTTGCTCCGATTAAGCCAATATCGACACTTTATAACAGCGACAGCGAGCAAATTCAGCGAAGTAACACAATGACTTATAGTTACTGATAAGAACTACAACTCTGATAAATGTGATAACACACTACTTCGATATGAATGTTCTTGTAACTTGTAGCACCACATTCATAGAGATCAACACTCCGATACAAAACAGATGGAGGCCGACCTTCACTTATGACGTTATACCCAGCTATTACTAACACATTGGTTCCATTAATTACGTACCAGCTTGTTGTTTTCCCGCCATCCTCGATGGTAAGATGCTCGGCGACGGAAAATCCAAAGTACGAGCCGGTCTCTCCGAACTTTATCACAGGAATCCTCGGTTCCAGATTGAAATTGGCGGCACTATGTAAAATGCACAAAAATAAAACACCACCGCACACAACTCGTAGAGCCATTTTCAACAATGTTCGTGAATTCTTGGAATTTGTAAATCGTGTTGCCACTCCAATTCACCGTCTGCCGGTTGTTATTTGACACATCGCGATTTTCGTAGGAATTTCGGGACGGCGAGTGACGACAGACCCCCAGCGCGCTCGCCGTTCACCGGTCGAGTATTCCCGCTTAACTTACTCAGTCACTACGCGCAATACACGAGGCTGCTGTAGAGGCGAGTGAACTCATAAAACTAACAAAGTTTTCAAACTAGCGACACCTATCGACGCCTTATCGAAACCTGCAACTTAACGCCATCTATGTTCATAGATCCTTAACACTTGTCAATGAATTCCAAAGTTGCGCTATTGTAGCGTCATCTATCACTAAACGTAAACTCTATTTAAGTTGTTATTTTAACTAATGTGCTACCTTTCCAGTAGATGGCTCTACAAAAGGCTACATTGTTGTCAGGGGCTCGCTGCAAATAATTTCAATACATTATTAAAACGCTTAAATATTAGATTAGATTGATTATGATTAAGGGCTTGTTTTAAATCTACCTAGGTAGCTTACACCGTCTCATCCAAGTCTGTAACCATAATTGTGCCATACCATTAATGTTAGTAGCATTTTTGTGTTTCTTCAGGGTGCCAAGTGCGAGTTTCATTGCAATTCGATCACGTTAACGAAAACGAGAATTTATATGACAAAATGTTAACTCTTCTCGTATGCCGCCAGGAGGCGCTGCTTCAATGCCATAGTAATTTTCGTTATTGTAAACATAATCGAATGAATACGGATAGTAAACAAAACTCACACTAGGCACCCAGATACATATAAAAAAGTAGAAAGTAAAAATAATTATTTACTGGTTTAAACTAGATTTTGATACACTTTATATTATGATTGTCTCTGGGATGTTAAGAAGGAGTTTAGGATGATTAGAATTTAACATTGTAATTATCGTTGGTGGAGAGGAAAAACTGTTGAAGAACGAGCTAAAAATTAATTGGTAGGAATAGAATTTTAAATATTAAACTTTAAACTGAATCTTCCACAAATGTACTTAAGGCGTTTAAACAGTTTTCCATTTCCACTGACGTTATGTTATTGTAATGTTATAAATTACTGCTTTATTGCAATCGTGTACCTAATTGTAGAATTTATGTTATGGTTGTTTTACTATACACTACCTATCTCCGACTTAAAAACTGATACCAGATAGTGGCATCAGTCAGTGTTCATAATTTTTTCCTTTAATTATGAAAAGCAGGGTTCAGCAACTGATTTACTCTTTAGCAACAATTGAATACATACCGCTTGCTTCCTAGCTGTTATATCGTGAAATTTCAATGTAATTCTCTGTCTATGTTATTTTTTGGCGACGAAAAATGTATCGAACACTGGTCTTTAAGACTTTAACAGCCGATCACGTACTGGGTACGGGCGGGTGGGATCGTCTTAGGACGCTGATCACGTCCTCTGTACGGCATTGATCTTCTTAGCGTTTGTTTTAAAATGACGTCCGTAGTACGTGATTTGCGTGTGACCATTTTTTTTTTTAAATATAGATGTATTACAAATAGCCTTTTTTATAAATCTTACAATATCGGCAAAAATTGCAGGTGTACCAGGAAAGGCGCGCTTTAAAATAGTCGGCTTTTAAAGTGTTAAGTGTCGAACACTGGACTTAAAGTGTCGGACACTGGTGACAATACGATACGTTATTTTAAAGACGCGACTACAGCTTCAGAAATTGTTTACACAAACTTTACTATTTGCTAAAATACATAATCAGTTTGTAATAATTTAGGTAGATACGTTAATATCTCTAGTGATACTATGTACGTAAACCATTCAAACCTATTTAAGCGAACACACTAGCGCCACCAATTGATAATTTGACAATTACTAACGGACCCGTTTTTTTTTAAACATTGCGTACCGTCCGATAACAGGAAAGCATCCATAGTATTTATTTAATAATTGTGCACTACTTTTGTTGCGTGGTTTATTCACAAAACGGGCTATCGCATTTATTCACAAACAATGGCCACTTTTGGTGTTAGCGAATGAATACAAAAACAAACCTAAAAGTAGTGCACAATTATTAAACAATAGATGTTTGTTTGCCTAGTGTCGGAAGGTCCGCAATGTTTGAAAAAAAATCCAGTTTAGCAGTTATCAAATTAAATCCATTAGCGGCGCTTGTGTGCCTTACCCTTCGCCTTAAGTGAATTTAAATATAGCTCCACAGATTACTGATAGAATTTGTATGGTACCTGTTTTTCCTCAATTCCTAAACAGTAATGTGATTAAATAATGATGTCCTTGGCATTTCGTACAACGCCAATTAATGTTATCATCATCATCATCATCAGCTCATTTAATGTCCCCACTGCTGGGGCACGAGCCTTCCCTATGGATGGATAGTGAGAACGGGCCATAAACCACCACGCGGGCCCAGTGCGGATTGGCGATTGTTAACGACTGCTAATGCAGCCGGGACCAACGGCTTTACGTGCCTTCCGAAGCACGGAGGAGCTCGAGATGATAAATTTTTGGTCACCCATCCGATGACCGGCCATTGCGAAAGTTGCTTAACCTCAGCACTCGCAGACCGGGCGCGTTAACCACTGCGCCATCGAGCTCCTCATTAATGTTATAGCATATATTCTTTGTGTCTTTGTTGAATAGCGTAATGTAGTTTCTTAACTCTTACTCGTAAGTTGTCTTAAAGTTAGGATAAAGAAAACAAAATTATGCTATAGATCATCAATTTATTAAATTAAATCTGTTTACAATATTCAAGCTACAAAATAGGAAACAATCAATATACTAAATTAGGAATAACATAGAAATAATTGTAATATCATGTCAACATAAGGTTTTGAGGTAAATTAATTGACAGATAGTCTTTTCACTATTCTCTCCGATAAGGTTTTTTTTTTCATAATATTAATTAATAATAATTTATAATGTTTATTGATTTCACTTTTAAAATACTAGTAAAATAAAACTTATTAGGTAAAAATACTGATCGATTAACTCATTACTCTACAGGAGGACGTAAAAACATAAATTATAAGAATGTACCAAATTCAATCAGGTAGCTATCTGCTAAACTGTGTGCATCATTAATTTATGAATAGGCAGTCCTCAACGAGATGACATGTTGAGATTAACCGAGCTCTGGAGTGGAATAGCTTGCAATTATGATTCGGTATGCTGCCGAAACGAGTCTGCAATCACATGTGACGTGCACCATTCTTTGACCTTTCCTCGGTTGCAAACTCGTGACCAATTCGGTTGGCATTTGACGGAGCCACTGTCGCGCCAGGTAGGTTTTTGATACTACAACACCTTTGGTTGACAATCTTTGTCAACAGTGCTGTAGCACCATTCAGACCTGTGATGTTGTTTAGGGGATCGGATGGAATGTGAGCTCGGTCTGTGAGTGGGCGAACAGCAAGTTCAACTGGGAGTCCAAACCGACATTGAATACTTTCACAAGCTTGGCAGTTGATTGGCCGGGCTCCTTTCGCACCAAAGCTACTCCTGAGACCTTCATAAGATGAACTTCAGAGTCGACAGATCCACCTCCAGTCGTGGCAAGCTTTACGTGACACGTGACGTCAACGTGGATATATTTCTCAACCGCCTTTCCACGTTTTCCAGGTACATCCACGTACTCTGTCTTCTCTTCCACCTGAGGTAAGTCAGCTCTAAACACGCTTGCCTCACCCAAAAGACCCTGTGACAAACAAACACCACTGTTATGAATAAATATAATACGCATGAAATTCCAAACGAACTGCCAAAGTAAGCTACCAAATTAACTTGACTAGCGGCCAACAAGAAATGCAAATAGAAATTGTCCTTTTGCCAAAAAGTAATGTATGCTTTGAAATAAGTTGATACTACGAGCAAAGTTAAAGCTACCTCTTGTAACCTATTGATTGGCGAAGTAATATTAAATTTAATTTACCCCATTTCCAGAAACTGTGAATTTCATGCCGGGATGAATGGCGCGGGACTCCATGCCAATGCCCTCTGGGTGGGAGTCGGACCAGAAATAGTTTTCTGGAGCGTTCAGTGTGTCAGGCTTAAACGTGATGCGTTTCCCGTAGCCCATGCCAACGGACTGTAGAAGAAGACTGCGGCCCTCAAACAAGTGGCGTCTGCTCCCAGCAGGGCGTACACGGTAATGGAATCCAGGGATAATACGTGGATCAACGTAAGTTCCTGCGAAAGATAAAACAGTTATTAGGATGTTATAATTTTTGGTACTGTTCCAAAACACAATTTTATGCGAGAAAGTAATTACCAATAACGGGAAGTTCATATCTTTCAAGTCCAACCACACAATACTGGCAAGGAATGTCTTTAATTTCGCCACCGTTGACGGAGATTCTCCTGGAAGATGTCTCAATGCCAGGTTTGAGTTCATAGCCTTTCCTCAGCTGCTTGATGCCAATGGCAACATTGATCACTCTTGTAATGACAGCATTTCCTCTTCCCTTCTTTAGAATGGCAATACCAGTAACTGGTACCAATTTTGTAGCACCATCATTTTCGTACCATTCCACTTTGCATAGCGTATTCACCTTTACTCTCTTCTCAATAGATCCATCTTCAAAGATATTTTGTTCAAGTTCTACTTGATTCTTCTGCAATAAAAAAATATTGTTGTTCCAAAATCCATAGCCAAATAAAATATTATGCAACAATAATAGGATTTTTTTTAAATAAGTAAAGTGCAATATGAATTTCTGGTTGATGTTTATAGTTTGATAGAAATAAAATTACCTGCTGCTGAACAACTTCCAGAGTTCCCTGAGGTTCATGGTTGGCATCATAAATGGTAAATTTGTGTCCAACGGATACCGCCTCAATTTCAAACAGAAACCCTTCTGGTCTTGAGTCAGTCCAAAAGTAATTGGTATTGTCATTGAGACTCGAGTCGACTGGCTCAAATGTGAGGCGGCGGGCGAAACCACGTCCTATGGATTGCAGAGTCAGAGCCTTCTCTCCAAACAAATATCTTGGCTTCACAGATAGGGGCTGGGCATCCAAACTCTGAAAACATAGAAAACATTAAAACGCCTGCTCCGATTGATCAAAATAATTACACTATTAAGTTTCAAAATTTAAATTATATTTTTATTTAATGCAATTGAATTTAAATATTTTATTAATTATTTAAAGTCATTATTAATATTAAACAGGCTTTGAGCCTAATTATATCTCAAATATCACTTCAATTTTTTATACATTTTGTGCCACATGCAATGACAATTTTTTCAGTCATCGTCGCCTCGATCTATTCAATGCTTAATTATAAAATGAACATGTGAAACATAGCAAGTTCCCATTCCCAAACTGTATGATGATGTGAAAAAACAATCATTACATGACCAGACAATGAATATTTGAGGACAAATGTGTGGCGTGACGCCCTTATGAATGATACTTATTGTTTACCTATTTCAGACAGTACATGCTGCCATCCATGTCTCATTCGACCTGTCGAGTCTGCAAGCTTCGTGGATTGTTTTCCACGCCGCGTTGGGCGAGGTTCTGAAAAACTGGACGATCCACATACCATCGCCTACACGACAAGAGCAACAACCATTGGCGGGGTGCACGAGATAACAGTGTTGGTCGTTGGTGACATTTTCACTCTGGAAATTTCAGCAACGGACACCGCTACTCACTTATCTAACCCAGATTGGAATTCGACTGAATTGACCTGAACCGCTGAAATCGGCTTGCAAGCAATATAGAATTGAATTTGGACTTTACTGGATTTGGTTATAAGGTACAAGTAGAATTTATATTTGGTACTTAACATTATTAATATTAACATTAGTAAGGTTGCCATTACAGTAGTAGCTTTTACAAGATTGTACTTACAAATATCATACATAAGAGACATATCATATTTGGATGAACAAATGGAAGTTACATTTTAACGTGTTATGTTTTAAAGTTCTTAAAGAAAAAAAAATAATTTAATATAAGCTTTATGTCAACCTTACATTCGCTTTCGAGTTACGCTTCTTGTAGTATTATCCGAAAAATTATCAACATGCAAATCGAAATCTCAACTAGAGAAATGAATCGGTTGTAGTTACATTAAGGAAAACTTCGCGAAAATTCTTCTGAAATATGCATGTACAATTTTTAAAGTTACCTGAGAATTTACATAAATGACTTTGTAAAAATTAAACTTTTGAGAATTTTCGTTAAGTTCATGAACATGTTTGCAAGATGTGAAGTAACTCACCATTCCATATATTCTGAAAATTATACCTTGCATAAATGTTATAATAGTAACCATAACCGATTTTTATTCATATAACGGTTTATTACATTATTTATAACAAGCAATACAATTTAGAAAGTAACTTAATTGTTTTAATAGCGTTAAAAATTTAAACATCGCACTTAAACTACCTAAAATCAATAAGAGATAGAGATAACAAACTGTCCTAATCAGTTCCAATTTATAAAACATTTGTCCAAACTCATTTCTTAACAAAGTAGCCATCTTTATCAAGCATAACCGTTTCTTTCGCGGTTCAGTAGAAAAATTTTGCCCGAGTCTGATATGGATCTTCGTAGTTTTTCTTATGCCGCATGGAAATTTCACATTGATGGTACAAAAGCGATTTGTGATAGGAACACATCCATAATGCCATCAATGGTTAAGCGACATAAATTATTTACGTGTGATGAATCGTCGTACTGTGGTTAGATTAATTTAATTTCTTTTAAAAACAAACAATGTTGTGAAATGTGGAAGATTGCGTCAACTTTTTATAGAAAACGTTGCAATCATCAACACTTCCTGATTATGGGTCGCGACGATTCAACACAGCGATGCGTGGTGATACGATTACGACGGTCAAAGTTGAATTTATACTCGTCTCACCTGCATTGGCCTAACTTTGTATCTGAAACCGGTTCTGACGCGGGGGTCGATGTACACCCCAATGACGGGCATCTGGTGGGGCGCTGGCTGCGGCACTCGGTACACAGCGGGCACATCGCCGAGGGCACCGGCATCCAATACCACTTCCTTCTCGTAAGCGTTTTCAGACCAGTAGTAACCCTTAGTTGGTACCTCGGGTATCTCCTGAAAAACGGTCGTCGTTAACCAACTCCTCAAAGAAACGTCTCAATAGAAAATATAATATTCCCACTTCGAAAATGTCCAAACAAATGCTCCCTGAATCTTCAGAGAACTCGCACAGTGCGCATTCGGCAATCATTTTTTAATTTAATACTAATAATGTTCTTATTTAAAAAAGTGCAATGACCAAACGACTGGTCTGCCCTAAGTATAATAAGGAAGTCGAACTAATTTTAATACCTAGTTGGCATTGTGTGCGACAGCGTCACTGTGTTGTCTACTTTCTTGCCAAGTAAAAGTTATGTCATTCCTGTGATGTTAACCAATCTCTCTCGTACATTTTTTAAGAATATCGTCATTTTGTGTCTTCGTCACAGAAATACCATAATACTTCTAAAATAAATCTCGTCAAAAATTCTACTGATTTTGTACAATAAGTTAAAATCCGTAAATTATGTATAAATGTTTAGGTTCGTTACTTGTTGAAATACTTGCGGAAGGATAGGGGCATTTAAAACTAGTTACTCTGAAAATTGATAACTACATCTGGTTTAAACTCGTTATCCACTTCCTTTTACTAAAACTCCTTTCAGTGACAATCAATTATTTTATAAGTTTTATGAGTATATTGGTGTATTATCATTTGCAATTCAAATGCGCAGTTCAATGTTTTCAAATGAATCACAAAATTCAATGATTGATAAAGCCATTTCAATCATGAAAAGGTTGAGAAGTCATATTATCTATTGTATCAATTGTGGAATTCTTGACTTTGATGCGCAGACGGTAATCATAGAAGATTGGTTTGTTGACTACAAGATAGAAACGGGGCAAAGTCCATCCCGCGGGGGAGATTGATTGTGTATTTCCTCCGATCTTTTTCTGTGGTGCACAGCGTACAGCTTTCAGTTTGTAGTTGAATTTATGTAAGCACATACCGCCTACGACGCTAAAATGTATTTAGACAAGCCCACCATCTATATTTCGATAATAGATTAAATGAAATGGGTGAGGCGTAACAGAACGTGTTTGTATTTATAATTATCAGCAAATTTATGTCGAATATGTTAGACACAGTTCGTATATTATACGAACTGAAAATAAACTCAAAAATGCCCACTAACCTACTTGAGAACACATATAAATAAAAATAGAAATCACAAGTAGGCATGACAAATGACAAAGTAGGCATGGAAAAATGTGTTCATTCCAATAGAATTTGCACACTAACAAGGTCAACATCCTTAAACAACAATAGAAAACGTACAAATAGTAGAAGCCTTAGTCTTGACTTGAATGAGGTGACGAGAGAAGCAAAACAAATGTCCAATTACAACGGATTCGATAGAGTAGACGCTACTAATATGTTTGTTCGTGTTATCAAGACTTACGTTTGTGATTTTATTGTAAGTCTGGTCGCAGGGGGCATGACGCAAATGACACCAATAACGCAACGACAGTATCAAGGGTGTGTCTCGTGACACTACTATCACTCTTATCAACCCTGATTATGAACCCTGAACCACGCACTGGACACCCGCCCAGTGCGTGTTACATTTGATATTCGATCACATTAAAGAAAACGAGAATTTGTATGGCAAAATTTAACTCTCCACGTTTGTCACTAGGTGGCGCTGCGTCGATGCCATACATTTTTTTTAGGTTAACGTGATTGAATTTTAAATAAAACTCTAAGTAAACTAAAAGTAGTAAGCTAGCTAGCATCTTAGCACCTTGCTAAGATGCTGGCGAACGTATTACCAATGAAAAGTGTAACAGTAACGTTAATAATCAAAATGTTTCAACAATGCTTTCTATTGAGGAGTTTCAACATTTTACAAAATATAAGAAACGAGAATAGACTTTTTTTTTTAAATTTTACCCAATTAATAAAATTTCTCGAAGAATATACGAATATATTTGTATGTGAGACATTTTTGGATAGCGATGTCTTCTATTGGCTGCAGTTAGCTTTTACAGTGTCACCGGATGTTATAGGCAATGATAATAAACGAAAACGATCGTGGCGAACAATAGGTGCCTATACGGCGTGCTGGTCGATATCGACTCGAGGTTGCCTCGTTTTATACTCGTAAAATGTTTCGACGACATCAATACAAGATTAGAATAAAATAGCAGCTTTTGTAATACACCACTAGTAAAGCAAATATCTATTCTTACATTATTGACGTTAATTACCTTTACAAATCAATTTCATTGCACTATGTTGATAAATCACGATTAGAGTAGAATAAAATAGTATATTTAGATAAACTTTATAATTTTTTCTAGCAGATTCAGAGAGCATGTTTACTTTCGGCAGTTGACGCAATGTTAAAAGATGAGGCAAGCTGGTAAGTATGTCACCTACATAACTTGCCCAACTCTTGGAATTATGTATACTTACAGGTATTTCCAACTCTGGGAATGCTTCCTCTGCATCGCTCTCGTAGTCACTTGGAACTGAAATGTAGGCTTTCGGTGTTCCTTCAGGTTCCTACCGACAAAATGTAAAAAATATTAGAACACATAAAATTAAATGCTGAAATTTCGATAGCATAGGATGATCTAGAATATTTGGACCGTAGCAAAAATATTAAAGTCTTCTTTCTGCCCTGGTTCTATGTTCTAAAAATGAAGATGAACTTGTGGATAACGATGTTGATTATAGATTTTACGACATGTGTGTTAAAATAATTATTACGAATAAAACACACAACACACGGCATATACAGTGAATAATTTGTTTGTGGTCTGTCCTCGTTAATGATAATAAAAGAAAGGTTACCTAGACAGATACTCGACTAATGAAAAGCAATATTGAGTGATAAAATAGTTGTGACATTACTTCATGATAAGAAATGTAGGCCGGACATTTATAGCGGATCCTTGACACAACCGAACTTTATTGTGGTAACAACAGCTTATCTTTACATTTATTTATGAATCGGAGACTTCATATTTATCTTGAACATTATTTTTACCGGTGACCGAGCGCCTGACGGAACAGTAGCGGTACTTCCTGCTTCTAAAGTTAGTACCATTTTGTAAATTCAATGTCATTTTTTTTGGTAAACCATAGCTTGTAACCTCGGACACATTTGCTTCTACATTGATTCTGTATTTATTCAAGAAAGAAGGAATTAAATGAATTTGAAGATTTGTTATTTTTTTTCCGCAATCTCTTTACGCTCCTGTACTCTAGCAGTGAGATGAAATTAAAGTTTTTTTTTCGATCTACACAAACCTGAGCGATGGGCAAAGATTCTACCAGCGCAGGCTCATCTCCCAAAGCAGTGGAAGTTCCAGCCAATCGGGCGCGGGTCAAATTCCAAAGCCGTTGCAGGGCCAATGGCGTCTCTTCAGCTTGGAGTTCCATGGAGGGACTGGCGAGCATTTTGGTAGGTTATGAAGATTTTTAATCTGTTCAACAAAAAGAAAGACCACTTTAAAAATTATTCTGTACCCATTTACGTCGTGCGTCACATTGATCAATTATCTTGTCAATAGAATGAATGAATACCAAATCTGTAACTTTGAAGTAGGTAGACTTGAATATTTTTACATGATGAATATAATGCTTTAATGCTTTAGTTATATTATACCAAAGATAAGAGTTAAACACATTCTTCTTATTTCACAATGTTGTGAAGTAATTGAAACAGAAAATTAAACATCAACAATATTGCAACAAAACTTTAAAAACTAAGATAAGTACTATTAATTTTTACAATATTTTTATTTCCTTTGTGAGTTTTTTTTAATAACATCGTGTACTTTTCCAAAGATTATCAATATTAAAACAAATTCGTAAAATTATGATTATATTTCATGTTTTCAATATTATTTTTTTTGTGTTACTTTTGAGTAATAACGTGACTTTCCCAATGATTAACTTATTTATTAATGATTAACTTGTGTTCTTTTCTCAAATCATCTTTGAAAGAAACTTCTTTAAAATCTGTTTTTTATGGTATTTCAACAAACTGGATTAACCAAAAGCCCAGTTATTTCAAGAGCTACATACTAACTGTCTAACAAAAGGTAACTCAAACATCCACGTGAAGTTACTTATTCATTGTTTACTCGAGTTTTGGTAAAATTATTTAGAGAGCAATGGAAAATTTCCACTGAGCTTACAAGCTGTATCAATAAAAAGCGTCAGAAAGTTTTACATTAGCGTTTCTTTTCGACACAATATGAAGGACAGCATTCATTTTAGTTTTAAAAAATATGCAATACTTAGATAGAACCGCTGTTTGATACTTTAATTGAAATCATAAAACCAATTCTTTTTGTTGCCAAGTGCCAATAAACATCGTAAGTAACATTGAACGGATACTACAGTTTATTTTTAGAGAGGTAGCTTAGATATAATTTGGGCGCTAAGGATTATTTTTAAAATACTACGAGTATAATCTCGAGCAGAGATATCAATTTAATTTGAGTAAATAGAACAACATTTTTATAGGTATTATTTTGGACAAATTAATAAATTATTACACACATTACTTATTGTTAAATCTGAAAAAGTTTTAATGCCTGTATTAAAAGTTTTAATGCTTAATACACAATAAATACAAAAGCTTTAATAAGCTACCTCAAACTATTTTCTCCTGCAAAGCAGGTAAACAAAAATCATCTTTTGAAACCATTTTCCTATAAATTACCAAGCCACACAGGTAAATCGAACCCCTCCCATACTTTTTATGAAGAATTTCTGTGACGAAACTTGTTTCTGAGTTCAGGAACGTTCTAGAATGTTTTGTTAGATAAGGTAATTCACTACCTTTTTTAAATTTATATTTTGTAGATCAATTGGTATTGATCAAGCGTGTTGATTTTGCAGATATGATAGCATGCTTTATTCCAATAATTATTGTGATCTAGTTTTCTCTTAAAAAATTGGTTGCGAAATGACCATTTTTTTTGTAAATTAGGTTTTACAACAGCAAGTTAGTACGATGAAACTGATTCTATCGGTAAGTACCATTTCACTTAACTCATAATTGTCACAAACACTTTTTCCAATTTCTGGATATTATTGAAAATAATATTAACTTTCAAATTAAAGTTAAGGTTTTCAGTAATTGTGCCCCTTTTCTATATTCTACAAGCCTCAATGTCTCCGGTCGTTGTGGAGATTCTTGCTATTGTCCAGCTGTGGACGATGATGATGATGATGATGATGATGATGATGATGATGATGATGATGATAACAATCTCAAAACAAAAATTATTTTAACCAATAATTTATACTGTATATATATTTGGGGACTTCTAATTAGACATAGGACTAAGTTTTGAAAGTGATAGCCTGTAGTCAGCTGCGGGAGAAAGCGGACTATTGGTCGATGCAAGGAAAATGTCGGCCATTTGCTGCGCTCCGTCCATTGGTTATATTATAAACTAGAAGTTTCTAAGACATTCTTTTGTTTCTCGATGCAAAACTTAACGCCTTAAGTATTTTCAAATACCTATTGATAATGCATTCTCAAATCTAAACTATGGCTAACACTGAAACTAAAGTGATTTTGACAACTTTAGAGATACCTTAGGGAATAAATGTTTTATTCTAATTTAATTCTATTATAGTCGCTTAAAAAGTCCTGTTTTTCTTTCACATGATTAACAGTTTCCATTTTGCCGTTAACTTTTAATTCCTTTTCGTTTAGCGGAAAGTAAACTGCATTCATTGCTTCTTTCATGCCATTTATTTTCAGTTGACTTACCAAACACGCAACAATAAAATCTGGTCAATAGCTCCTAAAAGAAGGCGTCAGCTTGCAAAAGAAATATGAAGACTTCCACAAAATCTACAATTCAATAAAATTCACAGTGGTTACAGCGAACGTGTCACAGGCTAAGATCGGCGCCGTACGGCAAGGCAGCTTGAACACGACTGTGGCTTAGTGCAACAGTTAATGTATTTTAAACTTGAATCAGTGGCGGTCCCCAGCCGAAGCGCCACTCTCGGGCACTGGACGGGGATGGCGATATGGTGAACAAAAGAGACGGAGTCATGGGCACGCACGGTCTGCGTGCTCCGCCAGACACAGCCGCACACATAAGCAAGTATTACGCATGCGCCGAGGCTATCGATACGTCTGTACGTCGAGGACAACGTCACAGACCCCATTTCGGACCAAAGTTCAGACGGGACGGGGTATTATATCCAATTGAGAAAGTTTGTGTCAACTTCGAGGACAAACACGTGATGGTAGCTGATTGCTACAAATCTCTTCAATTGACTGTTCAACACGTGAACCTTTGGAATCAATATCCTGTCGAATAACTTATGACCTTATTATGCTTTATTGCACGGTTTTTATCTTTGAATTAAAATTCTTAATAGTTATTTCCTTAATTAGATGATACACGATTTGATTTCTTTTAAAGTCAAGAGAAACGTGTAAGAATTTTAAAATTAAACTATGAATATACAAAAAAATATTTTGAATAACTTTTGCTAGTTTTTAACAACATCCTCTAAATTTTAGGTACCTATTCGCTAGGCCATATTAGGTGGCGGTTTTACTCCAACAACTGATTTTTTGGGGGTTTAATTTACTTGTGATTTCTTTTGATTGGAAGTATATATTACAATATACAATATTATTAATATACAATAAACTTACAATATATATTGTAAGGTAAATTTTCGATAAATACATTTATTCATTATTGGAAAACAGCTCATTATTGATAAGCTTTAAAGTCTAAAGGCCAGTTATATTTTTAAACTCTCAAGAAACAATCGAACGAGTTGGTTGAATTTACGAGTTGGTTTAAAACAATCTCAGGGGAGATTGTGTTAAACAAAAGAAATGCGTAAATGAAAGGTACACATAAGTAAATTAAACCTAAATATAAGCCGCTACTTTCGAATTCTAAAGACCACTTTTAGACACACGTGAAGCGACACGTGCCTCTATATTTCGAAAACGAAGTGTCAAACAACATGTATTATGGCTTCGGAATCCCAAACTTTTGTAGCGGAAGTAAATTTTTCTCATTTTGCGAAATGTCAGCACTTCTTGAGATTCATGATTAGATATAGGTAATGAGTTAACGTTTGTGACTTTGTTTGTTTGTATGTCAACCCTAATCTCTGGAACTACTGGCTCAATTCCAAAAAAACTTTCACTGAAAGAAATTCTATATTTCTTGGCGTTATTATTCTAAGCTTGCGGGTAACATAGGCTTCTTTTGTTTTTATAAATGTGTTTATTTTTAAATCTTAAATCCATGTGGAAGAAGTCGCGCGTACTTTACGCGCTAGTAGTAAGTGCTAGTAATTAGATAAAGTAACAACACAATCAATCATCATCATCAGCATCACCACCAGCTCTTTTTATGTCCCTACTGCTGGGGCATAATAAGCCTTACATGTAAATGGAAACACAACAGAGCGAACGGACCATAATCTAAACGCGAGTCTTATTTGAACTGCTAATGCAACCGGGACCAACGGCTTTAGGTACTTTCCGAAACAAGCTCGAAATGATAAATTTTTGGTCACCCATCCGATGACCGCCCTTTGAGTAAGTTGCTTCTTCTGCCATCGCAGACCGAGCGCGTTAACCACTGCGCCATCTAACTTCTTACACACAATTATCTTCATATAAATAAGTAAGCAAGATCTTAATGATGGGCTTAAATACCTACAAATTAAATAAATGATGATAAATAATAAAATCTTAGAACCGTTCTTTGGAAAAGACAATATTTCAAATAACCTTTCTAACTGCGAGTAGTTACAAAACTACGAGTTAAAAATATAGTCTTATGTTTTGAGGAGTCCTTTTGAAGAACGCTACTGTTTTCGACTTATATCAGGCGATATGTTATATGCACTTCCACACAGTGAAGTAAAAGAGACACATTTTGTTGAAAACATAATCATGGAAGCTCTTAGAAGTGTAAGGAACATTGACTTCACATAACCTAGTTTCTAACCGGTACGCACTCTAGATCTTTCTTTCGAAATATTTTCCATGTTTATGCGGTAGGGTACCGCAAACAGACACGTCAATTAACGTTAATGATTACTCACCAGTACCAAAAATATTTCATTCCAAAATAGTGCTAAAGACACTTTAATTTGAGACTCATTTACAATAGAAAGAAATATTCAGTGCTAATAATTTATGTTAATTGACTTATTTGTACTGCAATTAGGATATATTGAAAGAAATAATACTTAACGGCATGATAAACGTAAAACGTTGGTTCCTAAAATGTTGTATGAGTAAGCCGAATGAAATGCATGTGCCGAATGAATCCGACTGGTTTGCGTCTCACGGAAACATGAAAAACGGGAGCTCCAAAAATAGCCGATCCAAAAGTAATCGATATAATTTTACATTGTCGTTAACACACGCATTCGCATCGATTTATCAATAGACTTCGACGAAGATTTCTTCTTCGAAGAAGAAAAAGAAGAATTACATTACAATTAAATTGACTCATAAAAATTTTTTTCTTTTTCTATTTCTATTAACTTATATGCTGATGTACTACCAAACCGTTTCTTCGAAAGTATACTTGAATAACTAAATTGGAAGCTATTTTTAAAAAATCTTTCTTAAAAGCTTTGAACTTTACAATCTTCTAAACTTATTGCTTTCGTTAATGATCAATCATATTGCTTAAAAATATTAATCAGCATGACAATCATATCAAATCGGAGGAGCTCGATGGCGTAGTGATTTAATCACTCGGTTTACAATTGCTATGGTTAATCAACCAAGAGCTGGTCATCAGTCGACCAAAAATTTATCATCTCGAGCTCCTCCCTGCTTCGGAAGGCACGTTAAGCCATTAGCCCCGGCTGCATGACCAGTCGTTGACAACCACCAATCCGCATCACTGGGCCCGCGTGGTGGTTTACTGCCCGTTCCCCCTATCCATATATAGGGAAGGCACTAACCCCAGCAGCAGTCGGGACATAAAATGAGCTGGAGATGATGATGATAATGATGACATATCTGCCTTTATAAACAATGATAAACAATATCTGACTACAGATGCTAAGTCAGATTTAAGTCCAGATTACAGCTTAAAAAGTAAATTTCCTAAAACGATAAGAATGTTATCTAATGACTAAACTTTACTTGTACGTTATCAACTAAAATCGCACGCGTATAGGTACTTTATCTATCAAAACAAATAAGATGATAAGACGTATTTGTTTTAACGATAAGCTGTCTCATACCGGTCTACACCTGTAAAGTTTGATAGGAGATAATTTAATTACTAGTAGGTTAAATATTTAAGATAATATAACGTAACTACGTTTACTAGCAGGCATGTTACTGACGCGTGTTCGGACTCAAAACGTGTAACAAAAATAGCTTTGTGTAAAACGTTTTCGCTGCCTTACTGTTTGTTCATCAATCAACGCTCTAATGGTATTGATTTCGATATAAAGAATCTAGTTTTCAAGTTATACACTTTTTTCTTTATGTTATGCTCAGTGGTGCGGCGCTTGGCCTTCATTTCACAATTGTATGTTAACCTTTTTTGGCAGATCTTTACTTTTGACTGCATATGGCTTTCCGGATTTATATACCTACCGGTCGTTGAACAACCCTGGGTAGTTTTACTCGATGGCATAATTCTAGGGAGTTCAACTGATAATGGCAGAGTTGAAGTATTTCAATAGGACATTCAAACATTCTCCGAGACGTTCGAGTCAGAATATTAAGAGAGGAAAACCCGATGTCAAAATTCAAAATTCAAAATCATTTATTCAGTTTAGGTTACAAGTAGCTCTTATGAATGTCACTATGCTATCGGTTCGTAAGTTTACTCTGGGCGGGAGATCTTGTATTGAAAAGAACCGGCAAGAAACTCAGCACGTGTCCCAGTCACATCTAAAGCCTAAGACCCTGGGTATCCGTGTGATACCTTCTAAATTCCACTCAATAACGTAGTCAGTATTACCCCAGCAAAATCTAATGACCAATGAGGCTTAGTATTTACAACTGTAACTTCTCCCGATAGTCCTACATCTCTTGATCCCAATAATATTTAATAAAGTAAGTACCGCGACAACGGAGTCAATCCTTAATAAACTAGCCAAATGTACTTACATGACCTTCCAAATTCTACGTTCCATGTAACTGAGTACCTATTTGCCAAAAGAATTAAACTTATATCCTGATAAATCCGGTTGCGTATCGCGTTACAGAGTACAATTGCAAATATCGTCAGTGTACGTTACACACGACACAGTTCATCTGACACTCGCATCGTTCTCAGAACACTGTTTATCAAACATGGAGACCAAATACCTGGCGGCGCAGGTTGGATAATATTTAAACGTCAGAAAGGCATCTATAGATTTCCTTCATGATACAAATTTGTTGAGGTAGGTAATTCAGATAAAGTTTTATCGAAAATATCAATTGATTTTATTCGCGTTAGGCTAAAATTAGCCAATCCGATCGTAAGGAACAGGGACACGCTTGCGTGATCCCTCTGGAAAACCTCTGACGGGGTTTCGATTACACGGCTTGAGGAACCCTTTTAGTTTCTTGCCGTTCCCAAAAGTCCGGTGACGCGGAAAAGGCCGTAAACTCTCTAAAAAAATAGACCAAAATTGGGCTCTTATAAAAGTTGCTTTTCTACGCCATATCCACTGATGGAGAACTATTAACTATTATGTGCTTCTGGGATAGATCAGCGAGAATGTAAGCGAGGGCATTTTACTTCTCACTGTCTTTAACAGCGCACCACAAATGTAATGATAATTCGTTTATTTCCAAAAAAATGGTGTTCATTGGGGTGCTATAATATTACAAAGAGCGGCATATTGTGCCATCGTCGTCGGCGTGGAAATATTGTGTAACTTAAACTAAAATTGCAATGTGCTTAAAACTTAAATTAATTGATATTACAGTGCAACAGAATAACTACATATTCTATACTTACTACTATATAAAGAGGTAACATTTTTGACTTTATTTGTTTGTTTGTATGTCGGGGCTAATCTCTGGAGCTACTGGTCCGATTCCAAAAATTCTTTCACTGATAGAATGTTATATAAGGTCACTTTTTATCAACTGCAAATATTTTGACAAAACATCTAATTATATCACTGATTTAAAAAAAAAAATCAGGCTGGTTTTTTTTTACTTTTCCTGACACGAAAATTGTAATATTTTTAAGAGCGGCCTCTCTGTCGGTTTTTTTGAATTAAATTAGGGGCACGTGTAAGCGGTAAAGGCATTGCGGCCTCTCTGTTCCGGCTCCTTTGAATTGAAACTACCGAAAGTGCTTTATTTTTCTTTTTAATCGAAATGTCTTTTGGCTTTTTTTTTTTTTTAAACTAGCATATAAAAATTTAATGTTTTTTCATAAAAATAGTTTATATATGTTGTTGAATTTATCCTCAAAATATTTGCTGTTGATAAAATGTGACCTTATATAATTATCTTGTGGGTAACATTGGTTATAACTGCATTTTGATAAAATAAGATTTCTTTATAAAATCTCAAATCCACGCGGACGAAGTCGCAGGTAATCTTTAATAACAGAGCATCATTCAAATTTATTGATCTAAGAGTAGGCACCTAATGTTGCAAAGCTATTTCGGAATCTATCGGAAATCAATCTCATTACCACCAGGCACCAGTCAGGCACCAGTGTTCCACCCTTTAAGCCCAGTTTTTGTCGCCAAAAAGTAACATAGATTTTCATTGAAATAAAATTTAGGGATGATAGCCGGAAAGCAGGTGGTCTGTATCCAATTGTAGCTAAAGACTGAAATTATTTGCTAACCCCTATTTTTAATGATTAAGGATGCGCCGACCAAAAAAGCCAAAAATGCAGTCACGGTTAAGATGATATAATTGAAAATACTATCGTATTAAATAAACAAAATATATATTTAGTATGAAAGGGAACGTGTTTACAATTAATCCGATCCATATATTCATAACACACTATAGTTTTTTCTACAATATCATTTAAAATAGGGCAAAAATAATGAAAATGAAGGCGGCGTTTAGTTGATATCTTATAGTAAATCTAAATTATTGTACCTCTGATTTGGTTTAAACAATCACCAATGTTTAAACTACAAATCGTCTGTCTCACATTTTCAATTTATCAAGCGGTTATTTAAGTTATTATTTTTCATTAAACACCTTAAATTCCCCATACAAAATTAGTATGGCCGCGCGGCATCAAATAAATATGGACGAAGACATCCTACTAATATTATAAACGCGAAAGTTTGTAAGTATGGATGGATGGATCTTTGTTACTCTTTCACGTAGAAACTACTGAATGGATTTGGATGAAATTCGGCATACAGATAGTTTATAACCTGGATTAACACATAGGATAGTTTTTATACCGATATTTCCATGGGAATGAATGGAAACTGTCAAAGTGGATGTTTGTTACTCTTTCACGTAAAAACTACTGAATGGATTTGGATGAATTCGGCATACAGATTGTTTATAACCTGGATTAACACATATAGATAGTTTTTATCCCGATATTCTCACGGGAATGAACGGAAACTGTCAAAGCGGTACGAAGTCCGCCGGGTCCACTAGTTTCTAATAAAATATATGACACTTGTCATTTACGGACGGCGCACCTGTCGATGACTGATTCCTGTCAAACACGGCCACTACCCATTACATCGGAATTTAGAAGTCAAAGCAGAACAGAACAGAAGCGCAATAATTTCGGTCGAAAATATATGTTGATGATAACGAACTAACTATTGCCAATTTCTATATAGTTCTGTTGCTTAGCGGATTTCTGACATGTCCCAAATACTTATCAGTGAACATAATGGGTGTCTTAAGTTTACGAGAGCGGTGCGGTGTTGGTAGTAGATAACAGTTTAGTATTAATATACTCGATTCGATTGCGGTCTAAAGTCGCAGTTTACATGTCCTGCAACATGTCTTTATAGCTGACTTTTTTAACTCATTTACCTACAAAAAAAAATATTTAAGTATTATGTACTAGCTGTGCCTCGCGGTTGCACCCGCCGATCGCGTCGCCTGAATGCGCTTATATATGAATAGTATTTCGTATTCGCTTAGCGTTTTTCTGACTTTTTTTGCTCGGCTCTTAAGATTTTAAATAACCTATAGCCTTCCTCAATAAATGGACTATTCAACACAAAAATACTTTTCAATTCGAACCAGTAGTTTCTGAGATTAGTGTGTTCAAACAAACAAACAAACTCTTTAGCTTTATAATATTAGTATGATTTTTCCCATGTTAGTTTGGGATGCAAAAATAATGTATCAACTGCCTTAGGTACTTCCCGTGCATGTCGTAAGAGCTGTTTAAGGACAAGGATTCTAAGATGCTAGCAATCTGTCACGCTAAGAACTTCTTGGCGGGAAAGTGAAGAGTCATGTTTGCGGTTTTGTTTTATTTTCTCAAATTTGTGTTATGTCGAATATTAATATGAAATAGTGGTGGATTATTAACCGTTAAGTGTTCGTGAGTGTGCATGAGTGTTGGCACTTTTCAAATTCTCTCAAGAAGTCCGCCCGAGGACTTAGTAAAGCCCCACATCTTTACTGAGATACTCGAGGGGTTGGGGGGTATACCATTTCTCACTTCTCATTTCTATTATCATTCATCATCGGGGGTGCAGCGCGGAATGTGAAAATTTACGTGTTTTTAAGTCACTGGTGCTAGGCGCTGAATAGGTCTTATACATTAAAAGGACTAGTATAGGTTAGCTTAATCCGTTCACAAGGTCATGGTTGTCTTGGAATTTGAAACAAATACCCAGAAACTGCATAAACAATACGTAAAAGCAATGATATCTAAAAACTTATTTCTTCAGAAACTTTGTAAATATAGCACAAATGAAACAATGATCCGACATCAAAATGTTTGTATTGATATTCCGCAGGTCACTGTTGTCTTATTTTTCAATAAAAAAACATGAATATGAAAATATTAAGACTTTTCTTATTTTTTAACCAAACGCCTATGATTTTACGAAAGTAAACATTGCTCTAATTAAATCAGCAGCCTACTCTGTACAGATATTAGTGTGCGCGCGTATTCGTAGTCGTGCGCCGTTGTCACACCACTGCCACGCGCCGCTTGCTCGCTATCATAAAGAAACTTGAAACTCGCAATTTTGCGTCCGCGCTGCACCCCCTTAATACAGAAAAGAAATATTGTTTATTTAAGTATTACTTGTAAAAGTTCTATACTGAAAATAAATTTATTATATTTTTACCTTTAAACGAGCAATTCTTGTTTAAATGTATTCCAATGATTTTCATGATATTTAGTATGCAGGGGGTTTCGGGGGCGATAAATCGATCTAGATAGGTTTCATTTTTAGAAAACGTCGTTAATCCAGGTACTAATTATTATAAGTGTAATTCAGAAGTAGTATTATTAGTCCATGGTAGTAGGTAATGATTGGATTGGTAATGAGTGAATGAATGGTAATGTTGAAGACATTTGCAGTGGCATAGAGTAATTAAGCCACTGCAAATGTCTTCATCATTGAAATTAAGTCAGCATCGTTATAATAGATGAGAATTGTTTTAAATCACCCCGATTGCCAAATGTGAGATGATGATCACGAATCCGGGCTATGGCCTCGGACGGCAAAAATGTTTTCTATTTCTACGCATCGTAAAATCCGGAACACACTTGGCCCGATCCAGGAATTGAATTTAGGATTTCGGTCCGCGCGCTCGTTTCACTCGATCACCGGCACTGAGACGTACTTTAATGCATTTTTTTTTAAATTAACAAACAAAAAACAGACTCCAAAATATTAGACTGAAAAAATTGCACTGAAATGTAAAAAATAATTGCGTGTTTAGTTTGTTCAATTTACTTGCAATTAACCTATATTATACTCAATCTTATATTCTTTCTTAGGAAAATATTATATAGGTACAATTTTCTGTGTTCTGTGGGTACAATTATTGTTATTTTTGGAGCCTTTCAAATCAAAAAATAATTTTCTAAATCGGTGTATAAAATAACAACATTAAAAAAAAACACAACCGAATTGATAACCTCCTCCTTTTTTTGAAGTCGGTTAAAAAATAATAAACAATTTTATATTTTTTTTCTATTATATTTCTGTTCAAAAATAACTTATTTAACCTTATTTAATTAACTACTTAAATAATGAAACGATTGTTCATATTACCAGTATTCATGATGATTCAGAAGTACTGTTGTACACACGCCTATACCTACCACAAACTGTTAAATTTCCTCAATAGACTTTAAACTTTATGCCTTAGCATTATGGTTGAAAATGTATTGAAGAAATTTGACAGTTTTAACATAAGTTGATATGCAAGCGTCTGTACCATTGTGATGACAAGTGCCTTTAAAATAAATATTTAAACTCCTCAGTTTTCAATGCACTACTTATTCCTTTTTTTAAACCCATTGTAATCTTATTTAAAACGTGTCTTGACACGTGTTTCTGCTTATTATAACAGTTACCTAGGTACGTAAACGCGTTAATGAGAATCAGAAATTAATATGATATGTATAGGTTCTTCCTTAATCCAATATATTATTGAGATTAATTCTATCATTTACATACATCCTCTGACTCAAATGCACAACGGAAAAGCGTTTGGCAACTACTATGTAATCTGTGGTTTGGCCTTCTTCTCGATCTCATTCATCACACCTGTTGATAGGTGACGATGAAGCCGAAGGTGAAAGCGCACTTCACCCGGAATCCTCAACTACTGAGAGGCTGGAACTGGCGGAACACAACAATCCTACCAACATTGTGTTAATTTGCACACTTAGTTACGGTAGTGGTAGCTAGCCAGGGTCAGGCGGTCTTACAACAAGCCTCATCATCATCATCATCAGCTCATTTTATGTCCCCACTGCTGGGGCACGAGCCTTCCCTATGGATGGATGGAACGGGCCATAAACCACCACGCGGGCCCAGTGCGGGTTGGTGGTTGTTAATGACTGTTAATGCAGCCGGGACCAACGGCTTTACGTGCCTTCCGAAGCACGGAGGAGCTCAAGATGATACATTTTTGGTCACCCATCCGATGACCGGCCTTTGCGAAAGTTGCTTAACCCGCAGACCGGGCGCGTTAACCACTGTGCCATCGAGCTCCTACAAACAAACAAAAGAGAAAACAAGCCTACCACCAACCAAACCGAACACATTAAGTAGGTATGTAGAACTTGCAACTGTTTATAAATGTTGATGATTTTTCTTTTTTGTTTCCAAAACGCTATTTTGTTACCTGTAGGACACTGTTTATAAAGGCTCAATCAGTATAATTTTTTATTATAAAAAGTAGTAAAGTATGCGTTTTTTATTATAGCCAGGCTGTTTTATCATCTAAATCATAGATAAATGATTGGACTCGCGCGCGAGACCAATCAATTATCTAAGATCTAAATATTCTCTGACTATATAATAACCTTTTTTAAGTAAAGAAGACTTTAAATAACTGTGTCGATAAAGGAATCTTTCCTGATCTTATGAAGTTTAGTAAAGTTATACCTTTATTCAAATCAGGAAACAAAGAAGACCCCAGTAACTATCGGCCCATTTCAATATTACCAGCGCTAAGTAAAATCTATGAAAAAATTATACTCGAACAGTTGATGACATATTTTAACACAAACAACCTTTTACATAGTAAGCAATATGGCTTTACTAAGGGTCGTTCTACTACTGATGCAGGTGTTGCTCTAATAAAACATATATTTGATGCCTGGGAGAAGTCTCAAAACGCTCTTGGAGTTTTTTGCGACTTGTCCAAGGCTTTCGATTGCGTTGAGCACCGGACTCTGGTGATGAAGCTACATTATTACGGTCTCAAAGATTTTGCTCTAAATTTAATACAGTCATATCTTAGCTCTAGAACACAAACTGTCGATATAAATGGTACTAAATCATCTGGTTCTCATGTAAAAATGGGAGTTCCACAAGGGTCGATTCTTGGTCCTTTTCTATTCTTGATTTACGTTAATGACTTGCCATTCTTTGTAGAGAACTTCTGTGAAATTGTATTATTTGCAGATGATACTTCACTCATTTTTAATGTAACTAGGTGTAGAACTAATTATGAAAATGTAAATAAAGCTCTTTCAGAGGTACTCCGTTGGTTTACTATTAATAATTTACAGCTTAACGCTAAGAAAACAAAATGTATTAAATTTATATTACCAAATGTCAGAAATGAACCAACTGATATTAGAATAAACGGTGATCAATTAGAATTGGTAGATTCTACAATCTTTTTAGGCATAACCCTTGACTCAAAACTTCAATGGAATCCTCATATATCGAAATTGGCCGGTAAACTCAGTTCTGCTGCTTATGCCATTAGAAAAATTAGGCAGTTAACAGACGTTGAAACTGCTAGAACAGTTTATTTTAGTTATTTTCATAGTGTCATGTCGTATGGCGTCCTACTGTGGGGAACAGCGGCTGATATTGAAACTATATTCATTCTACAGAAACGAGCGATAAGAACAATCTATAAACTAGGATCACGAACTTCCTTAAGAAATCTTTTTAGGGAGATTGGTGTCCTGACAGTTGCATCTCAATATATTTATAATTGTATAGTTTTTGTACGTTGCAATATTAACTCCTTCACTAAACATGGTGACGTACACAATTTCAATACTAGAAATAAGACAAAACTTGTAATGCCACTGTTCAGGTTACAAAAGGTTCTTGGTTCTTTCTTGGGGCAAGGTATACACTATTATAATAAAATACCAAGTACTGTACTAGATTTACCTTTAGATAAGTTTAAAAAACATGTGAAATCTTTATTACTCAAAAAAGGTTATTATACAGTAAAAGAATATTTAGATGATAAAACAGCTTGGTTATAATAAAAACACACTATACTCTATTTGAATCATCATAATAAAATTAATTTATATAATTTTTATACTGATATGATAGCCTTTATCAACAGTGTCCTACAGATAACAAACAGCGTTGCGTTAAATAGATCACTAAGTTTTTATTTAGAGTATCTTGAGTGTGTCATGCTCTCTTTACTGTCTCTGCGGTGGTGGCGTGTGCGTCGGGTCGTTACGTTCCCTAAAATATGGTTGAGCGAAGCGATGGCTGATTCATATGTCATACTCGTGAACGGGTGCCGCCTGTGGAGGCTGGTCTGCTCACGCATACTTATCTTATTTTTAGTATTATTCACTATAATTTGACTTTGTTTTTCTTAAACAATTTTTTTCCTTTTACGATAGTACTGTAGTGGTACTGTATGACATTGTGGAAATTGCAACTGTTACCTGATGGAAATTTGTTAACGTATATTTTTTTATTTTTTTTTTGTGTTTTTTCTTTTTTTACATGTTGTGGTTGTCTTCTATATTTTTTGTGTTTATTGTAATGGAAAGTGTCCTGCTATGATAGGGCATTTTCCAATATTTTTGACGCTGTAAGGGAGAAAAGAGCTGGACACTTGCTGAGTTTCTTGCCGGTTCTTCTCAGTACAAGATCTCCCGCCCAGAGTAGACTTACGAACCGATGGCATAGTGACATTCATAAGAGCTACTTGTAGCCTAAACTGAATAAATGTTTTTGAATTTTGAATTTTGAATTTTGAAATGTTTTTTAAACTTATCTAAAGGTAAATCTAGTACAGTATTTGGTATTTTATTATAATAGTGTATACCTTGCCCCAAGAAAGAACTTAACCTAAGAACCATATAAACCACATAGCAAATCTTCTATAAACATACCTTCTCGCAGAATTGATTTGGTTAATTAACAAGCACGTGGCAAACTTCTTTTCTGTTTCACGGTCACTTATCTGGGGGCATGGCAGTGCCCCCGCAAAGTCGAGCAAAAAAGCGGCACGGCTACGGCTGTACCATCCTTTTCTTGAAACAGTTCAGGCCATTTTCGACCCCCTATATCTTCGTTGTCTATAAAACTAGAAGCCTAAATTTTTAGTAACCAAGCAGGCATTTCATTTAATTCGAACCAGTAGTTTAAGAATTATAACTAGTCAAATTTCTTAATTTTGTCACACATTCACTCACTGACTGACTGACCGATCATCAAAACTCTAAGGCATTTCTAGCAGACATAGAAGCTTTAAATTTTGAATACAATGAGTGCTTAGTGTATTTTTTTTAATTTACTTCTCTTTTGTTTCGCGGAATTTACTTTGACTTGATTTTTGTTATTTTTAATGTCAGCTATATATATTTAGCTAGTGAAATAAACACACTACCCTTAAATTTTTGTAGTGTTAACATAAATAGGTGTTAAGAAAATTAAAAAAACGTTAGTATGAAAAAAATAGTTTTATAAAAAATCTTCATACAAAACGACAATTTCATAGGTAAGGACCTAATATAATGGAATAATAGGTGTAGATATGTACCTAGATGGTACCGGAAAGGAAAAAAGTTGGACTATCTACAAAAAAATGAGATAAGTACCATCAAAAACAATCTTGTAAAAAAAACCAAGTCTCGCAACTCAGTTCTTCTACCGTAAAAAGTTGTGAGAGTCATGTAATACCCAGTTCTCAATATTCTTTTATTTTTTAAATAAATAGATTGACTTGGCAATCGCACTTAACAATCTAAATTAATATAATATATGTATTACTTGTGAGATATACTTTGTGCTTTCATGCGATGGCCATGTCAATCTATACCGTGACTGGCCAGACGACGAACGCGTTATAGGAGGTGTATAAGAAGCCGATACCTGTTCCATTAAAAATAAAAAAAACACCACCTTAATTTTTTACTTTTTTCCTAACTGAAATGGTCTTTCTGTTAATTTTTACTACGCGGCCGAGCGAAGCGACTAGCGAGTCGTTGTCTGCGCATGCGGTTGACCTTACTCGTGCGTGTAGTACATGCGAAATGCTGATAGTTCACTTTTTTATAAACGCGTAATAACTCGCGTGTTTTAAAATTTGCTATAACCTTTTTTAACTAAAAGGAATGTAGATAAGTTAATAGTTAAACTCCTTAAACGCGTCCGTCGTCTAACCTGTCACGGTGTATTTATTTAAAACATAAAAGATTTTTAATATTGAGAACTTGGTATTACATGGATCTCACAATTTTGTACGGTAGAAGAACTGAGTTGCGAGACTTGGATTTTTTTACAAGTTTGTTTTTGATGGTATTTATTATTATTAAGAAGGACGTATTTTAATGAACGCGTGCGGTGGTGTTGAGCAAGTGTAGGTATAGTTATGCTAAAGTAGTTTTTACAGCAAAGACATAAGTTTTAATTTATGCAAACCCGTTGTATTTTCATAGTAGGTACCTAATCGCTTGTGAATGATATCATGATATGTTATGATACATTAAATACATCGAACTACATAATATACCTACAATATTTGGACATTAGCACTGGTTTGGCATTGGTGGATTGAAATAAAAATACACTAATCATCAATAAATGATAGGAAGTGATTAAAAACACACTCATGTTTAATGTTTAGGTGGACTTTGCAAAGTCCACCTAAACATTTAACCATTTATTGATGATTAGTGTATTTTTATTTCAATCCACCAATGCCAAACCAGTGCTAATGTCCAAATATTGTAGGTATATTATGTAGTTCGATGTATTTAATGTATCATAACTTTTGTCTAATTTACATTTACATTTACATTAGACAAAATTACTTTTTCTTAACTGAAATGTTTCACCGTAGTGATTTAAAAAAAACTAAAAACGCGAAAAAAAATCTCAAGTCTACGTACGCTATAGCTTTTTTATGACCAAACTAAAAACTATAAAGTCTTAAATTGAAAACAATGTCAGTTAGTAGATTAATATACCTATTAGCGAAAAACCACATGATCTAAGCACATGACCTAATAAAGACGACTGATGTTACAAATTGCCTTTATCATTTCATCATGGGGGGTATCAAGACAAAACACTTTTTAACTTAGCTACATTACTTTGGAGTGATATAAATAAGTTGACTAAATTGACGTCGACAAACATTTCTCGGTAGGTTTCCTTAATTATATTTGTTATAACGTAATAATTTAAGGTTACATACGATAACCTTCGTAACTGTCTGAAATAAAAATATTCCACGCAGAATTCTTCAATACGTTCTATTCAGTATCATCAAATAGCGCCAGTCACTATTTAAAAGGATAATGATTGATTCTTTCAATGCCACCCAGAAATATTTCATAGGCACACTAGTTTACCTAAGTCCAATACTCTGGACCTACTCGTAAAACTAAAGTAGGTACAAAGACCTGTTTTACTCGCGCGTTTTACCAGGTGCAGACTTAAAATATGCCTGGGCACTATTCCCATCCTCCATGACACGGTCAACCTTAACTAAGATGCTCTCGAGTTTTTACTCACGTCAACTGACTCAAACAACTCGGAGAATCTAGAAGGGTACCGAAGAACACTTACGTGATGTCAGCCCACCCCTGCAAGAGGCTGCTCATCATCATAAGCATATAAAAGTCCCGTTCCCTTCCTATATGATGAATACTGGTGGTCCTAGTCACCCTAGTGGGACGTGAAGGGAATTTGCAGTGCATCTATTTTCTCAATGTCTATTTTATTGTGGGTAGACCGTCCATCCAGTAAAAACCTAACCTAAGCCCCTTTTCCCGAGTCCCTGTCGAGCCCTTCGGGCCTGGGAAGAGAGGCGGGAGCTGAGGGGAGAACTACTCGTACTATTCTCCGCGCCTACCTGGGCGCGGTTGTACCTACACGGCCGACGAACTTTCCACTGTATACAGTGGAAAGTTCGTCGGAAAACAAAGAACGGAAAAACTTGAGACATTTGAATTTGGTCACCCATCCGGTGATATGGGATAAGGTAAAACACATAAACTATAATATTGGGTATAGCACGCGAATTGATTCATCAGTCAGCAAGTAGCATGAAATGGGTAACCAAAAATGTATCATCTTGAGCTCCTCCGTGCTTTAGAAGGAACGTAAAGCCGTTGGTCCCGGCTGCATTAGCAGTCGTTAACAACCACCAACCCGCACTGGGCCTGCGTGGTAGTTTATGGCCCGTTCTCCCTATCCATCCATAGGGAAGGCTCGTGCCCCAGCAGTGGGGACATAAAATGAGCTGATGATGATGATGATGTTGAAATATTATTTCTATTTCTATTTCTATGTACACATATACCACATATACCTACAAGGTTACAATATATTGGCGCTGCTTATTTCAGAATGTAATATCTACAGCAGACCCACAAAAGGAAACATTACCTACAAATCAACATATGTACAGATTCATACCTATTTAGGATACAATTATTTAGAGAATTTTTAACAATGTATTTAAATTGTTAGCAATAACGCTAACCGGTGTCTGGTCGTTTCAAAGTCGCCTTGAAATCTGAAACGACGCTGAGCAGTGAAGTCGTGCTCAGTCCGTTTAACAATAACAACGGTGTCAATAACTTGAGACGATCCATTTTATTTTAGCTAATTATCGTAGCGGTGTTACAAAAATCACGCTCCCAACGAATGGTACGGAATGTTTTTATAATTTTCCCGGATATGTAAGGATGGGACGAAATAAGCATGCGGAATGCAAATTTCGAATCTCACCAGTGTTTTTGATAACGAAAATAATAAAAATACGCAAAGTATAAGTATACATTTTTCGCAAATTTTGATACGATCAAAGAACAGTTTACAAAACTGTTGAAAAAAATTCCACGAGCGAACGAGCACCAGACTCGTGCTTCTATAAGATCATTTTTGAATTATTTCTAACACATACCTATGTTTCGTGAAATGCAGTGCCTTATTCAGTTTATAAGAGCTGCCAATTAAAACTATTAACGAGTTTAACGAAATAGGAATGTTAATAGTTAAAAATAAATAAAAAACAAATCACTGAAAGTAACTGCTAATCTGCTTATTCTATTGGCCAGAGATGTCACCCATAACGATAATCCAATATTAAAAGGTTATTTCTTATCATATCAATAACCTTTTAACCCGGCTGACGTCAATGCCCCCGGACTGCGAAACCATTAACCCCCAATTAACGGATGTATTCTGCTATCAAAATGGTCTATTAAATCTATTTAGGTTCACGGTGTGAGGTATATCCAGACTTTCCTTTTAATCTATGTTTACAGATTCAGCGGAGGACGCAGCTTTTCATCTTTTGCATCTTTAAATGTGTGCTGGTACATTTATTTTTTAAATATCTTACGGGTAATCGGTGCCTTCATCTCATCTGATTTAAATGATGATGAGGCCAATGGTGGAAGCGCACTTCACCCGGACTCCTCAACTAGTGAGGCACTGGCTATCTTATCTCTAGCTGCCGGCACATAACTGCTACAAACATTGATGTTATGGCGACATATTTAGATAAGACGGTGGTAGCTAGCCAGACGGACAAACAAGCCCTAATACCAACCAAGCCAAGTACCCAAACATGTCCCCTCCACAGGGAATCGAACCCGGGACCTCTGGGTCTGAGACGGGTGGTCTTAGTCTTAAGACCACCGGTCTCATTAGACAATTAGACCACAGATGCGGTTAAAATGTTCTTATATGCTAGATTCGCAGCACATAACGCATTGTGTTAGACCCGTATGATTTTGATAGATACTTATGATAGACCAAATAACTAATGAAAAATTAAGAAATTAAAACGTTAAAAATATATACATTTTATATTACAGCTTATTTTTGCCTAGCTGGTTCGCTGACGTGGCCACCTCTAATTCCTTTCACTCTATACTATTTCGTGCATTTCTGATTTATATTATAGATTTATAGATTTATATTGCGCCTGCGGCTTTTCTTACATCCGAATAACTATATAATAGACTAGCGGCCCGCCCCGGCTTCGCACGGATGTACTTTTATTTTTATTATTTTTTTAATATAGCCTATGTTACTCAGCGCTAACGTAGCATTCTAATGGTGAAAGAATTTTTAAATCGGTCCAGTAGTTTTTGAGTTTATCCGTTGCAAACATACATACATACAAAAATACAAAGCTTTCCTCTTTATAATATTAGTATAGATAGAAGTTAAACCTAAAAACCATGCCAGTGACATAAAAGAGTGTTGTGTCACTGGCATGGTTTTAAGTTTGAAGAAGTATCCTGCCCTCTGACTATGAGCTCTTATAGCTATATTATTGCAGTTGTGAAAAAGAGACGCGAGTATATTCGCCGCTACACGCGTCTCGTTTTCACAACTGCAATAATAGGTACCTATAAGAGCTTGTGGTTACACCGTATCGTTATAACCGCCCGAATTGTTACTGGGTGCTTAGTGCGATTTCATTAACAAAAACTAAAATTCGTATCATATTGAAGCACTGCCTCCTGAATAAACGAGGAGAGTTTAAAAATCCATACCAATTCTCGTTTTCGTTAACGTGATCGAATGGCCAATGAAACTCACACTCGGCACCCTGATATCATGGTTCCTAGTGCTAGTTTTATTTGTCTCACGTATGTTTATCAATGTCATGGTGAGTAGGGCCACTTATCGCAGGCAGCGGCGACAGATAAAGCGCCTTTCATGACTTATCTTAGTTGTAGGTATTATTTTTCACTGAGTAGGTACTTTCTGTTTCTATACTTTTTCAAACCCAACCTCTTTTTTATACAAATCCATTTGCATTTACCTTAAGTAGAAACAGCGTAGGTAGGTACTCTCCCCGTTTATGAACAAAGTTTTCGAACATTTCAGGCTAAAAATAACTTATAAAAGTGGTTATGACGGCTTCATGCTTCGTAAATAAAGTGTGGGTTTGTTTATACAACCCAGAAAAACACTCATGCACGTGATCAATGGATCGAAGCCAACATTTTACGCAAAAAGGGGTGTGTTCTTTGTGTGAATTCTATATAGATCATTTTTCTCTCATTTCTTCCGTTTAGAATGATATAGGTCACAACTATTCATCAGTCATCAATCATCATGTAGGTATAAACTAACATGGTCGTTCACTATCAGCTGTGCCGAAAAAATGGATAGGTAGGTAGGTATAGATCGCGCCAAACTTCTAGTCCCTTCTGAAGTTGGCGCGATTCGCGTCGCAGTAGTAAAAAATAGGCTATAGTATGGCGAAGGCGGGGACGAGCGGTAGGGCCTGACTGTACAGCTGCGCAACGAAGCAACTTCAGAGGGGACTAGAAGTTTGGCGCGATCTGTACCTACTCAACGACAGCAAAAACATGATCCCGCAAACTATTATCGATCTTTAAGTGGCAGTCGAAATCGCAACAATTTGCAATTTATCGCTACCGAAACGTATATTTCGTATTACGAAACGTAGAATGCTACGATAGCGCCACAAGTGAGCGATTGACGAACTAAAAGTGAAAGACGGGGCGCTCTAAAATAAACCGACCGATTGTAGTAGACATGCGCAAAACACTTCACTGAAGTGTAAAGAATGGTATAGTTCAATTGGACCGTGTTGTGCCAGATCATACCAATCCACAACTTGGCCAAAATTGAGTTATTTACACTATCCAACGTGAAATTATCTCTATTTTCATGTGGCTAAGTTTGATTTCAATCTGACATGTACAGCCAATGTTATCAAAAAATAAAGGAAGGCCGGAACCAACCCACATTATGAATAAACTTGTTTTTTTTTTGCCGATACACGACATGCCGCTTGGAACTCTTCTTGCTGCAAAACATATTGCGCGAATGTACCAAAAGCACTTGGTATATTTTGGCAATTAAATTCGCAACAGAATAACTCTGCCAAAATGTGCCAAAAATACTTGGTATATTTTGGCAATAAAATTCTCGTCAATGTATCAGTCAAAACATTCCAAGCTTCTTGTAATATAACAATTCTGTTTTAAAATAACTTTGCCAAAATGTGCCAAAAATACTTGGTATATTTTGGCAATAAAATTCTCGTCAATGTATCAGTCAAAACATTCCAAGCTTCTTGTAATATAACAATTCTGTTTTAAAATAACTCTGCCAAAAGGTGCCAAAAATACTTGGTATATTTTGGCAATAAAATTCTCATCAATGTCTCAGTCAAAGCATTACAAGTTTCTTGTAATAAAACAATTTTGTATTAAAACAATTATGCCAAAATGTGCCAAGAAGTTTGGTTGATATGGATTTGAAATAATAATATTTCGCCTAAATGCTTAAAAAACAGTGAATAAGAATTTACGTTCAAAACTTTGAAGTTCTTTGTTTATATTTTAAGTTTGCAGTGGTGATGCTAATAGTTTTATGTAGATATATGTATTTAATAAATTTCTGTGTAAAAATATCAAAATTGAACGCAGCTTTTGTTTTTTTTTTATATTGGCAATACTGTAGCAGCGCTGTCAGTTCTCGTATCCATCAGCTGTTTCAGTATTTCGTAAGTTAACCGACTTGTTCAATAGTTAAATTACAAATTTAAAAATGGAACACTACGGAGTACTTAAAGGTGCAGTTATAGGATATGAATCGTCCGACAATGACAGTGGTAAGTAGTACATACTCGTACTATACTTTGTTGAAAGTTACTTAATATCCAAATTGTTAAGTGTGCATAATTTTTTTTCAGACAATACCAAATTCGCCAGATAGGCATATTGCTATACAAGAGTCTCCACAAAGAAATCGGTATCAACAAAATAAGTACCTAATCACCTTACTAATCACATTTCTCCTTAGGTACTGCCTAGTTTTATTGATCAAGCTTTTATTTACAAATAACTCCTTATTATTATAGACAGTATTGTTGTATTATGAAAACTAACGTCGTGAAACATATTTCCGTGTTATTCATAAAAAGTTGAGCCCACTTTAACGGCGTTTAAGAGGTTTAAGGTAAAACGTCTTGCATGTGGCGGGAAATTTAAATTTTTCGAGTATTTATTGTTTATTCCCTTTGTAGAACAATATAATTAAATCTTTTAGTGGTCTATAGACGTAGTAATTCATATGTCACATTGTGTTATCTATGTTTTTGTGTATAAAATAAGACATACTTATTTAAATAAATTGTTCTACGAAGGGTATAAAAAACAAAAACTTGAAATAATTAAATTTCCCGCCCGATGCGTGCCGTTCTACCTCAAACCGTCCCCCCAACCGCCTAACGCTCTCGCTTTCAATCGCTTTGAAAGCGAGGCCCTCGCATCGCTTTCTAATATAATATCGAAATATAATATCAAATAATATCGAAAGCTATAGCCTATAGCTTTCGATATTGCTTTCGAAATGACAAGATGACGCCTCCTCCTCGCCTCGCCTTCAAAGCGATCGAAAGCGAGAGAGTTAGGCGGTCGACCCCCGTGTTTGTTAAAAATCTTTATTTACAATCGTCTAATAGCGTAACATCTTAACAGCTTAATATACGGCTAACATGCTATTAAAATGGCCTCGGACCTTGTTTAAGCCTAAAAATTGGAGATTGACAAAACATTAAGTAACAAATTCTTGATAAAAATAGTAATAGATTAAAAAATTGATAATATTATTTTAGTGAATTTTTATGTTATGAAAGAGTGTCACTCATTATCTACCCTATCTATTTTATAATTTGTTTCTTGCTTTAGGTCCATCTTTGTGCAGCGGATACGAAGATATTTTAAGTATCGAAGCTGAAGTTCAATCTGATATTGCTACAAATAAAAGCTGCCCCATGCAAGTATTGAACACGGCTTCTTTTTCTACAACTCCTAACTCGCCTGCTTACTCACCCCCTACTCCTGGACTGCTCCTGCAGAACGAACCGCACAGCATCGAACCACCTGCTTACTCGCCTCTTACTCCTGGACTGCTCCTGCAGAATGAACCCCGCAGCATCGAAGCATCTGCTTACTCACCCCTTACTTCTGAACAGCTCCTGCAGAACGAACCGCGCAGCATCAAAGCATCTGCTTACTCACCTCTTACTCCTGGACCGCTCCTGCAGAAATAACCGCGCAGTATCGAACCACCTGCTTACCCACCTGCTTACCCACCTCTTACTTCTGAACTGCTCTGCAGAATGAACCCCCCAGCATCGAAGCACCTGCTTACTCACCTCTTACTCCTGGACCGCACCTGCAGAAAGAATCGCGCAGCATCGAACCACCTGCTTACCCACCTCTTTCTTCTGAACTGCTCCCGCAGAATGAACCCCCCAGCATCGAAGCACCTGCTTACTCACCTCTTACTCCTGGACCGCTCCTGCAGAACAAACCGCGCAGCATAGAAGCACCTGCTTACTCACCCCTTACTCCTAAAGAAACAAAATCCAAAAAGAACCCTAATGCATGTTCGTTATCGAAGGTGGTGGTTGCAGATATTACAGATCAGTTATTATCATCCAATAGTAAAATGATATGTGCGTCTCCTGTTCCGTCTATGTCACCTGAAACAAAGAAGCTATTTCAAGTATTAGTGGGTGGTGGTTTTGACAGCGACGATTCATTAAAAGACCCAAATTACGAAATTGACAAAGATGAAACTGACTGCAGTGATTTTGAAGAAGGACCAAGGAGTTTTCAAAGAATCAATGTCGAATCTGTAATAAACCAAGTACCTGGAAAAACAATACCAAAAAAGAAAACCAAGAAACAGAGTCATTCAAAGCCAAGAAATGAACAACATAATGATTTAGACCAAATTGAGAAAGATATTTGCGCAGAGAATGAAGTACGTAATGAGGTAGAGAATGGTACTGATAATGAGATAGATGGTGCTCGGGACACGAACGATATAGAAAATGAAGACATTGATACTAGAAAAGGAAGACCCAAGAAAGGCAGAAAACGCAAAGGAATCTTCTCAAGAAATGAATTAAAGCAAAGAAAGTTTGATAACAAGCCCTATACTGACCGAAATATACACAGTTTTCTGATAATCCTTACAAAACATAAACTTGCAAGGTGTTTCGATTTTTCTGATGAGAAGTGAATATATTTAATAAAGTTTACTTTGTTCTTTTGTTGTTTTCTTTTCGATATTATGAACATGACATATTATTATTATATGTGACATATTGTGTCATTTGACTATCAAAAGTCATTTTGATACGTCAAATGTCTTCTAATGAGTATTTACTGCATTCTCTTTATGGTTTGTAAAAAATATAGGTAATTGTTAATTCTTTAATCTATTTTTTATTGTAATATTGATTTCAACCATTTCGTGTGTAATAGACTGTTAAACTGTATTAATAAATATTTACTGTTGATAATAAATACAAAACAAAGTAAACTTTACTAAACTATATATTTAGTAAAGTTTACTTTGCTCTATTCATGTTCTTTATGCCTGTCACGTTGTCTAGAAATTAGAATTTGTTTTTTTTTTAATATACAGTAATTTGTTTTATATTGCATTTTATTTTCTTTATAATTGATTTATCATTGGCAATAGCGTATTTTTAACCCCAAAATATGAATAAAAAACAAATGTACCGAAAAATGTTACTGGTACCTTTTGGACTTATTTGCTAATTGCCATTCGTATGAAAAATCATGTTTTGTCAGAATGTACCAAGTGAGTTAAATGTATTTTTCTCAATTTTTTACCTAATATATTGATTGTTTATGTCATAATCTAAAACAATACTTCCACATCTTCACAATGTTGAAACTTTTTAAGACATAATTAAATAAAAACAATAGATAACTTATGTCAAACTTAAAACTTAAATATCTCAGAACAAGGGTGGTGTGGATTGGTAGCCTTTGGCACAACACGGTCCAATTGGACTAGATGAAGTAGGTATATCACTCATCTAGTTCATTTAGTTCACTTGACTCAGTACTTCAGTAGTCCCTTTGAGTCACCCTGTCATTAAGTTCAATCGCGTCATTTCATTCGTTTAGTTCAATCTGTTTCGTAGTTCTAATGATTGAAATAAGCCTAATGTGTCATATCGTAAGACGTCAAATTGAGTGCGGGCAGACTCCGACTCCGACCGGTGCAACTGTCTCGTTTCCGCACGCGCTGTTCGTAATCTATCTGTTTGCTTTACTCTCCTTCAGTGAAGTGTGAACTAAATAAAGTATATACCTACTGAAGTAATTGGGAGCCGAATGAACGAGTGAAGGAGTTATACTTGCTAAGTGGACAGTCCAATTAAAGGATTCATTCATGAACGACTCATCTCTAGATTGTAGCAACCGCAACCAGTAGCAGTCGCGTTGCCATTGTGCAATTAGCAACTGGTTGCTTTTTTCGGTAATAGGTACTTAAGTGTAATAAGAACCAACACAGTAGGTAACCCTGTGACATCAAAAATCACTTGATGACCCCATTTCTAATATTAAAAAGAAAAAAGTGTTGATCACTGGTTCGTTATCACTTCTGCCACTACTTATTATATTACTAGCACTTAACTCGCGACTTCGTCCGCGTTGATTTGGGATTCTAAAAATAATATTTTTTTAAATAAAATATGCCTATGTTACTCGCAAGGCATGTAGCATTTTATCAGTGAAAAAAATTTTGGAATTGGTCCAGTAGTTCCAGAGATTACCCTCCGCAAACAAACAAATAAAATCACAAACTTTTTACCTCTTTATTAATATTACATTATTGGGTTCATAATCTAGTTCTTTCTCTTTACATGGCTGTCTTCATAGTTTATTTCATAAGCTTTAAAAAAAACATTGCCAAATTTTCTATTTCGCATAATACTAGAAAGGTATGCCAACGACCTTTTCTCATTCATGAAATCATGACAAATGTCCAAGTCAACACTTCAAAAGATGTAGGATATTTTTGGAGTTTTCTTACAGTAATTTCCAAAACGATATATGTATACAAAAATATATTACAAATTTAAATTATTTAATGCACACATGCATGAACATGTAAAATAGTGTAGGTACCTACAATACAAACAACAAAACATTATTTCAACAATGAACAAATGATTTGAACAAGAGTTCAGACCGTGTTCTAAGTTGTGACCGGAGAATTTGTCTGCATATGCATATCAACTTCAGGAATAAATTGCTTTAAGCTCCTATAAGTATAGTCAAATCGGAGCAACAAACTGGGTGCCTAGTGAGTTTCATTGGCCAATTCGATCACGTTAGTAAATACGAGAATTTGTATTGCAAAATTTTAACTATTCTCTTAGGTCGCCGAGAGGCGCTGCTTCAATGCCATACTAATTTTCGTTATCGTAAACGTAATCGAGCGAATACGGATAGTAAGCAAAACTCATACTAGGCACTCTGACCACCGTCCCCCTGCTTGATCCGATCCGAACCCTTCGGAGAATCTAGTAGGGCACGAATGTAGTAAACCTCCGAAGGCGATTCGTTTCACACGGCTTGAGGAACTCTTGAAGTTTCTCGCCGCCCCCAAACAAGTCCGGTGAAGCTGAAAATGCCATATGAGGCAATCAGCAAACTCAAAAAAAAAAGAGCTGGCCCCTCAGGTAGGTCATAAATAAATTGAAATTAGGAAAAGTTAGCTTACCTACCGTTTTCTATACTAATATTATAAAGAGGAAACCTTTGTATGGTTGTATATATGTATGTATGTATGCTGGATACGAGCAGCACAAAACCGGTCGTTGTGGAGATCCTTGGGGGGAGGCCTTTGTCCAGCAGTGGACGTCTTTTGGCTGAGATGATGATGATGATGATGTATGTATGTATGTTTGCAACGAATAAACTCAAAAACTACTGGACCGATTTAAAAAAATATTTCACCATTAGAATGCTACATTAGCGCTGAGTAACATAGGCTATATTAAAAAAATGTCCACCCGTGCGTAGCAGGGACGGGCCGCTAGTTAACAATAAAGTATGTTTCGACAAACACCGTCAATTCAGGTTAAATAATATAAATACATTTTGGCCATTTATTGCAATCAACAAAATTTAATGCACACTATACTATACCCCTCCTATTTATAGAAACGTTCAATATAAATGAAGTTTAAAACAACGTCACAAAGTGTTGACACACCCGCGCCGATGTTACGCTACCGAAATAGATGGGTGTGCACGCCAAGCCTGCTATTGAGTCGCCAACTTTGTGTCGAAGAGCGACAATGAACTAATCCAACAAGCACTTATTATATTATATCATTACTTATCATCATCATCAGCACCACCACTATATTTTTTATGCTTGGGCACGCGCATTCCTATGGATGGAGACAACAGGTAGAATGGGCCATAGACCAACCAATGGGCAGGCCCAGTGCAGATTGACGGTTGTTAACGACAGCTAATGACGCCTCGGTAGTCGAGTGGCAAAGGTCCCGGGTTCAATTCCCAGGTAGTGTCTGATTTTTCGATGCAAAGCCTGGGTTTGTGATCCCCAACCCACATTTGGCAAGCGTGGTGATGACTTGATTTCAATGATGGAGGCCTTTGCCCAGCAGTGGGACAGTTATAGGCTATTAACTTACTAATGTAGCAGGGACCAACGGCTTTACGTGCCTTCCGAAGCACTATGCGCGAGATGATACATTTTTGGTCATCCATTTAACGACCGGTCTTTGCAATTGCTTTCATAATCAATAAGCCTATAAATCCATTGATGGACATAGGCCTCTCCCAGTACACGCCATGGAGCACGAGCGGCTACTCTCGTCCAGCTCTTGGCAGCCACTTTGCGAAGATCGTCGCTCCACCTAGTCTGAGGGATGTCTTTATACTTTCCGATATCCTGTACAAACTTTAAAGATCCATATTTTTCAAAACAATAAGCCTGTTCTAATAAAACTTTGTATGGTAAAGGAAAATATAGAGACCTATGTTATATCTACATAACCATAATAATTTATAAAATAAAAAATTATAACAATGCATCTACATTTACATAGTTAATTATCAAAACAAGAGGTTAACATAAACTAATGTAGAAAGCTACATCAAAAGCTAATTCTAAAGCCATGTAAAGCCAACTAGGGCAAAGAAACATGTAAGAGGTAGTTTCATTGTTATTCTATTGACTTACGTATAGGCGTGTTGACGAAAACAAAATTACCTCCTAAACATTAATTTGCAAATGACGTCACGTAACAAATCGCCAAATAAATAACAACTTTTTAATTTCAGTTATCTAAAAACTGGTTCTTATAAACTATCACACATTTTTCATTAATTATCTTCATATATAAAAATCTTCTGTGCGTGTGTATGTTATTGAACTCCTTCTAAACGGCTGGACCGATTTGGATGAAATTTTCTGTGTGTGTTCAAGTGGATTCGAGAATGGTTTAGATTTACAATTGGACCCGGTATGTGGCGCTGCTATAGGGGTCCATCATGGGATACGGGTGTTCTTAAGCGGACGAATGATTTGTTTGTTTTGTTGTCATGGAAACTGTCAAAGCGGTACGAAGTCCGCCGGTCAGCTAGTATCAATATAAATTATAAAAGTTTATTTTTCGTAAGGGATAAATGAAATAATACAATATGTTATCATCTTTTTATTTTAATAAATAAACAACTTTAGACACTTTTATCTACGCTAATTGTCAGTACTTACTTATACATAAAAAAGATAAATTTAAAACATTTGAGAATCACAGATATATTTAACGTTTACAACCATTATTTTTACAGTAAGAGTATTCTCTTTTATATTCATAGATCGCCATTATGTTTTACAATAGCAGTTACTCTCTCAATATGAAGTATCAAATAGTGTATCCAGAATATATATTTTTACATGACACTACTCATATTTTATTAGATTTTAGATTAATTAGGTTAGCTTTATTAATGATTTAATAAGTCCACAACGCATGTTGTGGCTGTCTTTAATTGAAAACTATGGTTAGTAAAGGCTTATGTTTGTAACAGTATCATTGTTTTGCTAGTACTTATATGTTTTTGTTGACTGTCCAAATAATAAATAAATAAATAAATAAAATAAATCATCATCCTATAAAAGTCCCTGCTGGGTTCAGACCGTGGGGCTTACTGTCTAATTTGAAACTCTACCACGATACCTTTCAACGCTTGTCATTTTGCAAAGACGATTCTTAATAAATGTCAAATTAACGATGTCATTCATTCAACACTTCGATTAATTATGTACTAGATCCCCGATGAACGCTTGAAAAACGGTAGCCGACTTTGTGGCCACGGAGCCACATAATGACGTTTGTGCTGATGACAGATAATATTAAGTACAAATATTTTGCAACCTTAATTAATCTTTATGTTCAAGAATTAAGGTTCACAGTAAGCTGAAAGTTGTTGATGTTAAAATGTTCAAATAATTTTTAACGCAAATTTTGTTGCGAACAAATTACAAAAACACTAATGTTGAAAAAATTTTTTGTTGATGTTATCCAATTTTTTGTCAGATTTTGTTATTCGAAATTTAAATGTATAGGATGAGCAAACAGGATCAATGTCGAGATGCATTTTTGTACCGGATCCTTTATCTAGCATTTGATCGAAGATTCAACATCAACATCATTAAAAAACGCGTCGCGATCGCAATCACTGTTACTTGTGAGTTAATTTGAAGTTCTTGAATAGCTTCCAAATGTCAAATTGAAAGGTATCGTGATAGAGGTTGAAATTAGATAGCCCCAGGCCAAGACGCCCCCAGACCAACGACGCTGGCTAAATTTGGCGGGACCAATTTTTACATGTCCCATATAAATATATTCTGTAACATAGACAAGGATTGTGCTTGAGTATCATTTGTTGCAGTCAGATCTACTGTGACGTATTTCGCTGCTTGCAATATCTTGAGGCAAGAGGCGTTCTCTGGGGGTAGTTTGTGACAAAGCTGCGTAGTTAAACCCTTAGCGCAGTCGTAGTGGAAGACCAAAGGATCCAGGATGTCGGTCAGATCAGCGGGAGTGAGCAGGCAACACATGTGTGCAAGCGAGACGCATAACTGGAACAACGAATACGGTATGAACAATCCCTCCTTCATCATCAGTTCATTTTATGTCCCCACTGCTGGGGCACGAGCCTTTCCTTATGGATGGATAGGGAGAACGAACCATAAACCACCACGCGGGCCCAGTGCGGATTGGTGGTTGTTATCGACTGCTAATGCAGCCGGGACCAACGGCTTTACGTGCCTTCCGAAGCACGGAGGAGCTCGAGATGATATATTTTTGGTCACCCATCCGATGACCGGCCTTTGCGAAAGTTGCTTAACCTCAGCACTCACAGACCGGGCGCGTAACCACTGCGCCATTGAGCTCCAATCCCTCCTTATTTCACTAATTTTCATTCACAAGGGTGAGCAGACAAGGCTATAATATAATATACTATGAGAAATCAGGATGGTAAGTCTGAATCTATCAGAGATGTATAAAGTTCTATGGAATAAACATGTCATAGATATAAAGTATGTATACCGTCGGGGCCACTGATGGTTATAAGGTACTGTACCTAGTCCCGAAGAGCTCGGCAGGGCAAGGGCGAAGTGAGGCATGCTCATCAAAATCTCCAGCACTTCTCCAGACTGGGTATGAAAAAACTAACCTGCTCAATGAGATTGTCCTTATGCTTGTACTCGGTAAAGTCGTCGACATTAGCAGCGTTCTCCATAGCTTCCATAAGGCCGCGCCACACGCCCGTGAAGTGTTCGGCGTAGTGCGCGCGCGCGGCCGGCGCCCGCAGCGCCATCGCGGCGTTTATGCGCACCTTTAGATTCTTGCAGTCGCGGCTTAAGGCGCATAGGTTAGGGAACACTTGCCTCTGATGTTGAAAAAAAAGAATATAAGTACCTTAATTTGTAGGAAATCGTCAAAAGCACATACTGTTTTAAATACACTTTATTTATAATTAATTATCTGCGAAATTGATTTTTGAAATGATGATAAGGGCGAAGTGGAAGCGCACTTCACCCGGAATCCTCAACTACTGAGGCACAGGCTATATTATGTCTAGCTGCCAGAAAACAACACATATTTAGAAAAGATGGTGGTAGCTAGCCAGGCGTACAAACAAGCTCTACCACCAACCAACAATCTGGGTCTGAGACCGATGGTCTTAACCAATAGACCAAAGAGGCAGTTACATGTTGACAGTGTGTAGTGCGTCACCTGCTCTTGCCTATCTATATATTTATAAAAATCAATTGCTGTTCGTTTGAGTCGGTAAAACTCAAGAATGGCTGGACCGATTTGGCTAATTTTAATTTTGAAATATTTGTGGAAGTTCAGGGAAGGTTTTAAACGGTTAGAAACATAAACAATAAGTAACGGAAAATACTAAAAACCACAATTAAATTTTCCAATACATAATGATTTGTTTGTTTTGTTGTCATGGAAACCAGTCGTTGAAAACTTGCGGAATCAACTTGGAGTTTCCCTGTTTCGCACATGAGCAATCATTATTTACGCACCGCAAAAAAAGACAAACAATATTGTACATCAGAAAGCTTTAAATTGATTAAGTGTATAACTGTGTTGCGTTTAATGTAGATAAAAATTTTGTTTTAAGTTTTATTTTTCACAAATACATGTAGGTGATACGAAGTTCACCGGGTCATCTAGTAATTAATAAAAATAAATAAAAAATCTCTTTTACAAGCAACATGATCGAGTTTAAGATGGACTACTAATTGATTTAATAATGTGATCAGTGCCAGATCAAATTTTGAATAGAAGGTAGCTGTTGCTCGGAAAAATATCTAAAGATCGATATTCGTATGTTAGTTTATCAACTGGATAACATTACTTAAGCTTATGAATTACAAGGAAGGAAAATAATTGAGTATTCAATACAAAAGACTAAGAAAATTTAATGTCTGTGGTTAAGGCGAAGGGTAAGGCACACTAGCGCCGCTAATGGATTTAATTTGATAACTGCGAAACTGTATTTTTTTTTCAAACTTTGCGGACCTTCCGACACTAGGCAAACATCTATTATTTAATAACTGTGTACTACTTTTAGGTTTGTTTTTGTATTAATTCGCTGACACCAACAATGGCCATTGTTTGTGAATAAATGCGATAGCCCGTTTTGTGAATGAACCACGCAACAAAAAGTAGTGCACAATTATTAAATAAATACTATGGATGCTTTCCTGTTGTCGGACGGTACGCAATGTTTAAAAAAAGATCCGGTCCGTTAGTAATTGTCAAATTATCAATTAGTGGCGCTAGTGTGCCTTACCCTTCGCCTTAAGAATAGTTTCTTATTGAATATAAAACATGCGCTTTGGTTAAGGTGATGCGGATCAGACCATTGGTTTTCCTTAAACTTCATAACATGATGAAATACTACATATTAGTTCATTCTTCATACAATTTATAAAGTTATCACTAGTGCCAGGCTACTGAGACACGATTATATAAGTTCTAGAAAAACAAATCGAGGCCCAGTTCTTACAATCCAAAACTGTATAACATAATATACAAACACTTAAAAAAATTACATCCTCAGCTAATAACAACTTCCTTCACACAACTCTTAATAAAAATCAGCACTTGAAAGAGAACACTCGCTCCAAGTGGGACTCGAGCCCTCGACAATTCGCAATCCGAGCGAATGCTCGTCTTCACACTAATATTACAAATGCGAAAGTTTGGGTGTATGTGTGTGTATATTTGTTGCTTTTTCACGATGCAACGGATAGATGGATTTGGATGAAATTCGGCATACAGTTAGTTTATAACCTGGATTAACACATAGGATTTTATCCCGATATTCCCACGGGAACGGGAACCACGCGGGTGAAACTGCTGGCGGCCGCTAGTATTATAATATAAGGCCTCGGTGGTTTAGTATAATTGCGCTCGGCCCCATACCCGAAGGTCCGAGTTCAATTCTCAGTTCGGACAGTGTGCTTCGATTTTTCGATGCATAACCCGGGTTTGTGATCACCAACCCGCATTTGGCAAGCGTGGTGATTAAGCCTTTTCAATTCAATTCAATTTATTTATTTCAGCCTTTAAAAACATTACAGCCATATAAACTATTATAAAAGTTCAATAAAATTAAAATTACAATAAATTAGGATTATTAAAATTAATTATAATAATACATTCAAATAATAACAATAACAATAATTATAATAATAATAAAATAATCACAAATAATAGTCTAGAATAATAACAACGACAACAAAGACATTAACCCTTCATAGTGTGCACCTTTGTCCAATGTTCCATAAAAACGCTGTCGAAATCCATCCTTCCTGCAATAACCTTTAGGTAGCTGTTGGCGCTGCCACGCACCCGACGCATCAAAGATGATGAATGGTTGCGAATGATCGCGTAAAAATCATCGACGCGTGCCTCTGCGATCATTCCAGACGCGCTACAGAAGCTCGGCAGCCCCATAAGCACCCTAAAAGCCTACCTATCAATTGTAGTGATGACTTGATATCAATGATGGAAGACTTTTCCCAGCGGTAGGACAGTTACAGGCTATTTACTACTCTTCTAGGTGCTATTTAAATTTCGACATAAGTCTAGAGTTGTAAATGCGAAAAAACGATTCGAAATTGGAAATAATATTTTTCAATTTGATTTACCTGCCACCCATTGAAGCATAAGAACAGATGTTCGTTCTTCATAGCGTTGCCCATTGCGTAGCAAGCATTCCACCGCACCTTCATGTTGCTGACCTTGCACGCGCAGTCCAATAGCTTCCCTATTGCTGTCTCGCATAAGGCCTTCATTTGCGGATCACGCTGGAGATTCTCGCTCTTAATCACACGTAATAGATTGCCTAGACCACGTGTTGCACTCATTTTGACCTGAAAACAAGTTGACCAGATGAAATTAAACTTTCTATTTCACATACTATTCTATCATGACGTTTTGACTCTTTGCAGGCTCCGTGATCGCAGGGCAACTGGATAAAGTAATAATAATACATACGTAAAATACACTTTTGTCGAACACAATAAGTCGATAAGCTTAGTAGAAAGTATTCGGTTCATCATAAAAAGTATTTTTTATTTTTATTTTATCGCATTTTTTTTTAACTTTCGCCACGAGATTTACGGTTACTTATTGTTTATTATGTCGTGCTGATATGTATTACTAGACACGTGTTGCAATTAAAACTATAAATACTGTATCAGCTTTTATTATGACAACAAACTACAGAACGGATAAAATAAAAGCTATGTAAAATATTCACATATTTTTCATATATAACTTGATTAATTATAACATTCTTAAATCTTTACAGACTAAGAATTTTACCACTTAGGTACAATTTAAAGACTATCATTTGAATAAACATTTTTAAACACTTTTTCAAACAAATTAATACTACTCAATCAAAAATCGAAAACATACAACTTCTATAAATACGTAAACAAACAATTTCATCTAATCTTACCTTATCGTTATCCGCAGCGCACTTTATGCTGACCTCGAGCAAGCGGCGCAAGAGGTCGGCGTCGATACAATCCAACTCCGGTTCATCCCTGTTACAACGGGTTCTAAGTTCAGCACGGCCAAATCAACATTGCGCAGTTACACGTTTATCACGTTTATTGTGTAATGTTGAAGTTATCTAGCAACTATATTGATATGATACATAAAATTATAATTGATCTAAATGTTTATATTTTCAGTGCTGGCAATTTTATAAAATATATATATAAAATAAATAAATATTTATTATATTTAAGTATAACTGGGCCTGCCACTGATGACGGGCTCTTTGCATAGATGCAAGCTGTTATTTTACAACTTTTTATTGGAAAGAGATGCCTTTTGGCCGCAGATTGCCTTTACAGCGTAACCAAACTTTTAGGGCTGCGAAAAAATAAAGTTTTCTCAAGCCATAGTATTCGAAGACCCTCAGACAGTTTCTAGAGAGGATGGCATCACGCAAGCGTGTCCGTCCCGTCCGATCCTCCAAATGCCACTACACATTTACAGAATACAACTAAACTTGCACACTCGCTTAGGCCCCAGACCCTACGCGTAGAACAAGGGTACGACGACCCGGTTCACACGCGCTCTATACAAGGTATGTACCTGGGCGCTTCTCCCCTCACTTCTCACCAAGACCCGGTCGACTCGAGTAGGACCTCGGGTCTTAGACTTTGCAGGCGCCTTCAGGTTCTGTCGATCCGGGTGCGTTTCGAACCCCTCGGAGAATACAGTAGGGAAAAAGGACGTGCGTGATGCCATTCCCTGTAGAAAACTTCTAACGGTCTTTTACTTCACACGGCTTGCGTTTCTCGCCGTCCCTAAAAAGTTCAGTGACGCTGAAAATGCCGTCTAAGGCAATTAGCTTCTAAAACTCTCTCGAAAAAAAAGCAAGCTTGCTCCCGTCCCCTACTACTCTTCGCGGCGTTCGAAACGGAACGGAGATCGGAACAACCCGTGCGCGCTTCTAAAAGACCTCGGCTTGGATTGACCGAGTCGTTGGGATGGGCCCTTCAGTCACGGCGCTTGTGCACAGAGAATTTATTCACCCTTTAGTAGGATCCTCCTTCCCCCTCACTCATTAGAAGAAAGAGACGCCCACATTATGACGAAAGAAAGCTACAGTATGCAAGGTGGTTAATTAAAATCCTAGTGTGTAATATAGAGTAAGCTTACATATTTAGAACTAGAGCGTCGCTGAGGTTGCCCAGCGCCCACGCAGCTTTGGTCCGCACCACCAAGATCGGTTCCGCCAACGCTCGCAGGACATTTTCACCGCAATCGCTCACGAAATGAATGTCCTGTAACAAAATATTAAAATAAAATCCGCGCAGAACAGAACAAAACAAAGCGTGAAAGAGTTAATTTAGTTACATAACTTAAGGGGGTGCAGTGCGGGCGCAAAACTGCGAGTTTCAAGTTTCTTTATGATAGCGAGCGAGCGGCGCGTGGCAGTGTTGTGACAACGGCGCACGACTACGAATACGCACGCACACTAATATCTGTACAGAGTAGGCTGGTGATTTAATTAGAGCAATGTTTACTTTCGTAAAATCATAGGCGTTTGGGTAAAAAATAATAAAAGTCTTAGTATTTTCATATTCATGTTTTTTAATTGAAAAATAAGACAACAGTGACCTGCGGAATATCAATACAAACATTTTGGTGTCGGATCATTGTTTCATTTGTGCTATATTTACAAAGTTTCTGAAGAAATAAGTTTTTAGATATCATTATTTTACGTATTGTTTATGCAGTTTCTGGGTATTTGTTTCAAATTCCAAGACAACCACGACCTTGTGAAAGGATCAAGCTAACCTACACTAGTCCTTTTAATGTATAAGACCTATTCAGCGCCTAGCACCAGTGACTTAAAAACACGTAAATTTTTAAATTCCGCGCTGCACCCCCTTAATTAAAAAAAAATACAATTTATATGAGACACTCGTTAGCGCAGTGCGCAGTGCATTAGTAGTCGTTAACAACTACCAATCCGCACTGGGCCCGCGTGGTGGTGGTATATGGCCCGTTCTCCGAGTGGTGTTCCCATGGTATGGCGGTTGTCCCAGCAGTGGGGACATAGAATAAGCTGGTGACGGTGACGTCTTAACTTATAAGTCTTATAAATCTTTTATTTCAGAGCATCGATCCATATCCGCAGAATACCAGCGTTGTCCGCAGAATACCAGCGTTGTGGCCTGGTGATCTCCTTAGGTCTTGACACATGCTGAGCGGTTGCCTTTTTGGTTCTGGAACCTCTAAATTTGCGTAATATGCGTGATGTATTTTTTTATTTAGTTTTATGAACCAAAAAAACTTTATTTTCTTCTTTCTTCTTCTTTTCATATTATGTATGTTAGTAACAATGGAACTTAATAACTATGTTAGTATTAAACAAAATCAAGAATTTATTATATGTTTTATTTAGGTACACTCGGGTTTATTACCAATCACATTCAGAATTCTGTTGGCGCTCCCACGAAACCTTTATTTTTTGTGACAGTAAAAAATTCGTCGGCCGGCGCATCAGTGACTTCGAGTGAGCGATTCTTCTGCGCATTATTGCGTGGAAGTTGTCCATGCGAGCATCGGCGAACATACCTGAGGCACTGCAGTAGCGTGGGAGCCCCAACAACATCCTAAATTCATTATTATACTGCACACGGAAAGTGTTGTATGACCGCTGCGCGAATCTAACCCACAGGGCGCACGTGTACAGAGACTGGCGGTAGGCCTTAAATAAGCCATAATAAAAAGTGTTCGACAAAGTTTTGATCGACAAAAAATATCATAGATTTTCATTTAATATTTGTTGAATCCCACCTATCCTTCTTATCTTAAGGAACGTTACAGTTTTCTTAATTGTTCAGGTTCGCGCTCATTACGGTCATCAGAAAACTTAGGCCTTAAAACCCCCCCACACAGCACCATCTTTTATGATCGTTCTTTTACCGTCCAAGCGGTTCGTCTCTGGAATTCGCTTGCGTTGCGATTAGGTGTGCGATTCGCCATTTGCATTGGCGACCTTACCAATAAATTACTGAGATAATCAATATTTCGCTGTAAAATTATTAACTATTTATATTAATTTTGTCATTCCACTCATGCCAATCGATTTATCGTACTAATGGACATAAAGCAAGGATAAAAAATTGAACAAAATTGAGTCGTCTATTTTATATTTACTAATGTTTCATTTGAAATCCTTAACAAATTCTGAGCGCATTAAATTGAGATGGGAAATATGGTACACATTACCGTAAAATTACAATGGCATATTGTTTTCACTTAACAAAACATGCATAACTTCAAGTTATTATAGTTACTTATCATTATTATTATTATTTTCCTTCATTTATAAAATACACATTATTCTAGTAGGTTTTAATAGTTTCACCTCTGTTCTTAGGCGATTCACACACTGCCACGCACCACGCTGCATGTTGCGTGTCGCCGTACTACGATGAACGCGCGTGGATGCAGTTTTTGTTTGTTCGACTGTGCGTGTATTCTATACAAACGGAGATACTTACAAGCAACGTTAGAACACGCATTAACGCGCTACGCTGCGTGATGCATGGCAGTGCGTTAACTGCCTTAAAGTTTATTAGCTTTCTCCATCCGACTGGTTGTCTGGAAGAAATCGCTTGAAAGCGATAAGACCGCCAAATTGTAACGTTGTAATTTTTTTTTGTTCATGTTTTGTTTTAAAGTGCTGCAATAAAAGTATTATCTATCTATCTATCTATTACGGGATGACAATAAGGAAGCAGGTGGTCGGTATTCAATTGACAACAAAGACTAGAATCAGTCGCTGATCCCTACTTTTATTTATTAAAGGATCAACATGTCGATTACTGGTTGCTATCAGACTCGTATTCGTACTCACTTCTCTAAGCGTGCGGAACATGACGGCCATTGCGAGCGCCCGCACCGCGGCTGCACGCACCGCCGCCTCCTCGTCCCCGCACGAACCCACCAATAGCGTGCAACAGAGGACTTGCAGCCGTCTCTATAACAAAACTAGGTTCATTGTACACAACTGAAATTGAAATCAATAATAGAAATCATATAATTTTACGCACGAACACAACAGCCAGAGTTTTTCTCGTAATATTATCATCATCATCATCATCAGCTCATTTTATGTCCCCACTGCTGGGGCACGAGCCTTCCTTATAAATGGATAGGGAGAACGGGCCATAAACCACCACGCGGGCCCAGTGCGGATTGGTGGTTGTTAACGACTGCTAATGCAGCCGGGACCAACGGCTTTACGTGCCTTCCGAAGCACGGAGATCCTTCCGGTTTCCGGTTCGTTAGAACCTAAACTCAAATAACCCTATTACACAATACAACCTAATGTCAAAAACACATATAGTCATATAATCATAAATTCAAAACAACCTGATGTCTAAATACCAGAGTCCCAAAATACCCTAAAAACTTAAAACCAAAACCAACTTGTCTCGATTCGTACTACTACCTAAATAACCTACTGTCATAAAAGCTAAAGATCAATACGAACTATTCCCATATTATACTAGTCTTGAAATACACCATTATCTTAATACAATAGTCTCGAAACACACGAGTCCCAAAACACCCTAAATGTGTGTAGTTCTCCTGAAAATAAAGCCTTCACCATTTAATACAAATATCAGGCCACTTATAAATATGAAGTGATACTTTTGAGATAAAAGTAGAAGTGTCATGCTGTCATCCAGTACGATTTTCGTATCCGTCGCAATGGCTAGTAAAACTAAATTAACTTTTATTAAAAATCAAAAAGGTTACTCCTGTTTGCTGTACGACGGACATAAGTATAATTTTAACCATATTAATAAAAACGAGAGTAATAATTGGAAATGCATAAATCGGGGTGAAAGCTGCTATGCATCCGTTACATTAAACAAAAAGAGAGACTGCGTTTTGAAGGAAAGTGCACATGTTTGCAAACGCCACCCTGATCAGAACGTTCGAGATATTTTTATAGATAATTGCAAAGCAGAAGTGTGCAAAAAAATGACGCCGGTGAAAAAGATATTCGAAGAGAAATTAACAGAAATAGAGGACGATAGAGTTGTCATGTGTTCATACGAACAGAAGAAAAATTCATTGTACAGGGCGAGACACAAATTTTTAGGCCAGAAAAATACTGAATTCACTCGACTAGAAGATGTCCAGATTCCTGAAATTCTTGCCGATTCCTTCCTGACGGTAGAAGATGGTAGTGAAGACAAGATTTTAATATTTGCTAGCAAAAGAAGTAAGCAGTTCTTACGAAACACTGCAAATGAGAATATACAATTTTTTGCCGACGGGACCTTTAAAAGGGTTCCGAAACCTTTTTCTCAAGTGTACGGGATTCATGCTGATGTCAGTATAAGCAGAAAATCAACAAATGTAGTACCCGTCATATTCGCATTGCTGCCCGATAAAACCGAGAGGACTTATCGAAGACTATTTACACTACTACGCGAGAAAATGCATGTGATCATACACAAATTAAAATCTGATTTTGAAGTAGCACAGATAAACGCCTGCCGTTCTGTTTTCCCAGATTGCGTATTCACCGGATGCTACTACCACTATAATCGGGCAGTCTGGAAGAAGGGCGGTAAATTGAAAATTGATACGACCGAAAACGGTCGAAATATTCTAAGAATGAGTGCCAATTTGCCTCTTTTACCAGCAGATGAAATAAATAATTGTTGGGTGTCCATTCTGAATGAAGCACACGTCACAAATGAACTGTTGCTGTTTAAAGTATATATGGAGTCATTTTGGCTGAAATTAGGACCTGAAGCAATCAGTTGCAGTGACCAAAAACACAGAAGCAATAATCCTGTAGAGGGTTGGCACCGTAGATTAAATATCCGTATGCCGCATAAGCCAACTCTGATTCGTTTTCTTTATGGATTAAAAAAAGAGTCAAAATACCAAGACACTCGTCTGAACAATGTTCTTTTCGGCGGAGGTAGTAGACGTCGTTGCGATATCATTTTCGATAATAAATATCGTGATTTATTGGTTGAGCTGTATGTAGGTTATATAGACGCAATCACATTTCTAAAAAATGCCATTCTCTTAAAATCGCAATTACGATAAAGTACAAAATTGTCTGTCATATTGATCGCGGAGATGTTTTTAGTTTTTAGTTTTAAAAAGGTGGCATTTTGGTTAAGTGTTCACAAGAAGTGTGTGGTAGACGTTAGGTATTATACTAACGAACCTCTAAGACATGTTTATTTTTGTTATAAGTGAGTGAGTTTAGTAGTTAAATAAATATTTTCACAAATTCAACGTTTTATTTTTTAATTTGTGATCCTCTAGACTAGAACCTCTTTATGACCGGTAGAATCTGACTGCATCTCGGCTACTTTTTTTTTTTTTTTTTTTTATAACGGACTGACCAGCGATTGACCTTAGTCTCACCTGCTGGAAAGTGATGACAAGGCCGAAGATGTAGCTCACTGGTTCAGTAATAGCGAGGACGGAAGTAGCTACTGCTTGAGTATTGATAACTGTTGCTTTTAAAGTTCCGCCACCCAAAGGGTAAGGGTACGGGGCCCTATTACTAAGACTTCGCTGTCCGTCTGTCTGTCTGTCACCAGTTAGACAGTTGAAATTTTGACAGATAATGTATTTTTATTGCCGCTATAACAACATACTAAAAACTAGAATAAAATAGATATTTTAACATACTAGCGTTCACGGTTTATGTGATATACAGCCTCGTGACAGACAGACTGACGGAAGGACAGTGAAGTCAAAGGTCTGTCAAAGTAAGGGGGTTCCGTTTTTTTCTTTTTGGGTACAGAACCCTAAAAACAGCATATTACATACATGCTAGTGAGAAAAGAAAAATAGGGCGTTTTGGGACTAGCGTGTTTTGAGACTATTTATTTAGAGATTAGTGTGTTTTGGCACTAGTGTATTATGGGATTAGTTTGTTTTGAGCTTCAACCTTTATGACATTAGGTGATCACAGGAGTAGTACATGATCAAAATAAGATCGTATTGGTTTTAGGGTATTTTGGGACTCTGGTATTTAGACATCAGGTTGTTTTGAATTTATGATTATATGACTATATGTGTTTTTGACATTAGGTTGTATTGTGTAATAGGGTTATTTGAGTTTAGGTTCTAACGAACCGGAAACGCTACGATAGCGCCACAAGTGAGCGATTGACGAACTAAAAGTGAAAGACGGGGCGCTCTAAAATAAACCGACCGATTGTAGTAGACATGCGCAAAACACTTCACTGAAGTGTAAAGAATGGTATAGTTCAATTGGACCGTGTTGTGCCAGATCATACCAATCCACAACTTGGCCAAAATTGAGTTATTTACACTATCCAACGTGAAATTATCTCTATTTTCATGTGGCTAAGTTTGATTTCAATCTGACATGTACAGCCAATGTTATCAAAAAATAAAGGAAGGCCGGAACCAACCCACATTATGAATAAACTTGTTTTTTTTTTGCCGATACACGACATGCCGCTTGGAACTCTTCTTGCTGCAAAACATATTGCGCGAATGTACCAAAAGCACTTGGTATATTTTGGCAATAAAATTCGCAACAGAATAACTCTGCCAAAATGTGCCAAAAATACTTGGTATATTTTGGCAATAAAATTCTCGTCAATGTATCAGTCAAAACATTCCAAGCTTCTTGTAATATAACAATTCTGTTTTAAAATAACTTTGCCAAAATGTGCCAAAAATACTTGGTATATTTTGGCAATAAAATTCTCGTCAATGTATCAGTCAAAACATTCCAAGCTTCTTGTAATATAACAATTCTGTTTTAAAATAACTCTGCCAAAAGGTGCCAAAAATACTTGGTATATTTTGGCAATAAAATTCTCATCAATGTCTCAGTCAAAGCATTACAAGTTTCTTGTAATAAAACAATTTTGTATTAAAACAATTATGCCAAAATGTGCCAAGAAGTTTGGTTGATATGGATTTGAAATAATAATATTTCGCCTAAATGCTTAAAAAACAGTGAATAAGAATTTACGTTCAAAACTTTGAAGTTCTTTGTTTATATTTTAAGTTTGCAGTGGTGATGCTAATAGTTTTATGTAGATATATGTATTTAATAAATTTCTGTGTAAAAATATCAAAATTGAACGCAGCTTTTGTTTTTTTTTTATATTGGCAATACTGTAGCAGCGCTGTCAGTTCTCGTATCCATCAGCTGTTTCAGTATTTCGTAAGTTAACCGACTTGTTCAATAGTTAAATTACAAATTTAAAAATGGAACACTACGGAGTACTTAAAGGTGCAGTTATAGGATATGAATCGTCCGACAATGACAGTGGTAAGTAGTACATACTCGTACTATACTTTGTTGAAAGTTACTTAATATCCAAATTGTTAAGTGTGCATAATTTTTTTTCAGACAATACCAAATTCGCCAGATAGGCATATTGCTATACAAGAGTCTCCACAAAGAAATCGGTATCAACAAAATAAGTACCTAATCACCTTACTAATCACATTTCTCCTTAGGTACTGCCTAGTTTTATTGATCAAGCTTTTATTTACAAATAACTCCTTATTATTATAGACAGTATTGTTGTATTATGAAAACTAACGTCGTGAAACATATTTCCGTGTTATTCATAAAAAGTTGAGCCCACTTTAACGGCGTTTAAGAGGTTTAAGGTAAAACGTCTTGCATGTGGCGGGAAATTTAAATTTTTCGAGTATTTATTGTTTATTCCCTTTGTAGAACAATATAATTAAATCTTTTAGTGGTCTATAGACGTAGTAATTCATATGTCACATTGTGTTATCTATGTTTTTGTGTATAAAATAAGACATACTTATTTAAATAAATTGTTCTACGAAGGGTATAAAAAACAAAAACTTGAAATAATTAAATTTCCCGCCCGATGCGTGCCGTTCTACCTCAAACCGTCCCCCCAACCGCCTAACGCTCTCGCTTTCAATCGCTTTGAAAGCGAGGCCCTCGCATCGCTTTCTAATATAATATCGAAATATAATATCAAATAATATCGAAAGCTATAGCCTATAGCTTTCGATATTGCTTTCGAAATGACAAGATGACGCCTCCTCCTCGCCTCGCCTTCAAAGCGATCGAAAGCGAGAGAGTTAGGCGGTCGACCCCCGTGTTTGTTAAAAATCTTTATTTACAATCGTCTAATAGCGTAACATCTTAACAGCTTAATATACGGCTAACATGCTATTAAAATGGCCTCGGACCTTGTTTAAGCCTAAAAATTGGAGATTGACAAAACATTAAGTAACAAATTCTTGATAAAAATAGTAATAGATTAAAAAATTGATAATATTATTTTAGTGAATTTTTATGTTATGAAAGAGTGTCACTCATTATCTACCCTATCTATTTTATAATTTGTTTCTTGCTTTAGGTCCATCTTTGTGCAGCGGATACGAAGATATTTTAAGTATCGAAGCTGAAGTTCAATCTGATATTGCTACAAATAAAAGCTGCCCCATGCAAGTATTGAACACGGCTTCTTTTTCTACAACTCCTAACTCGCCTGCTTACTCACCCCCTACTCCTGGACTGCTCCTGCAGAACGAACCGCACAGCATCGAACCACCTGCTTACTCGCCTCTTACTCCTGGACTGCTCCTGCAGAATGAACCCCGCAGCATCGAAGCATCTGCTTACTCACCCCTTACTTCTGAACAGCTCCTGCAGAACGAACCGCGCAGCATCAAAGCATCTGCTTACTCACCTCTTACTCCTGGACCGCTCCTGCAGAAATAACCGCGCAGTATCGAACCACCTGCTTACCCACCTGCTTACCCACCTCTTACTTCTGAACTGCTCTGCAGAATGAACCCCCCAGCATCGAAGCACCTGCTTACTCACCTCTTACTCCTGGACCGCACCTGCAGAAAGAATCGCGCAGCATCGAACCACCTGCTTACCCACCTCTTTCTTCTGAACTGCTCCCGCAGAATGAACCCCCCAGCATCGAAGCACCTGCTTACTCACCTCTTACTCCTGGACCGCTCCTGCAGAACAAACCGCGCAGCATAGAAGCACCTGCTTACTCACCCCTTACTCCTAAAGAAACAAAATCCAAAAAGAACCCTAATGCATGTTCGTTATCGAAGGTGGTGGTTGCAGATATTACAGATCAGTTATTATCATCCAATAGTAAAATGATATGTGCGTCTCCTGTTCCGTCTATGTCACCTGAAACAAAGAAGCTATTTCAAGTATTAGTGGGTGGTGGTTTTGACAGCGACGATTCATTAAAAGACCCAAATTACGAAATTGACAAAGATGAAACTGACTGCAGTGATTTTGAAGAAGGACCAAGGAGTTTTCAAAGAATCAATGTCGAATCTGTAATAAACCAAGTACCTGGAAAAACAATACCAAAAAAGAAAACCAAGAAACAGAGTCATTCAAAGCCAAGAAATGAACAACATAATGATTTAGACCAAATTGAGAAAGATATTTGCGCAGAGAATGAAGTACGTAATGAGGTAGAGAATGGTACTGATAATGAGATAGATGGTGCTCGGGACACGAACGATATAGAAAATGAAGACATTGATACTAGAAAAGGAAGACCCAAGAAAGGCAGAAAACGCAAAGGAATCTTCTCAAGAAATGAATTAAAGCAAAGAAAGTTTGATAACAAGCCCTATACTGACCGAAATATACACAGTTTTCTGATAATCCTTACAAAACATAAACTTGCAAGGTGTTTCGATTTTTCTGATGAGAAGTGAATATATTTAATAAAGTTTACTTTGTTCTTTTGTTGTTTTCTTTTCGATATTATGAACATGACATATTATTATTATATGTGACATATTGTGTCATTTGACTATCAAAAGTCATTTTGATACGTCAAATGTCTTCTAATGAGTATTTACTGCATTCTCTTTATGGTTTGTAAAAAATATAGGTAATTGTTAATTCTTTAATCTATTTTTTATTGTAATATTGATTTCAACCATTTCGTGTGTAATAGACTGTTAAACTGTATTAATAAATATTTACTGTTGATAATAAATACAAAACAAAGTAAACTTTACTAAACTATATATTTAGTAAAGTTTACTTTGCTCTATTCATGTTCTTTATGCCTGTCACGTTGTCTAGAAATTAGAATTTGTTTTTTTTTTAATATACAGTAATTTGTTTTATATTGCATTTTATTTTCTTTATAATTGATTTATCATTGGCAATAGCGTATTTTTAACCCCAAAATATGAATAAAAAACAAATGTACCGAAAAATGTTACTGGTACCTTTTGGACTTATTTGCTAATTGCCATTCGTATGAAAAATCATGTTTTGTCAGAATGTACCAAGTGAGTTAAATGTATTTTTCTCAATTTTTTACCTAATATATTGATTGTTTATGTCATAATCTAAAACAATACTTCCACATCTTCACAATGTTGAAACTTTTTAAGACATAATTAAATAAAAACAATAGATAACTTATGTCAAACTTAAAACTTAAATATCTCAGAACAAGGGTGGTGTGGATTGGTAGCCTTTGGCACAACACGGTCCAATTGGACTAGATGAAGTAGGTATATCACTCATCTAGTTCATTTAGTTCACTTGACTCAGTACTTCAGTAGTCCCTTTGAGTCACCCTGTCATTAAGTTCAATCGCGTCATTTCATTCGTTTAGTTCAATCTGTTTCGTAGTTCTAATGATTGAAATAAGCCTAATGTGTCATATCGTAAGACGTCAAATTGAGTGCGGGCAGACTCCGACTCCGACCGGTGCAACTGTCTCGTTTCCGCACGCGCTGTTCGTAATCTATCTGTTTGCTTTACTCTCCTTCAGTGAAGTGTGAACTAAATAAAGTATATACCTACTGAAGTAATTGGGAGCCGAATGAACGAGTGAAGGAGTTATACTTGCTAAGTGGACAGTCCAATTAAAGGATTCATTCATGAACGACTCATCTCTAGATTGTAGCAACCGCAACCAGTAGCAGTCGCGTTGCCATTGTGCAATTAGCAACTGGTTGCTTTTTTCGGTAATAGGTACTTAAGTGTAATAAGAACCAACACAGTAGGTAACCCTGTGACATCAAAAATCACTTGATGACCCCATTTCTAATATTAAAAAGAAAAAAGTGTTGATCACTGGTTCGTTATCACTTCTGCCACTACTTATTATATTACTAGCACTTAACTCGCGACTTCGTCCGCGTTGATTTGGGATTCTAAAAATAATATTTTTTTAAATAAAATATGCCTATGTTACTCGCAAGGCATGTAGCATTTTATCAGTGAAAAAAATTTTGGAATTGGTCCAGTAGTTCCAGAGATTACCCTCCGCAAACAAACAAATAAAATCACAAACTTTTTACCTCTTTATTAATATTACATTATTGGGTTCATAATCTAGTTCTTTCTCTTTACATGGCTGTCTTCATAGTTTATTTCATAAGCTTTAAAAAAAACATTGCCAAATTTTCTATTTCGCATAATACTAGAAAGGTATGCCAACGACCTTTTCTCATTCATGAAATCATGACAAATGTCCAAGTCAACACTTCAAAAGATGTAGGATATTTTTGGAGTTTTCTTACAGTAATTTCCAAAACGATATATGTATACAAAAATATATTACAAATTTAAATTATTTAATGCACACATGCATGAACATGTAAAATAGTGTAGGTACCTACAATACAAACAACAAAACATTATTTCAACAATGAACAAATGATTTGAACAAGAGTTCAGACCGTGTTCTAAGTTGTGACCGGAGAATTTGTCTGCATATGCATATCAACTTCAGGAATAAATTGCTTTAAGCTCCTATAAGTATAGTCAAATCGGAGCAACAAACTGGGTGCCTAGTGAGTTTCATTGGCCAATTCGATCACGTTAGTAAATACGAGAATTTGTATTGCAAAATTTTAACTATTCTCTTAGGTCGCCGAGAGGCGCTGCTTCAATGCCATACTAATTTTCGTTATCGTAAACGTAATCGAGCGAATACGGATAGTAAGCAAAACTCATACTAGGCACTCTGACCACCGTCCCCCTGCTTGATCCGATCCGAACCCTTCGGAGAATCTAGTAGGGCACGAATGTAGTAAACCTCCGAAGGCGATTCGTTTCACACGGCTTGAGGAACTCTTGAAGTTTCTCGCCGCCCCCAAACAAGTCCGGTGAAGCTGAAAATGCCATATGAGGCAATCAGCAAACTCAAAAAAAAAAGAGCTGGCCCCTCAGGTAGGTCATAAATAAATTGAAATTAGGAAAAGTTAGCTTACCTACCGTTTTCTATACTAATATTATAAAGAGGAAACCTTTGTATGGTTGTATATATGTATGTATGTATGCTGGATACGAGCAGCACAAAACCGGTCGTTGTGGAGATCCTTGGGGGGAGGCCTTTGTCCAGCAGTGGACGTCTTTTGGCTGAGATGATGATGATGATGATGTATGTATGTATGTTTGCAACGAATAAACTCAAAAACTACTGGACCGATTTAAAAAAATATTTCACCATTAGAATGCTACATTAGCGCTGAGTAACATAGGCTATATTAAAAAAATGTCCACCCGTGCGTAGCAGGGACGGGCCGCTAGTTAACAATAAAGTATGTTTCGACAAACACCGTCAATTCAGGTTAAATAATATAAATACATTTTGGCCATTTATTGCAATCAACAAAATTTAATGCACACTATACTATACCCCTCCTATTTATAGAAACGTTCAATATAAATGAAGTTTAAAACAACGTCACAAAGTGTTGACACACCCGCGCCGATGTTACGCTACCGAAATAGATGGGTGTGCACGCCAAGCCTGCTATTGAGTCGCCAACTTTGTGTCGAAGAGCGACAATGAACTAATCCAACAAGCACTTATTATATTATATCATTACTTATCATCATCATCAGCACCACCACTATATTTTTTATGCTTGGGCACGCGCATTCCTATGGATGGAGACAACAGGTAGAATGGGCCATAGACCAACCAATGGGCAGGCCCAGTGCAGATTGACGGTTGTTAACGACAGCTAATGACGCCTCGGTAGTCGAGTGGCAAAGGTCCCGGGTTCAATTCCCAGGTAGTGTCTGATTTTTCGATGCAAAGCCTGGGTTTGTGATCCCCAACCCACATTTGGCAAGCGTGGTGATGACTTGATTTCAATGATGGAGGCCTTTGCCCAGCAGTGGGACAGTTATAGGCTATTAACTTACTAATGTAGCAGGGACCAACGGCTTTACGTGCCTTCCGAAGCACTATGCGCGAGATGATACATTTTTGGTCATCCATTTAACGACCGGTCTTTGCAATTGCTTTCATAATCAATAAGCCTATAAATCCATTGATGGACATAGGCCTCTCCCAGTACACGCCATGGAGCACGAGCGGCTACTCTCGTCCAGCTCTTGGCAGCCACTTTGCGAAGATCGTCGCTCCACCTAGTCTGAGGGATGTCTTTATACTTTCCGATATCCTGTACAAACTTTAAAGATCCATATTTTTCAAAACAATAAGCCTGTTCTAATAAAACTTTGTATGGTAAAGGAAAATATAGAGACCTATGTTATATCTACATAACCATAATAATTTATAAAATAAAAAATTATAACAATGCATCTACATTTACATAGTTAATTATCAAAACAAGAGGTTAACATAAACTAATGTAGAAAGCTACATCAAAAGCTAATTCTAAAGCCATGTAAAGCCAACTAGGGCAAAGAAACATGTAAGAGGTAGTTTCATTGTTATTCTATTGACTTACGTATAGGCGTGTTGACGAAAACAAAATTACCTCCTAAACATTAATTTGCAAATGACGTCACGTAACAAATCGCCAAATAAATAACAACTTTTTAATTTCAGTTATCTAAAAACTGGTTCTTATAAACTATCACACATTTTTCATTAATTATCTTCATATATAAAAATCTTCTGTGCGTGTGTATGTTATTGAACTCCTTCTAAACGGCTGGACCGATTTGGATGAAATTTTCTGTGTGTGTTCAAGTGGATTCGAGAATGGTTTAGATTTACAATTGGACCCGGTATGTGGCGCTGCTATAGGGGTCCATCATGGGATACGGGTGTTCTTAAGCGGACGAATGATTTGTTTGTTTTGTTGTCATGGAAACTGTCAAAGCGGTACGAAGTCCGCCGGTCAGCTAGTATCAATATAAATTATAAAAGTTTATTTTTCGTAAGGGATAAATGAAATAATACAATATGTTATCATCTTTTTATTTTAATAAATAAACAACTTTAGACACTTTTATCTACGCTAATTGTCAGTACTTACTTATACATAAAAAAGATAAATTTAAAACATTTGAGAATCACAGATATATTTAACGTTTACAACCATTATTTTTACAGTAAGAGTATTCTCTTTTATATTCATAGATCGCCATTATGTTTTACAATAGCAGTTACTCTCTCAATATGAAGTATCAAATAGTGTATCCAGAATATATATTTTTACATGACACTACTCATATTTTATTAGATTTTAGATTAATTAGGTTAGCTTTATTAATGATTTAATAAGTCCACAACGCATGTTGTGGCTGTCTTTAATTGAAAACTATGGTTAGTAAAGGCTTATGTTTGTAACAGTATCATTGTTTTGCTAGTACTTATATGTTTTTGTTGACTGTCCAAATAATAAATAAATAAATAAATAAAATAAATCATCATCCTATAAAAGTCCCTGCTGGGTTCAGACCGTGGGGCTTACTGTCTAATTTGAAACTCTACCACGATACCTTTCAACGCTTGTCATTTTGCAAAGACGATTCTTAATAAATGTCAAATTAACGATGTCATTCATTCAACACTTCGATTAATTATGTACTAGATCCCCGATGAACGCTTGAAAAACGGTAGCCGACTTTGTGGCCACGGAGCCACATAATGACGTTTGTGCTGATGACAGATAATATTAAGTACAAATATTTTGCAACCTTAATTAATCTTTATGTTCAAGAATTAAGGTTCACAGTAAGCTGAAAGTTGTTGATGTTAAAATGTTCAAATAATTTTTAACGCAAATTTTGTTGCGAACAAATTACAAAAACACTAATGTTGAAAAAATTTTTTGTTGATGTTATCCAATTTTTTGTCAGATTTTGTTATTCGAAATTTAAATGTATAGGATGAGCAAACAGGATCAATGTCGAGATGCATTTTTGTACCGGATCCTTTATCTAGCATTTGATCGAAGATTCAACATCAACATCATTAAAAAACGCGTCGCGATCGCAATCACTGTTACTTGTGAGTTAATTTGAAGTTCTTGAATAGCTTCCAAATGTCAAATTGAAAGGTATCGTGATAGAGGTTGAAATTAGATAGCCCCAGGCCAAGACGCCCCCAGACCAACGACGCTGGCTAAATTTGGCGGGACCAATTTTTACATGTCCCATATAAATATATTCTGTAACATAGACAAGGATTGTGCTTGAGTATCATTTGTTGCAGTCAGATCTACTGTGACGTATTTCGCTGCTTGCAATATCTTGAGGCAAGAGGCGTTCTCTGGGGGTAGTTTGTGACAAAGCTGCGTAGTTAAACCCTTAGCGCAGTCGTAGTGGAAGACCAAAGGATCCAGGATGTCGGTCAGATCAGCGGGAGTGAGCAGGCAACACATGTGTGCAAGCGAGACGCATAACTGGAACAACGAATACGGTATGAACAATCCCTCCTTCATCATCAGTTCATTTTATGTCCCCACTGCTGGGGCACGAGCCTTTCCTTATGGATGGATAGGGAGAACGAACCATAAACCACCACGCGGGCCCAGTGCGGATTGGTGGTTGTTATCGACTGCTAATGCAGCCGGGACCAACGGCTTTACGTGCCTTCCGAAGCACGGAGGAGCTCGAGATGATATATTTTTGGTCACCCATCCGATGACCGGCCTTTGCGAAAGTTGCTTAACCTCAGCACTCACAGACCGGGCGCGTAACCACTGCGCCATTGAGCTCCAATCCCTCCTTATTTCACTAATTTTCATTCACAAGGGTGAGCAGACAAGGCTATAATATAATATACTATGAGAAATCAGGATGGTAAGTCTGAATCTATCAGAGATGTATAAAGTTCTATGGAATAAACATGTCATAGATATAAAGTATGTATACCGTCGGGGCCACTGATGGTTATAAGGTACTGTACCTAGTCCCGAAGAGCTCGGCAGGGCAAGGGCGAAGTGAGGCATGCTCATCAAAATCTCCAGCACTTCTCCAGACTGGGTATGAAAAAACTAACCTGCTCAATGAGATTGTCCTTATGCTTGTACTCGGTAAAGTCGTCGACATTAGCAGCGTTCTCCATAGCTTCCATAAGGCCGCGCCACACGCCCGTGAAGTGTTCGGCGTAGTGCGCGCGCGCGGCCGGCGCCCGCAGCGCCATCGCGGCGTTTATGCGCACCTTTAGATTCTTGCAGTCGCGGCTTAAGGCGCATAGGTTAGGGAACACTTGCCTCTGATGTTGAAAAAAAAGAATATAAGTACCTTAATTTGTAGGAAATCGTCAAAAGCACATACTGTTTTAAATACACTTTATTTATAATTAATTATCTGCGAAATTGATTTTTGAAATGATGATAAGGGCGAAGTGGAAGCGCACTTCACCCGGAATCCTCAACTACTGAGGCACAGGCTATATTATGTCTAGCTGCCAGAAAACAACACATATTTAGAAAAGATGGTGGTAGCTAGCCAGGCGTACAAACAAGCTCTACCACCAACCAACAATCTGGGTCTGAGACCGATGGTCTTAACCAATAGACCAAAGAGGCAGTTACATGTTGACAGTGTGTAGTGCGTCACCTGCTCTTGCCTATCTATATATTTATAAAAATCAATTGCTGTTCGTTTGAGTCGGTAAAACTCAAGAATGGCTGGACCGATTTGGCTAATTTTAATTTTGAAATATTTGTGGAAGTTCAGGGAAGGTTTTAAACGGTTAGAAACATAAACAATAAGTAACGGAAAATACTAAAAACCACAATTAAATTTTCCAATACATAATGATTTGTTTGTTTTGTTGTCATGGAAACCAGTCGTTGAAAACTTGCGGAATCAACTTGGAGTTTCCCTGTTTCGCACATGAGCAATCATTATTTACGCACCGCAAAAAAAGACAAACAATATTGTACATCAGAAAGCTTTAAATTGATTAAGTGTATAACTGTGTTGCGTTTAATGTAGATAAAAATTTTGTTTTAAGTTTTATTTTTCACAAATACATGTAGGTGATACGAAGTTCACCGGGTCATCTAGTAATTAATAAAAATAAATAAAAAATCTCTTTTACAAGCAACATGATCGAGTTTAAGATGGACTACTAATTGATTTAATAATGTGATCAGTGCCAGATCAAATTTTGAATAGAAGGTAGCTGTTGCTCGGAAAAATATCTAAAGATCGATATTCGTATGTTAGTTTATCAACTGGATAACATTACTTAAGCTTATGAATTACAAGGAAGGAAAATAATTGAGTATTCAATACAAAAGACTAAGAAAATTTAATGTCTGTGGTTAAGGCGAAGGGTAAGGCACACTAGCGCCGCTAATGGATTTAATTTGATAACTGCGAAACTGTATTTTTTTTTCAAACTTTGCGGACCTTCCGACACTAGGCAAACATCTATTATTTAATAACTGTGTACTACTTTTAGGTTTGTTTTTGTATTAATTCGCTGACACCAACAATGGCCATTGTTTGTGAATAAATGCGATAGCCCGTTTTGTGAATGAACCACGCAACAAAAAGTAGTGCACAATTATTAAATAAATACTATGGATGCTTTCCTGTTGTCGGACGGTACGCAATGTTTAAAAAAAGATCCGGTCCGTTAGTAATTGTCAAATTATCAATTAGTGGCGCTAGTGTGCCTTACCCTTCGCCTTAAGAATAGTTTCTTATTGAATATAAAACATGCGCTTTGGTTAAGGTGATGCGGATCAGACCATTGGTTTTCCTTAAACTTCATAACATGATGAAATACTACATATTAGTTCATTCTTCATACAATTTATAAAGTTATCACTAGTGCCAGGCTACTGAGACACGATTATATAAGTTCTAGAAAAACAAATCGAGGCCCAGTTCTTACAATCCAAAACTGTATAACATAATATACAAACACTTAAAAAAATTACATCCTCAGCTAATAACAACTTCCTTCACACAACTCTTAATAAAAATCAGCACTTGAAAGAGAACACTCGCTCCAAGTGGGACTCGAGCCCTCGACAATTCGCAATCCGAGCGAATGCTCGTCTTCACACTAATATTACAAATGCGAAAGTTTGGGTGTATGTGTGTGTATATTTGTTGCTTTTTCACGATGCAACGGATAGATGGATTTGGATGAAATTCGGCATACAGTTAGTTTATAACCTGGATTAACACATAGGATTTTATCCCGATATTCCCACGGGAACGGGAACCACGCGGGTGAAACTGCTGGCGGCCGCTAGTATTATAATATAAGGCCTCGGTGGTTTAGTATAATTGCGCTCGGCCCCATACCCGAAGGTCCGAGTTCAATTCTCAGTTCGGACAGTGTGCTTCGATTTTTCGATGCATAACCCGGGTTTGTGATCACCAACCCGCATTTGGCAAGCGTGGTGATTAAGCCTTTTCAATTCAATTCAATTTATTTATTTCAGCCTTTAAAAACATTACAGCCATATAAACTATTATAAAAGTTCAATAAAATTAAAATTACAATAAATTAGGATTATTAAAATTAATTATAATAATACATTCAAATAATAACAATAACAATAATTATAATAATAATAAAATAATCACAAATAATAGTCTAGAATAATAACAACGACAACAAAGACATTAACCCTTCATAGTGTGCACCTTTGTCCAATGTTCCATAAAAACGCTGTCGAAATCCATCCTTCCTGCAATAACCTTTAGGTAGCTGTTGGCGCTGCCACGCACCCGACGCATCAAAGATGATGAATGGTTGCGAATGATCGCGTAAAAATCATCGACGCGTGCCTCTGCGATCATTCCAGACGCGCTACAGAAGCTCGGCAGCCCCATAAGCACCCTAAAAGCCTACCTATCAATTGTAGTGATGACTTGATATCAATGATGGAAGACTTTTCCCAGCGGTAGGACAGTTACAGGCTATTTACTACTCTTCTAGGTGCTATTTAAATTTCGACATAAGTCTAGAGTTGTAAATGCGAAAAAACGATTCGAAATTGGAAATAATATTTTTCAATTTGATTTACCTGCCACCCATTGAAGCATAAGAACAGATGTTCGTTCTTCATAGCGTTGCCCATTGCGTAGCAAGCATTCCACCGCACCTTCATGTTGCTGACCTTGCACGCGCAGTCCAATAGCTTCCCTATTGCTGTCTCGCATAAGGCCTTCATTTGCGGATCACGCTGGAGATTCTCGCTCTTAATCACACGTAATAGATTGCCTAGACCACGTGTTGCACTCATTTTGACCTGAAAACAAGTTGACCAGATGAAATTAAACTTTCTATTTCACATACTATTCTATCATGACGTTTTGACTCTTTGCAGGCTCCGTGATCGCAGGGCAACTGGATAAAGTAATAATAATACATACGTAAAATACACTTTTGTCGAACACAATAAGTCGATAAGCTTAGTAGAAAGTATTCGGTTCATCATAAAAAGTATTTTTTATTTTTATTTTATCGCATTTTTTTTTAACTTTCGCCACGAGATTTACGGTTACTTATTGTTTATTATGTCGTGCTGATATGTATTACTAGACACGTGTTGCAATTAAAACTATAAATACTGTATCAGCTTTTATTATGACAACAAACTACAGAACGGATAAAATAAAAGCTATGTAAAATATTCACATATTTTTCATATATAACTTGATTAATTATAACATTCTTAAATCTTTACAGACTAAGAATTTTACCACTTAGGTACAATTTAAAGACTATCATTTGAATAAACATTTTTAAACACTTTTTCAAACAAATTAATACTACTCAATCAAAAATCGAAAACATACAACTTCTATAAATACGTAAACAAACAATTTCATCTAATCTTACCTTATCGTTATCCGCAGCGCACTTTATGCTGACCTCGAGCAAGCGGCGCAAGAGGTCGGCGTCGATACAATCCAACTCCGGTTCATCCCTGTTACAACGGGTTCTAAGTTCAGCACGGCCAAATCAACATTGCGCAGTTACACGTTTATCACGTTTATTGTGTAATGTTGAAGTTATCTAGCAACTATATTGATATGATACATAAAATTATAATTGATCTAAATGTTTATATTTTCAGTGCTGGCAATTTTATAAAATATATATATAAAATAAATAAATATTTATTATATTTAAGTATAACTGGGCCTGCCACTGATGACGGGCTCTTTGCATAGATGCAAGCTGTTATTTTACAACTTTTTATTGGAAAGAGATGCCTTTTGGCCGCAGATTGCCTTTACAGCGTAACCAAACTTTTAGGGCTGCGAAAAAATAAAGTTTTCTCAAGCCATAGTATTCGAAGACCCTCAGACAGTTTCTAGAGAGGATGGCATCACGCAAGCGTGTCCGTCCCGTCCGATCCTCCAAATGCCACTACACATTTACAGAATACAACTAAACTTGCACACTCGCTTAGGCCCCAGACCCTACGCGTAGAACAAGGGTACGACGACCCGGTTCACACGCGCTCTATACAAGGTATGTACCTGGGCGCTTCTCCCCTCACTTCTCACCAAGACCCGGTCGACTCGAGTAGGACCTCGGGTCTTAGACTTTGCAGGCGCCTTCAGGTTCTGTCGATCCGGGTGCGTTTCGAACCCCTCGGAGAATACAGTAGGGAAAAAGGACGTGCGTGATGCCATTCCCTGTAGAAAACTTCTAACGGTCTTTTACTTCACACGGCTTGCGTTTCTCGCCGTCCCTAAAAAGTTCAGTGACGCTGAAAATGCCGTCTAAGGCAATTAGCTTCTAAAACTCTCTCGAAAAAAAAGCAAGCTTGCTCCCGTCCCCTACTACTCTTCGCGGCGTTCGAAACGGAACGGAGATCGGAACAACCCGTGCGCGCTTCTAAAAGACCTCGGCTTGGATTGACCGAGTCGTTGGGATGGGCCCTTCAGTCACGGCGCTTGTGCACAGAGAATTTATTCACCCTTTAGTAGGATCCTCCTTCCCCCTCACTCATTAGAAGAAAGAGACGCCCACATTATGACGAAAGAAAGCTACAGTATGCAAGGTGGTTAATTAAAATCCTAGTGTGTAATATAGAGTAAGCTTACATATTTAGAACTAGAGCGTCGCTGAGGTTGCCCAGCGCCCACGCAGCTTTGGTCCGCACCACCAAGATCGGTTCCGCCAACGCTCGCAGGACATTTTCACCGCAATCGCTCACGAAATGAATGTCCTGTAACAAAATATTAAAATAAAATCCGCGCAGAACAGAACAAAACAAAGCGTGAAAGAGTTAATTTAGTTACATAACTTAAGGGGGTGCAGTGCGGGCGCAAAACTGCGAGTTTCAAGTTTCTTTATGATAGCGAGCGAGCGGCGCGTGGCAGTGTTGTGACAACGGCGCACGACTACGAATACGCACGCACACTAATATCTGTACAGAGTAGGCTGGTGATTTAATTAGAGCAATGTTTACTTTCGTAAAATCATAGGCGTTTGGGTAAAAAATAATAAAAGTCTTAGTATTTTCATATTCATGTTTTTTAATTGAAAAATAAGACAACAGTGACCTGCGGAATATCAATACAAACATTTTGGTGTCGGATCATTGTTTCATTTGTGCTATATTTACAAAGTTTCTGAAGAAATAAGTTTTTAGATATCATTATTTTACGTATTGTTTATGCAGTTTCTGGGTATTTGTTTCAAATTCCAAGACAACCACGACCTTGTGAAAGGATCAAGCTAACCTACACTAGTCCTTTTAATGTATAAGACCTATTCAGCGCCTAGCACCAGTGACTTAAAAACACGTAAATTTTTAAATTCCGCGCTGCACCCCCTTAATTAAAAAAAAATACAATTTATATGAGACACTCGTTAGCGCAGTGCGCAGTGCATTAGTAGTCGTTAACAACTACCAATCCGCACTGGGCCCGCGTGGTGGTGGTATATGGCCCGTTCTCCGAGTGGTGTTCCCATGGTATGGCGGTTGTCCCAGCAGTGGGGACATAGAATAAGCTGGTGACGGTGACGTCTTAACTTATAAGTCTTATAAATCTTTTATTTCAGAGCATCGATCCATATCCGCAGAATACCAGCGTTGTCCGCAGAATACCAGCGTTGTGGCCTGGTGATCTCCTTAGGTCTTGACACATGCTGAGCGGTTGCCTTTTTGGTTCTGGAACCTCTAAATTTGCGTAATATGCGTGATGTATTTTTTTATTTAGTTTTATGAACCAAAAAAACTTTATTTTCTTCTTTCTTCTTCTTTTCATATTATGTATGTTAGTAACAATGGAACTTAATAACTATGTTAGTATTAAACAAAATCAAGAATTTATTATATGTTTTATTTAGGTACACTCGGGTTTATTACCAATCACATTCAGAATTCTGTTGGCGCTCCCACGAAACCTTTATTTTTTGTGACAGTAAAAAATTCGTCGGCCGGCGCATCAGTGACTTCGAGTGAGCGATTCTTCTGCGCATTATTGCGTGGAAGTTGTCCATGCGAGCATCGGCGAACATACCTGAGGCACTGCAGTAGCGTGGGAGCCCCAACAACATCCTAAATTCATTATTATACTGCACACGGAAAGTGTTGTATGACCGCTGCGCGAATCTAACCCACAGGGCGCACGTGTACAGAGACTGGCGGTAGGCCTTAAATAAGCCATAATAAAAAGTGTTCGACAAAGTTTTGATCGACAAAAAATATCATAGATTTTCATTTAATATTTGTTGAATCCCACCTATCCTTCTTATCTTAAGGAACGTTACAGTTTTCTTAATTGTTCAGGTTCGCGCTCATTACGGTCATCAGAAAACTTAGGCCTTAAAACCCCCCCACACAGCACCATCTTTTATGATCGTTCTTTTACCGTCCAAGCGGTTCGTCTCTGGAATTCGCTTGCGTTGCGATTAGGTGTGCGATTCGCCATTTGCATTGGCGACCTTACCAATAAATTACTGAGATAATCAATATTTCGCTGTAAAATTATTAACTATTTATATTAATTTTGTCATTCCACTCATGCCAATCGATTTATCGTACTAATGGACATAAAGCAAGGATAAAAAATTGAACAAAATTGAGTCGTCTATTTTATATTTACTAATGTTTCATTTGAAATCCTTAACAAATTCTGAGCGCATTAAATTGAGATGGGAAATATGGTACACATTACCGTAAAATTACAATGGCATATTGTTTTCACTTAACAAAACATGCATAACTTCAAGTTATTATAGTTACTTATCATTATTATTATTATTTTCCTTCATTTATAAAATACACATTATTCTAGTAGGTTTTAATAGTTTCACCTCTGTTCTTAGGCGATTCACACACTGCCACGCACCACGCTGCATGTTGCGTGTCGCCGTACTACGATGAACGCGCGTGGATGCAGTTTTTGTTTGTTCGACTGTGCGTGTATTCTATACAAACGGAGATACTTACAAGCAACGTTAGAACACGCATTAACGCGCTACGCTGCGTGATGCATGGCAGTGCGTTAACTGCCTTAAAGTTTATTAGCTTTCTCCATCCGACTGGTTGTCTGGAAGAAATCGCTTGAAAGCGATAAGACCGCCAAATTGTAACGTTGTAATTTTTTTTTGTTCATGTTTTGTTTTAAAGTGCTGCAATAAAAGTATTATCTATCTATCTATCTATTACGGGATGACAATAAGGAAGCAGGTGGTCGGTATTCAATTGACAACAAAGACTAGAATCAGTCGCTGATCCCTACTTTTATTTATTAAAGGATCAACATGTCGATTACTGGTTGCTATCAGACTCGTATTCGTACTCACTTCTCTAAGCGTGCGGAACATGACGGCCATTGCGAGCGCCCGCACCGCGGCTGCACGCACCGCCGCCTCCTCGTCCCCGCACGAACCCACCAATAGCGTGCAACAGAGGACTTGCAGCCGTCTCTATAACAAAACTAGGTTCATTGTACACAACTGAAATTGAAATCAATAATAGAAATCATATAATTTTACGCACGAACACAACAGCCAGAGTTTTTCTCGTAATATTATCATCATCATCATCATCAGCTCATTTTATGTCCCCACTGCTGGGGCACGAGCCTTCCTTATAAATGGATAGGGAGAACGGGCCATAAACCACCACGCGGGCCCAGTGCGGATTGGTGGTTGTTAACGACTGCTAATGCAGCCGGGACCAACGGCTTTACGTGCCTTCCGAAGCACGGAGATCCTTCTGGCAATCGTTAAAACCTACTAACTCGCATTGAGCCAGCGTATGATCTGTCATGATTCAATCTCCAATGTGGTATTGTTCATGTTGGAATTTAAAACCAAGATTTTAAGCACCAGCCTATCACATTCATGGTGTTGATGATGATTATAATGATGATGGTCATGCTGATGATGATAAACGATGATGATGAACGTTCTGTAACGCTTATCTTACCGGCAGTTGCTTGAAGGCCGTCTCCCCGATGTTGGCGATACAGTCGCATACTATGGCTTTGGCTGGAGGGTTGCCGTGATTCTGCAGTACGAAGGACAGCGGCGAAACCAGTTTCTCCCACATGTATACGCACGGCTGAAGGGGCGGGGGCTGCTTGGTTTGCTCTGTGTTCGAAGAAATAAGTAGTAACTATTCGGATCGTATTTAATATGACATCTTATTATAACCTGACGTTTTGAACCCTTTGCTGACGGGAGTTAGTTACGTTAAGTTGACCTCAGTTCAAAAAAAAAAATTCAATTCAAAATTCAAAATCATTTATTCAGTTTAGGCTACAAATAGCTCTTATGAACGTCATTATGCCATCGGTTCGTAAGTCTACTCTGGGCGGGAGAACTTATACTGAGAAGAACCGGCAAGAAACTCAGCAAGTGTCCAGCTCTTTTCTCCCTTACAGCGTCAAAAATATTGGAAAATGCCCTATCATAAAAGGACACTTTCCATCACAAACAAACACACAAAAAAAGGACAATCACAACACCCAAAAATAATACAAAACAAAAAAAAAAATAATAATAATAAGTTTGCAAAAATTACATCAGGTAACTACCAATTTCAATTTTCACAATGTCATACAGTACTAATAGAAGTCAAAAATTATCTAAGAAAACAAAGTTAAAGTATACGAGTATAATAATAATAAAAATAAGATAAGTAAGCAAGAGCAGACCTGCCTCCACAGGAGGCACCCGTTCACGAGTATGACATATGAATCAGCCATCGCTTCACTCAACCATATCTTAGGGAATGTAACGACCCGACGCACATGCCACCACCGCAGAGACAATAAAGAGAGCATGCCACACTCAAGCTACTCTAAATAAGAACTTAATGAATTGTTTAACGCAACATAAATATTGTTTGTAAACTGTAGGACACTGCTGATAAAGGCTATCATATCAGCGCTAAGATATTAAAGTATAATGATTGATCCAAATAAAACAAAATGCTGATTTTTTATTATAACCAGGCTGTTTTATCATCTAAATATTCTTTGACTGTATAAAAACCTTTCTTTAGTAAAGAAGATTTTACATGATTTTTAAACTTATGTAATGGTAAATCTTGTACAGTACTAGGTATTTTATTATAGTAGTGTATACCTTGCCCCAAGAAAGAGCCAAGAACCTTTTGCAGTCTGAATAGTGGCATTACAAGTTTTTTCTTATTTCTAGTATTGAAATTGTGTGTGTCACCGTGTTTAGTAAATGAGTTGACATTGCAACGCACAAAGACTATGCAATTATAAATAAACTGAGATGCAACTGTAAGAACACCAATTTCTTTAAAAATAGTTCTTAGAGTAGTACGGGAATCTAGTCTATAGATGGTTCTTATTGCTCGTTTCTGTAAAATAAATATAGTTTTAACGTCAGCCGCTGTAGCCCACAGTAAGAGGCCATACGACATGACACTATGAAAATAGCTAAAATAAACTGTTCTAGCAGTTTCAACGTCTGTCAGTTGTCTTACTTTTCTGATGGCATAAGCAGCAGAACTGAGTTTGCCGGCCAATTTCGATATATGAGGATTCCATTGAAGTTTTGAGTCAAGTGTGATACCCAAGAAAACTGTTGAATCTACTAAATCTAATTTATCACCGTTTATTCTAACATCGGTTGGCTCAGTTTTAACATTAGGTAATGTGAATTTGATACATTTTGTTTTTTTTGCATTAAGCTGTAGGTTATTAACAGTAAACCAACTGAGTACTTCTGCGAGAGCATTGTTTACATCATCATAATTATTCTTATACCTAGTAACATTAAAAATGAGTGAAGTATCATCTGCAAATAAAACAATTTCACAGAAGTTCTCCACAAAGAATGGCAAGTCGTTAATATAAATTAAAAATAGGAAGGGCCCAAGAATTGACCCCTGCGGAACTCCCATTTTTACATGAGAACCAGATGATTTAGTTCCATTTATATCGACAGTTTGTGTCCTTGAACTGAGATACGACTCTATTAATTTAAGTGCAAAATCATTAAGACCATAGTAGTGTAACTTCATCACCAAAGTCCGGTGCTCAACGCAATCGAAAGCCTTGGATAAGTCACAAAAAACTCCAAGAGCGTTCTGAGACCCCTCCCAGGCATTGAATATATGTTTTATTAAAGCAACACCAGCGTCAGTAGTGGAACGACCCTTAGTAAAACCATATTGTTTCTTATGTAAAAGATTGTTTGAGTTAAAGTACGCCATTAATTGTTCGAGTATAAGTTTTTCATAAATTTTACTTAATGCTGGTAATATTGAAATTGGCCTGTAGTTGCTAGGGTCTTCTTTGTTCCCTGATTTAAACAAAGGTATCATCATCAGCTCAGCTCATTTATGTCCCCACCGCTGGGGCACGAGCCCTCCCTATGGATGGATAGGGAGAACGGGCCACGAACCACCACGCGGGCCCTTGAAGGTATAACCTTACTAAATTTCATAAGATCTGGAAAGATACCTTTATTGATACAGTAATTAAAAATGTCTGCAAGATAGGGTGCAATAGGATATATAATATTCTTAATTACCTTAATACTTATGTCCCACAAATCACTAGTGTTTTTCATTTTAAGTGATTTGAATGTGTTTATAATATTCAAAGAATCAATGTATTTAAATTGAAAAGATAGATTAGGTTTAGGTACATAATTTTTGAGTAAAGATTGTGCAGCTTCTGGTGATGAATCTAAATTTAAAGTTGTTACCACTGGTATATTCACAAAATAATCATCAAAAATATTTGCAATTTGTAAATCCGAATTGACAAGGGTGTTGTGAACTTTCAAAGTGAAAGTATTGTCCCGTGGTTTAAATTTGCCTGTTTCACGGTTTATAATATCCCAAGTGGCTTTAATTTTATTGTTAGAGTTATTAATTTTGTCTTTAACGAAATTTGATTTTGCTAATATGCACACTTTTTTAAACATTTTAGAATAATTCTTAACATATTCTGTAAAACTAAAAGTATGGTTATAATGTCTTAAATTATATAACTCATACAGTTTTTTTCTACTATTATATATGCCTGTCGTGGCCCAATCACAGAACTTAAGTTTATGAGAAATTTTTATTGTTTTAGAAGTAAAAACTTGATTGTATTCTGTTTTTATTAAATCAAAAAGATTACTATATAGTACATCTGGATCATCATGTACAAAGGGTAACGCATCAATTTTACATACTATACTATTTTTGAAACACTCCATTCGTTTTTTTGTTACTGGTTTACATTTTACTATTTTTGGCTCATCCTTGATATCAAAATCATAGGTCAACTTCAAACCACAATGGTCAGACGTAAGATTATTAAATACTGACTTAAAAACAGGAATATAGTCTGTAAAAACATTATCAAGACAAGTGGCCGAATGTGAAGTTATTCTAGTAGGTTCGAGAAATAGATTTATTAGATTAAAGCATTTAAATAACGCAACAAGACGAACACTCATTGAGTTAATTTCTAGAATATTTATATTAAAATCTCCACATACTAAAACAAATTTATTTTTTAATTTTAATTTTCTAAGTACGTCCTCCATTACTGATTCGAAAACATCGAAATTGCCCAGTAGTCTAACATATGTGTACAATAACAACAAAATCGAAATCGAACTCGGGATCTTTAAGATCGTTTAAGACCTAATCTAATGGTTTCTAATCTTTTCACGCTCTAGAAGTATCAATCGGATTTGAAAAATATTTTTGTATTTGATAGCCCAATTTTTGAGGATGGCTATTTATACAAAAAATATTTATTTATTTTTTTATTTTTTTTTATTTTTTAATACAAAAAAAATATTTTTAATACAAAAATATTTATTTTCGTAACTAGAGTAAGGATACATTTACAGATTTTTGGGGACTTCTTTTAGACATACGTATATATCTGTTTCAGAAGACCCCGCTCTTCCATAGCCATAAACATTTAATTAGACTTTATACCATAAACAATTAATAAGCCTTACCCAGCTTCTGTAAAGCATCACCGATGATGCTGATCATCCTGGCTGACTGCATCACCACATCTTGGTGTTCGTGCTGCAGAGTCTCGCTGAGGACATCCGCCAGCAGCATGAGGTGGCTGAGAAGCAACTCTGATAGGTGGTGGAAAGCGATTGCCGATAGTACTTGAAGAGACTCCAGTATTAAAGGTATTGCCGACGGTTTGCACCTCTGAAAGTTGAACGCTTTATTAGGTTATAGTTATATACTAATCCTTCTCTTTTAGGGTAGATAGTGAATTTTCTGTATAGAAAAAAAAATTCACTGATTTTTCACTGGTTTTCGAATATATTGCAACTCCATACGGTTTAAATTATGGTGGCATCTATATTACCTCTACCAATGAAAGACTTAAATATATATTTTTTTTAAACTGTAATATCGCATTGTATTTTATACACGCGGTTTGTGTCCCGCTCAACTCCAAACAGTTTGAAGGTTTACAGGGGGGCAGACTCACTAAAAAACGCAATACCAATCTATGGGCTTCTAACGGCAGGTAACGAGTACATAGTCAATTTTTTAGCTTACAACAACATCATTGGGGAATTAAATCTTTTTTTTTTCAACCAGAATATAGCAGAAAATAGCAGAACCAGCTTTTTAGATATTCAAAAGCAATTCACGACATGTTGTTAACACCTCTTTTTGTTATCATTGATTTTGAACTTGGCAGAGATCATCATATGTTTAATGTATGAACAAAAGAATAAGCAAGCGCTGAACTTGGCTACAATCGGAGTGCAAATTTTACAGATTTTGTTTTTCAATGTGTTTATAAATTTATGATAATATGTGGTTCGCATTCTAGACACGACGCGGTGAATATATGAATGCATAAATAACTAAACAAATCACAATTGACTTTAAAAAATTGCAACATATTTTTGTGTACTAACACCACTATGTGCACTAGTTGTCACCCAGTGGTCGAAATCCAACCGTAATTTTATTAAGGATGCACGGATTGTATCCTAAGCAATGAAAAATTAAAAAAGATAGAATGTGAGTTTGAATTTGCATTGACAGATGTCGGCCGCATTAAAGACAATACGTGTGTGTCAAATACATGGTAGTGTGTGAAATGTTATTTTGTTGATTTAATGTATTTTTATGCATAATTTTAAAAAAATACTATCATTCGGATAACCTTCTCTATATAAACTATAAGTGTGCAAAATTTCATACTCCTCCGACCGCGCAATTTTCGTAAAAACGGGTACAAAGTTTTTGCTTCATGTATTAATATATAGATATGTAAATGTTTTTTTTATAGATAGCTCGGCAAATGACTCCATCCCACATGATTTTAAGTGGAAATGGAGTCCAGACGCGAAGATAACTGGTGCAGCGTGAAGACAAACGTAGCATCAGTTAACCACACTCAGCCGGCCCACAAGGTGCTTCTTCACGCCTCTTTTGAAGGACGCCATGTCATAGGAAGGAGGGAAAACGTGTGCTGGTAGACTATTCCATCTTTTGGAGGTGCGACAAAGAAATTAGGTTTATTTTATTAATTTATGATGTTTGTGACATTAAGTTATGATTTAATAGCTAGAAATCTATCATACAGCATCGCTACTTACCACAACTTCGTTCCCTTTAAACATCCACCCCATATTCTTAAAGCAGATATCCAATATCCAAGACTGGAGGTCTGGATTGGCGGCGTTACCTTTCTCATTAGGTACTTTAAAATCTTTCACAACAAACAACTCATCATCAGAGTAGCCTTCTTCAAAGTCGTCACAATCTTCATCAACCAACTTTGGATTGATGGACGGACTGGAAACCCTCAATGAAACTACATCTTTCTCTATTGCCATCAGCACTTCATCGACTTTGGGATCTACGGACAGTACACATCCCATCGTAATTAAGGCCCCCACTTGCAATGTAACATCTGAAATAAAATAACTCAACATATTTAACTAAACCGTAAGGGCAACGGGCTCCGTCACCAACAAATAAGTCGCCATAGCATTAATGTTTGTAGCATTGTTGTGTTCCGGCAGCTAGAGATAAGATAGCCAGTGCCTCACTAGTTGAGGATCCCGGGGGAAGCGCTTAGCTTTCATCTTATTTGATGGTAAATGATGTAAGTGGATGCGCATCCGGAATTCTCAATTGTTGAGTGGTTATTTTAACTAATTAATGAATTAGGGGGCAACAAAACAACCCCTCTACCTACTAAAATGAGTCTAATAATAATATGTATGTACTCGCCGCTGGGAATCGAACCCGGAGCCTCTCAGTCTGACACCGTTAATCTACCACTGTTCTGACTAGTCCGAGTCACAGACTGGTTAGGACCAGTAGACCACAGATGCAGTGTAAAGCGTCTGGCTGATAATACAGATTATATATACCTCTATGCACCAAGAATTTTCTAGTCGACTTGACCAGCTCACTTATGAGTCCTCCCTGCATCTTGTGGTAGGGCGTGGACTGCACTAAGGCAGCGCAGCACTTGAGAGCGACTAGTATGACTGCGTGACTCCGCTCGCTGTCCAGAATGCTTACTAGCACTCGGTGCATGCATGTGATCATGTAGCCGAGGGATACCGAGAATGGAATAAAGGACTTGGCTTCCTTTTTGCTGTAAAAGAATATTTTTTTTAATCCTGTCGTTTTGAAGCGTGTAGTCACGGGGACGCTAAGGTGTGGGTCGATTCAAAATCAAATAAATTATGGCGTATATAAAACAAAATATTATGATTAAAATTGCAATTAAAAATTACTTTTTGTTCGTATTACGATTTCACAGGCTCACGGCGTATCTTGCTTATGCTTGCTTACTAATGAACTATAGAATACTATAGATATCGTTATATTTAAATGAACTGAGCCATTGCTTCATTTTCTTTTAAATCCTTCGCCAGGCAGGCAGTGGCAAATTTATCTTTATTCACCTTTAATAAGATCGACAACCAATGCTCTGCCTAGCTAAGTGTAAAATCGATCTTATTAGCCTTACCTGCTTTCAGCTTGCGACAGATACATTCTGGAGCCGGAGAGCAGCGCTAATATGACGCTGAGCACACTAGCCCTACTGCTTGCTATGGGGTCTGTGACGGCGCAGAACGCCAGCGTCTTCTTAGCGCCCTCGTCCATAGACCAGCAGTCAGCGTTCGGTGAGTCTGGGAGCAAAGCCCACCAGTAGCCAAACATGGCTGGCTTCTCAGTTACCTATAAATTGAGCTTTAACTAAGGCCTCTTACAGATGACACATTATTATTTTTAAATGTGCTTACAAAAAGAATGTGAAGTAAATAAAATAAAAAGAGTGACGAGTGAGAGTGTAGAGGCCTATTTTTGTTTCTTTTTTCAAATAGGGAACACTCATTGCTGTGTATTACAAAAAAATTCGTGTCTGTACAAAAGAAAAATCGGCCGGTGCCTAAGCTGTCGCGAGTCTAAGTGCGGCGGGCCAGGGGTTCGAACCTGTTCCCACCGCCCGCCGCTACGCCATCGGGTCGCTGAGAGCGGCCGATCGCCACTCGCGCGCCGACAATCACAAAATACATAAGTATTTAAACAAACCTTGATCAATACTAGTAAGAAGTTTGAGGCACTCTGTCTCACTCGAGACTTCAAAGCAATAAGTTTAGCCTCTCTACTGCTCTCCACATCGGACATATCCGAGTCACTGGTCAGTGCCCAACAGTTTTTAGCCCTTTGTGGCTCCAAGTGATTCTTACTATAAGGCTTATAAGCAGAGTTGTTCTCAAAATCGTCCACATCTTTCATCAAACTGCGATCTGATATTGGTATCTCTTTCTTCAGACTTTCTATAGCATTATTTCTCTGCTTTCTGATTTTTTGTTTCTGGAATGCATTAATTTGTTAAATATTTTTCTTGAGTCAAATGCCAAATGCCATAAAATCTTGCTTGCATGTAAGTACTATGTTGTAAAATGACAATCATTATAAATTATTATTATTTAAATAATTTTATTGTATTTATAGGCTGGCTGTTGGATGTTGAGATCAATTTCTTAAAAATACATAACCTTTTTGGCTGTTATAGCAATATGCATGCTACCATAAATGACCCTTAAATGACTGTATTAAGATTGAAAACCAATTAAAATTCTATATGCAGTACTAGTCAAAACATTAAATAAAATTAGAAGTAAATATGAAATACCTTTCCTCCTTTTGGATTAATTTTAACTGGAACATCGGCAATTGTCTGTTGTGCTGGTAGCAACTTTTCTGGCTTAGGGCCTTGGTTCACAAGACCATACAAAACAAAATGGCGACAAATACCCATTGCATTTGGTAAAGGTACTGACACTTTTGGATCATTGAAATATATCTGGGACAGTACTCTTAGTGCTGATATGATAACCTGGAAATTAATTTGAAACATATACACGAGTTCTCAGCTCAAGCTTTAAAAATAAAAATAATAATTTATGCCATATCTTTATATTAAAAATATTAAAAACTAAAAACTACTATGGAAGAATAAATAAATAAAAAACTACTATAAAACAAAAACTACTATGAAAAATAAATTTAGTGGTCAAAACTTTTTTTGACATTTAAGAAAGAGACAAATTGGCAGTTTTAGGGGAGGTCTCCCTAAAACTTGTCTTGCCCAGCAGTGGGACAAAATAAGTTATTGAAAATAAAATATTGAAATGTATAAAAGATTGACAATGTATTTTTTACATTGAAAGAAGCTCACTAGAGTGAACTAACTGACTAAGTTTAGACACAACCAAAGTAACTTTATTGCTAAAGCCGTATTTTTAATTAGACGAAGTGAACTGACAGTTGCTAATGTCACTTTGTAAAATAATGTTGCCATATATATGTAATAGTGATGCGTTCTGTTTTCGTTCAATCACAGGAATATAAAATATGAATGAGCACATCGTTAATCTTAACTTATTATACAAAAAAAAGGAACATTTATATTTCTATATTACTATATAAAAGTAGGTAGATATCTACTGGTATGTAATTATAATCAGTTTGTGGTATTATTGTTTTATGTCTGCCCCCATACCGCTGTGAGCGTAATCTCATTGAGCTGGTTTGGGCGCAGGCTAAAGGATATGTTGCAAGGAATAACAAAACGTTTAAAATCACAGAAGTAAAAAATCTTTTCGAAGAAGGACTTCGACATGTAACTGCTGAAAAATGGAGTAGCTGCGTGACTCATATAATAAAAGAAGATGACAATAATCTCGACCACATGATCGACAGTGTTTGTGACAGATTAATAATTAATGTCATCGACTGCGACAGTGATGATTTTGTGTATGATGACGATAAATAAAAACAATTGTAATAAGCATAGTTTTTTATTTTCATTATATTATTATATCATCATCATCATATCAGCCCAAAAAACGTCCACTGCTGGACAAAGGCCTCCCCCAAGAATGTCCACAGATGCAGTTCATTTGGGAAGATTTGCCGTATAATGGCCACGCTTGGCAGGCGGGTTGGCGATCGCAGTCGCACAATACACAGAAGGACGCTGCTGCTCATCCTCTGGTCTAGAATCCCTTAGTTGCCTTATACAACACCCACGGAAAGAGATGGGGTGGTGCTATTCTTTCTTATTATTATATACTATATACCTATTTTATAGCATTACACTGAATGTAAGGAGAGGCCATAGCCTCACCACTGTCCTATTGGATGTTGAAGTCTTAGAAAGAATTAATCATCTCAGACTTGCAGGTTTCCTCACAATGTTTTTTTTACACCGTTAGAGCACTCGGTACTCGGTAAACGTAGGTTCTATACATAGCCGTCTAGAAATACGAAAACTCATTAGTACCTACATGGCAAGACTAGGATTCGAACCCGGTACCCAATATTCCACCGTTCTTACCACTCACTAGGCTACCAACGCTGCCTTATACAGGTTGATAACAATTATAATATTTTTGTTTCATCAAAACCTGACAACCCAGTAAACGTCAGTTCACTCCGTCTAATTAAAAATAGGCATCAACCATCATCACCACCAGGTTCAAATCAAATTAAGGTAAGTTTTAACAAGGCTAAAATAGAATAGAATATTTTTATTTGCTAAAAATATGGTTGGTGTTACAATAAGTTGGTCATATTTTAATTAACTTAAGCTAGATCAACTTACCTTGCAGTAAAGAAATTCATCATGTGTTTTAGCAAAACCTTTCATTAATAGTTTAACAATCAGTTGTGAAATTCTTTCTTTCACTTCAGTGGAAACAGTATTTTCTCCAAGTCTGTTGTCTTCCACATTTATGATACACATTATTGACTTCAGGGCAATCAAACAGATCTGCAGTGGGTTTGGAGAACTCAGTGTGTGGTATTTGTCAGCATCAATTAAATTCATTAGTATACCTTGTGGACCCACCAGTTCATCTGTAAACTATAGAATGAATATTCTTTTAAATCATATTAGGCATATTTTAATGACTTGATTAGTTAAAAATAACTAAGTTTATTGAATCCATTTAGATTTATATATGACAACCTGACTGCCGATGACATAACTTTTTAATATTTTTTAGTTATTCATGTTCTATGAAAAGTCAGCGAATAAAGGCTATTTTTGGGAGCTTTTTGCCATTTGTTATATTCAGATGGAAAAATATAACTTCTGTTGCTAAAATAAGTTACTATGGCAAAGTGTTTAAATAAAAATCTTTTGATTTTCATTTAAGAGATTTTAAACATTTCCAAGAAACTATGACACATATCAATTCATTAAATCTGACTTATTTATTTGAAAATTTTAAGCTTTGGAGTTAACCTATATGAGATAACAAAAAGTATTTAAAAACTTAACATTATAAATAAACCTAAGCTCCCTCAAAGGGGAGAACGGGGAAAAGGATGAAGTGGCCCGCAGATAACGCGGGTGGATTGTCCATTCGGCTGGCGACATCCCCACAAGAAATAACAAGAAATAATAATAAACATTATAAATACAAAATAATGCGTTACAATGACTTTACCTTATTTCCTAATTGCGGATTTAATTGCATAATACATTGCATGTTGTGAAGAATATCAGGTAAAATTATATCTGAACATTTCTTCAGGCATAGTATGTACCAAGACACTACATTTCCCAAGTAAACCACATCAAATTGAAGATTTTGTTTTGTCAAAATACTGCTGACTAAATGAGAAGCTTTTGCTGCTAATAGTTCATCTGTCGGCTTCACATTGATGCACAGCGCTGAAACTAATGTTGATGCATCCTGAAATTAATATTTAGTCCCTAAAGTTAAAAAAAAGACACTTTACATGTCTAACATTTTGTGCTTTCACTATTAAAGTATCGTTAAACTTATGAAATTGTTCTAAGTTTAGCTTAAATGTGTTACTTTAATTACTTACATTTTTAAGTACAAATAACTCGCCCTTATAAGGTTGGGCGTTTAGTTCGTCTATTAGAGAATTGATTTTTGTTATATTGTATTCTTTTACGTAAAGTTGATTGCATAGTTCACCACTAATTAGGGAAAAACTTTTACACAAGTGTAAATTCATCTTCGCATTTATTGCCAATTTTGAATCATAAATTAATTGTTATCTAAATTAAATAGAGTATAGTATTCTACACCTATTTATTGACTGTTGTAATATAAATAAAATAGAAGACAATGTAGTTTTATTTCCTTTATTAAATTTCTCGCATTTATTTGACTCACACTTTGATTTTTTTTTTTTTTTTTTAATAGTTTGTTCTCTGAGGAACCGGCTAAGGTCATAGACCATGCTGCCATGTCATTAGTTTCTTAATTTCATTAGTATTATAATCCTAAAGATGATGATGAATGATAATGGAAATGATGATGATGAATGATAATGGAAATGAGAAGTGAGAAATGATATACCCCCAACCCCTCGAGTATCTCAGTAAAGATGTGGGGCTTTACTAAGTCCTCAAGCGGACTTCTTGAGAGAATTTGATTAGTGACGTTGCACTGTTTTGTTTCATTTGCCAACACTCATGCACACTCACGAACACTTAACGGTTAATAATCCACCATTATTTCACATTAATATTCGACTTAACACAAATTTTAGAAAATAAAACAAAACCGCAGACATGACTCTTCACTTTCCCGCCAAGAAGTCCTCACTCACACTTTGAGTTTTGACATCTTACAGACATCTTATAAATTTTCCTTCTTAGCATTTGGCAAAGAAATCTTCACCATACATCCAGGTTTTCAAAACTTTCGTTATTTAATAATAATCTAATGAGTGATATGTTTCTAATATTTATGATATTTACTTATAGTGATAATTTACATAATATACCAGCGTCATAGTTCATAACATAACAGCGCGGGTGTGTGAAGAGGCAAGTTCGTGTCTTCTAGGAGCAGCGTAAAACCAACCTCGATACAAAACGCGATGAGCTGAAGGCCCGGCAACCCGCGTCAATCCATTATATTATGCTGATGGTAAGCTTACGTGCGTTCAGTGCGCACGCCAGTTTACTAAGAAGATCGGTTATGTTAGCCATCTTCGGGCGCACCAGCGCCGTGCCGACTAGGAGTCGAAGTGGTCGCCATGACCGAAATCGGTCGGATCAAATCATCATCATCATCATCATCATCAACATAACAGCTATAGGGCACCACATAATATATCAGCTACATAATTATAAACCAGCTAAAGAGTACATAATATACTAGCTGTAGGCTTTAGGGTACATAATGTATATTATTCCAACAAAACATACCAGCTACATAGAACCAGGGCTTGGAAACCGGTAAATTTTTTGAACCGGTTTCACGAAATTATGCATGGAACTTTATTAAAAAGGTTACGTTCCATTGAACCGGTTTTTGAACCGGTTTACAAAAAAATTGGGTTTTTTAATAAACTAGTTAAATTTGAAAATGATAAATACTTGATTTACGTTTTCGACCCATATTGATAGGATGCGCGCAACAATCAAAATGAGATAACGCTCACGACGACGCAACACTGGTGCGCGCCGCCGGCGCCGCGCGGGTATTTCGTCTAAACAAGTCGCAGCCAGCGATCGCTAGAAACAAACCGGTTTATTTAGGTTTGAAATATCGCTCCTATTTGGTTCCGCTTCAGAACGGTACTTTACGATAGTACAGGTTTTACCCTAATGAAACCGGTTAATTTTGAATCGGTTTCAAGCCCTGCATAGAACATAATATACCATCAACAAAGTACATAATATACCAGCTATTAGGTACATAATATACCGGCTATAAAGTATTTAATATATCAATAAAACAAATGAAACTTTATTAAAAGGTTAGATGCAAATAATTTGAAAATTAACCTTGATAAATGTAATTATATCCAATTTAATAAAACCAAGCAAGCAAAATATAATATTAAACTTATTATAAGAAAAATGAAAGAAGCGACGCATTTAAAATTTCTTGGCTTAACTATCGATTACCACTTCAATTGGATGATTCATATAGAGAACCTATGCAAAAAAATTACCAGTTTGTATATGCTTTAAAGCAAGTGAAGAATGTCACAAACATAAATAACCCTCCTTCTGACGCAGTCAGGTAGAAACAGCTATTACCACCTATCACGCATACATAAAGTCCATACTACGTTACGGTTTAGTTATATGGGGTAATAAATAGCACTGACAGAAAGAGAGCATTTATTGCACAGAAAAAATGCATAAGGGCTATATGTGGTCTCCCTTCCGGCGAGTCCTGCTAACCTCTATTTAGGAGTTTTGGCTTGTTACCGTTACCATCTTTGTATATTTTCGAAATACAGTAAAAGCTCCCTATTCGCGCTTCCGTCATTCGCGTTTTCACTATTCGCGGATTAAAAAAATGCAACCCAATTTCTTTATTCGCGGCAAAAAATTTCTTTATTCGCGGATCTAAAATTTCATACAAAATTCCAATAGGTGTTTAACGCAATATCTTTTGCAAGTCAAATGGTACCGCCGAGCACTTTGACCTAAGGCGCCTTTGTCGCATTTGCCGCAAACACCGCGGTCGGCGTTTTTGAAAATGTAAACAAACAGAAGAAAGCAACCTTATTTCTGAAGGAATAAAGTATATTTTTAAATGTTGCTGTTCCGTTCTTTGGTAAAAACGCTTTGCCTATTTTATTGTTTTATCTTTCACATTCGTTACAAAAATTGTGATCGAGTAACACGTCTCTACTGCTCTCTTCGTTCTTCGTAATTAATAATGTCAACTAAAAAAATTGAGAAACGCGTTTCGACACGAAAACAAAGAATTCAAATATGCGCTTTCACACTCCTTATATTATTAAGTACATATTTGTGTTTTTTATTTTGGCACCTAGGAACGTATCCCCTATAAACCCATATAAATTACCATTCTGTATTCACGGTTTCTGTATTCGCGGCATATTTATGGAACATATACCCCGCGAATAAAGAGATTTTACTGTATGTAATTTTGTTAAAAAAACAAGAATCTTTTTAAACAAGCTTGTGATTTTAATTCCAGACTAAAAAGAGATCCACACAGACGAAGACTAGTCTTATGATATTCCTAGATCTCATAAATATGGGAAAAGCTGCTTAATATGTGTGTTGGAATATAAAATGTAATACCTAATGAAATAAAGAAGCTAAATTATAATTTATTTAAAAAGAAAATTTTGGAATGGCTTAGGTGGCTTAGGTGCTTTATGATGTCAAGGAACTGTTTAATAAACGGATATAGTAATTGTTTATTTTATGAATAGGTTATTGTCTTTTAAATGTTTGATTCAATAATTATATTTTGAATTTTAATGTATAAATGTTAAATGAACCACTGTGATTTGCATGCTATCCGTGTGTTAGATGAACATGTGCACTTTAATTATAACTTCTTCTCCTTCTTTCCTCTCGCGGACTACACGTGCTGGTCTTAGGTACCACCATCATACTGTACAGACAATCAGTACTCGTACCAAAAAATTTGGCAAATCGTTCCTCTGTAAGTCTTTGGAATTCTTTGTCGGCGCAGGTGTTTCCCAGCTCCTATAGTCCCGGGTCTTTTAAGCGGGGCGTGAAACGACATTTATGCAGGCCGTCATGAATGGGTGCGCTTGTTACCGTGCTTGTTCCACGGTGAGGAGCGCTCACATTATTTTGGACTGCATCGGCTGCTTACCATCAGGCAGGATGTGCTCACTATGACGTGTCTCTCCGAAGTGAATCCGATAAAAAATCGAAAGACTTGCGACCTGGCGCCGATGTTCTAAGCTCTGCACCTTGGCGTGAAACAGTTCGTCATCGTCAGTGAGCCTTCTGGCTCTCCTGTCAATCGATTCCAGTGCTCCAAGTTGGTATTTCAATAATTCTCCAAGTGGTTGGCTCCAATAATCTTGTCAAGTTCAATGCCAAGAAAAAACAGGTATGCGCGGTCTCGGCAAAAAAGTCGCCATTCCTACCCCTTCCCTCTCTTCAAGGCACATCACTCGGCCTGCAGAGCAGTATTAACATGCTTAGTAGGAAGATTCGCTGCGATCTAAACCAGAGGGATTACATCGAAGCCGTGATGAAACAGCCTCACGTAAACTCGTTGTCCTGAACAGGGTGCGGCGCATCTTCACTCCTGATCAGTTGTGCCTTTTGTATAAGAGGCAGGTTCGGTCTTGCGTGGAGTATTGCTCGCACCTCTGGGAACGGTTCCGCAAAGTACCTTCTTGATGCCTTGGTCAGATTACAGTGTCGCGCTATACGCATTATCGGCAATGCAGAGGTCACTAAATACATTGTGCTAATACTCTCGAACCCCTGCAATTGCGTAGAGATATAGATAGCGTCACTTATACCACGGTGAGTGCTCTAATGAACTCTTTGACCTTATCCCACCTTCTCCCTAGGAGTATAGCGTAGGTACGCGTGCTGCTCTCCGGAGTCACAGCTATACTGTCTAGAACATTCCGTCGCGCTCAAAGAATCATTCATCGCTCATTTTCACCGACTAAAACATCGGCGAAAAAATCGGTCCTATTATCGTTCCTATAAAAGACGGACTAGGGCGGGAGCCGTATCCCGCGGAGCGTATGTTTCGACTACTTACGTTTCGCTTGTTCAAATTGTACTATTCTTATTTTCCAACTACCTACTTATAAAAAAATAATTACGAAAAGTACATTATCTTATTCCAAACTCTATCAACGTTAATTATTTTCTTATTTAACCTTCTTATTCGATATGCCATAATGACATAAATTGTGACATCCCATTCAACTTCATCATATTCAGTGATTAATCATATTTAGCATTTATGGAAAAAATTAAAAGATGTCTTCATTATTTAATTTAAGGAATCAACACAAAGAAAAACATGTCTTAAATCATCCTTGGGATAAAACAATTAAGGGTATTTATTCAAATAAAATTAAATATGCTCACAACTCTATAAGAAATCCATTTTATCCAAAGAAAGATGAGAAGAATAAATATCCTGATGCCGACTGCATCACGTTCACTGTTATTGGTGACAGAGTCACCAAGGAATTTATTTATTGCGTTAATTTGGTAAAAGGCTTGCACAAATACAGATGGAAAAAGTTTGACGTCCCTATCATAAGAGGTAAAGCTATATAGTATTTCTACTCCAAGCGTACCTAGGTGTAGTAAATATGCGGCTTGTCCGTAAGCAAGCATGATGCAGTGGTTAACGCGCCTGGTCTGCGAGTGCTAAGGTTAAGCAACTTTCGCAAAGGCCAATCATCGGATGGGTGACCAAAAATATATTCTCGAGCTCCTCCGTGCTTCGGAAGGCACGTAAAGCCGTTGGTCCCGGCTGCATTAGCAGTCGTTAACAACCACCAATCCGCACTGGGCCCGCGTGATGGTTTATGGCCCGTTCTCCCTATCCATTCATAGGGAAAGGCTCGTGCCCCAGCAGTGGGGACATAAAATGAACTGATGATGATGATGATGATGATGATGTATTAATTGACATAATCATGAAAACCCATAATTTTAAATACCCTTATTTGAAAAACCATAACTTTAATATTCATAACATAAAATTCATAAATATTAAAATCCATAAGTAAAAAGAATAGGTTGCGAGGAGCGAAATGACGAGCATGTTAGGTGGGTATGCTGTTAGGTGCCGCGGCAGCGGCCGGGGCGAAGTGCCAGAACCAAATTGAGGATATTTTTAAAGTGCTTTATATAACTGAAACGTATTATACATACATAGCAAACATGTTATTGATAAATAACTTTTTAGGGCATTTTACATTATCTAAATACATATAATGACTTGGCCTGACTGATTCATCATTGCCGAGCCGAAACCGCTGAAGATAATGAGATAGAATTTGGTCTGTAGGTTAATTGAGTGACGTAACCAGGATTTTACGGAAATCGTACCCCTTTCTAAAAAGAAATAAAAAATGACATGTCTCAGGAATTTTGTTTATTTTCCTTTACAGGAGTAAAAGGGAAGAAGATTTTTTTGGTAAAATCGTACTTTTTAAAGTAATAAAAATGAATAGTTGATTGAAGAATGACGTGTTTTTGCATTTTTCGAAAAACCACGCCTAAAGAGGTGAAATAAGGGTGGAAACTTGTATGGAAACCTGTAATTCCTTAAATTTCGGTATTTGGCCTGGTTAGACATTATGAAGAGTTTCAGGATTTTTAAAAATTGGTCCCTAGTAGGGCATGACAATTTGTATAGGAGGTTCCAAAACGGACCAAAATTATTTATACAGAGTGATCTATTACGTTGTTTTGCATTAGAATCTTTTAACTGAAAAAAATGAAAATTATAATGTTGATATAACGTGACATGTTACTCGTGTAGCCCACGTGAGCAAAGCCGCGAACAAAAGCTAGTACTATAATATATTAAGACAACTATGTGTTTTAAAATGAGTTTTAAAATTATGTGAAATAATTTTATGACTTTTAAACGTTATGCATATTTACGTTATTCATATTAAACATATACTATTTAAATTAATACATTTTAACGAATTTTAGCGTTTAAAGCATATGGCGATTTCAATCCTATGCCTATTTTTTTTTTAATTATGTATTCAAATATAGACCCTAAAAAACTCGCCGGGTATGTACCCTCCGCGAGTATTCATAATTATTATTATCTTAAATTAAAAAAATGCCGTCAGAGGGTTTTTTAAAGTGCATCTTCCGTATATACCACGATGATGGTGATAACATTTTACTATTAATATCGAAAAGAAACAGTTTTTACGAGAGACTCCCCTCGCATTTTATCGATTTTTTCTAGATGTTACCACAGTGGAATGGCCCGATGTTTGGCGCAGTCTGAAAATTGAATATGGTGGGTTGGCCCACTGCCTTCAATCGCGTGTAGCTGTGCTGATGAACGAGAAAATTCTCGGCGGCGAAGTTGAGTTAAGAGAGCTGATCGAGGCCAAGTACATCTACCATCTGCAGTTGGATTACTATAACGAGGCCGTATCAAATTTTGCTACTTATATTAGATCTTCTGGTGTAAGTGATTTTCTTTCCCGAAAGCTTTTATTGTCGAAAAAACAAAATATCTTCCTTCCTATAACATGGGGTCCTTCAAACGAGGCGTGAAGAGGCACCTTGTGGGCCGGCAAGGTGAGGGTGACTGATGCTGCGTTGTTTTCACGCTGCACCAGCTGTCCTTGCGTCTGGACTCCGTTTCCACTTAACATCAGGTGGAGTGCGAGTCATTTGCCGAGCTAAGAATAATAAAAACTAAAAAAAATCGTGAGATTAACTGCTCAAAGATAAGATAAGATACATGAACGAGGAGCTCGATGGCGCAGTGGTTAACGCGCCCGGTCTGCGAGTGCTGAGGTTAAACAACTTTCGCAAAGGCCGGTCATCGGATGGGTGGCCAAAAATTTATCATCTCGAGCTCCTCCATGCTTCGGAAGGCACGTTAAGCCGTTGGTCCCGGCTGCATTAGCAGTCGTTAACAACTACCAATCCGCACTGGGCCCGCGTGGTGGTTCATGGCCCCTTCTCCCTATCCATCCATAGGGAAGGCTCGTGCCCCATTAGTGGGGACATAAATGAGCTGATGATGATGATGATGACCTACGTGAACCCTGAAAAAATAACATTACTTTATTTGGGCAGCGACAGCATTATCCAAATTAATTTCGTAGACAACAATATACGCTACCAGCGTAGGTAGAGGTTATCTGGGTGCCTCGTGTGAATTATGTTTACTATCCGAAATCATTCGATTACGAAAGCGAGTATGGCAAAATGTTAAATCTTCTCTTATGTCGCAAGGAGGCGCTACTTCATAGGCCATCGCAATGCCATACTAATTTTCGTTTTATAACGTGATCGAATGCAAAACGAAACTTACAAAGCACCCAGGAAGACACGCTCATTATGGTGTCTCACAGGGCAGTACTCTAAGGCCAATGCTATTGGTCAATTTCTGCCGCCGAAAATTAATACCTATGCGAAGTCAAAAACAGTTTAACCTTGATTAACCATCAAAACTCATTGCCTTTTTTCAGAGACCTTGTGCGTACATGCATATTTCTATCGATGGAGACCACATAGGCACAATGATTTTCATGGTAAGAAATAGAAATAGTTAGAAATAGTTGAAAGGATAGTGAAGAAAGAGATATAAGTACGCGTGAGTATCAAGTATGGGAGAAGTTGACGAAGAAAAATTAATATTTATCAAAATCTATTATACTCTGTATCCATCCATCCCTTAGAGCATTATCCATCCATCCGTCCATCTTGCTGCTTTGGCGTGAGTAGAATACAAAGAAACTAAAATTGAACGTAAATATCCACAAAAATACCGATCACCGATTCACGGTCACCTTATGGCGTTATTATTATTCATAATTAAGACAGGACTTAATTATGAATAATAATAACGCCATAAGGTTACATTAAAAAGTTTAAATTGGCAAAAAAGGTTTCATTAGAAATAATTTAATATGGTGGTTAAGTATTCTTAAACTTTCTAATTTTCCGCGCAATTTTCTTAAATTTTTCTTTGATAAGATCCTTCTCCTGACAATAACAAACACAACAAAAAAAGAATTAGAGAAATCGGTCCAGCCGTTCACGCGTGATGCCGTTACCAAGGGAAATAGGGATTCATTTTTATATAATATAGGTATTGTAAAAAAAATTCTTAAGATGTATATTTAATAAAGAGAATAATAATAATAATTCATTAGGTACGTACATTAGGGTGTCATATTAAGAGGGTGCCGCGCCGCGCCGCCCGCGCGGACGCAAAACTGCAAGTTTCATGTTTATATACAGGACGTTTGGTAATATGTATGTATACATCCCCGAAACGTACCCATGTTAACATGTCTATATAATACTATGCCAAGGTCAGTAAATGGAATTTGTAAAAAAAAATCGACTTTCCATACTAACTCGATCAGCTGATGGGTCATTTTGTATGGAGAGTTGAAATTTTTTTTTCTATTTTCTGACGTTGGCATAGTATTATATAGACATATTAACATGGGTACGTTTCGGGAATATATACATATTACCAAACACCTGTATATAGCGAGCGAGCGGCGCGTGGCAGTGGTGTGACAACAGCGCACGACTACGAATACGCACGCACTATCTGTATCTGTACAGAGTAGGCTGGCGATTTAATTAGTGTTTGGGTAAAAATTATAAAAGTCTTAATATTTTCATATTCATATTTTTTTATAAAAAATAAGACAAGAGTGGCCTGCGGAATATCAATACAAACATTTTGATGTTGGATTATTGTTTCATGTGCTATATTTACAAAGTTTCTGAAGAAATAAGTTTTTAGATATCATTACTTTTACGTATTGGTCATGCAGTTTCTGGGTATTTGTTTCAAATTCAAAGACAACCATGGCCTTGTGAAAGGATTAAGCTAACCTACACTAGTCCTTTTAATGTAAGTATATGACCTATTCAGCGTCTAGCACCAGTGACTTAAAAACACGTAAATTTTCATGCATCAGAACGGAATCGGTTTTATACATTTAGTATGGAAACGTTTATACTAAAGTGTTGTGGCGTGTCGTGATGGCTTAGTACTAAATGTATGAAACCGATTCATCACGACACGACACGTCAGACAAATATAAATCCACCTTTAATTGATAATACAGTACCACAGAATAATAAAATTTACATAATGTCAAAATATAAATAAAATACTTAATAAAAAAGAAAGAAAGTGAAAATGAAAATTTTTACGTCCCTGTGGTATCGGACGCAAAGCACTAACCCATCTCTTCCCGTGGATGTCGTAAACTAAGCGACTAAACCTCGTGCATATCGAAAAGCACCCTAGGTCACCAGCGCGGTGGCGGATAAACCATTACTGGAATTCCCAAGGAGGGTTGGTGTCAGGCCGGCGCGGCTGCTGGCCGTAGATACTTTGCGAAATCCTTAGCAAAATGTACGAGGAAGAAACGGACATTTTGCGCCAACCCCAAGTAATATGGCACCAGGGCACAAAGAAGAAGAAAAATACGTGGAAAATTTAAAACACATGATGTTAACAATGCATTCATCAGTCAGTCATTCAGTCCAAAAATTAATCACTAGGCTATCAGAGCTAAGAACTGGGCTTATTGTACGTCTTTTTTACAGCTGTACTCCGATCTGTTGCCTTACACGTGTGACAACTTTTTGCGTCGTTGTAACGACACCAAGGGAGGTTACAGCGGCACACCGATCCACCGCATCGTCAAAGATGGTTGGATACAATGCGGGGGCTTCGGTTTGAAGAGCGTTGACCTGGACTGCGAGAATTTTATTATCCCACACGACAGACGAGGCGTACTTTGTATGGCTAATGATGGCAGGTTGTTCAATTCAAGTTAACTAGTCAATAATCTAGCCAAGGTAGCAAATAAGGTGATGCGGCTAGTGAAACGCAATCCTTGCTCCTCTAGCTGTCTTGCTTGGCATCTGTGGAAGAAAGTCTTTTATTACCACCTTTCAACATCTCTCTCTCTCTCAAGTGCTCATGTTTCTATTCCGAAACATGAGCACTTGAGACAGATGTATAATGTCAACGGGAATAAGATCTTCAGAAATCTCAGTAATTAGTTCAACAGTAAGAGTTCTCTTCGCATCCCGATGGTGGAAGCAAATATATCCAGTAGATTTTTTCATCTTATAAAATGGGTATTTTTTTAATAATTGTGCTTATGAAATTATATTAATCATACCAAATATCTTTCAGGCACATAGATTGCTCGACGCAATTTTTCGTCTTGCTCCAACCAGCACCTTGGATGGCACATAGATACGTAGCCTTCGGGCAACTTATCGAGGGTGAAGCTACACTCGATAAAATAGAGAAAGTGCCTACGTGGTATGAATCGCCAACTTCCGAAATCGTGATTTTCAAGGCTGGAATATTCAACATGGAATGCCACGATATAACAATTAACAAGAATACTAATGAATACATTCATGGACATATCGAAGATTTAATTGCATTGGGTGATTTGCTTATAGAGGTACAAGTTTCGATTTATCCATTTAAGATTTTAAGTCACATTATCGACATTATCGTGATGAAACGTTCCTCTTCTGGATAAGAAGACTATACTTTACTTCTTCGTCTACTTTAGGCAACACGAATACAAAAGTTTTGTGATTGTGAAACCTCGGGCTAAATACTCAGAGGAAACTGCCAGCTCAACCAGCTTGCAGCAGTAGCGTGCCAGTGTTTGACTGCACGCTTTAAAAGAGTACCTAAAATATTGTTTTAGGTTGCAAGTTCCATTTTGGCCCAAACGCATAGCAACAATTTGAAACACCTTATTCTATATTATCTAGGTACAGTCAAGGAATTTAATTTCCAACCCACCTAAGGTTCAAATTCGTATAGCAAATTGTCACCATAAGAGCTGTTTTATAGTAACTAGGCAACAGATTAACCACTTTCACATGGTGAACTGAACTATGGGACGCCAAGGCACTTTGCCAAATCTAGAGTCGAGGATTCGTTTGTCATCTCGCTAATTCTGTTATATGATATGATCCAGGCTATAAGCAACATTTATCTATCCAAAAACTAGTAGAATCGACGAAAGTGATAATTTAAAAAAACCACAATTTAAAAACGTTTTCTTTAATAATTAAAGAAAACGTTTTTAAATTGTGGTTTTTTACTTTTAACAAAAACATTGTTTTAGATCTCAATCACTGAGCGAGGTCTTTATAAAAACCAAGGAATAGCATTTTTAGGTATATGTGCTTGGTTGTGCGTGAACGCACAATTCTTGCGGTGTGAATAGTTGCGTTGTCTTGCACGAAATCAATTTGAGAAACCTCCTGTTGCGGATAATAAGTTGGTAAAGTCGAAAGCACACTTTGATTCAACAGGTCTACATAGTCCTAAGCGGTTGCTCTAGGTGGCAAAATCACGAGTTCTCCAACACCTGCTGAAGAAATCCAACCCGAAATGTTTGCAGTAATTCGTCCAAATGCATGATGAGCCACGACGTGGTCTTCTGTGTACCGGGTTCGATCAAACCGCCACAAATGTAATCTTCCGGTTTGAGCACTTGAAAATGTCTTTTAGTCAATAAAAGCTGTAGACGTCCAGTCAAAATTTATTTACTGGCGGGCGAAGTGAAGTCGGGCTAATTTATGATTCTCGGTTAAGGCAATTTTTTTCGCACACCGCCTGTGATGCAAATTCATAGCATGTAGGCAATTCCTAATTGTTGTAGGGTGAACGTCAAACATTTCTGAAAATCGTCCCGTTGACGTAAAGCTATCTAGAATGTATTGCCTACGCATTCATCGACGTTGTCCTTCGGCTATTACAAGCGGGCGATGGTCATTTCCGTAGATCAATAAGGTTTCCTTCAGCATTATATCGCCGTAACCAACGGCGAACTGTGTCTTTACTCACATATAACCGACGTGTTATCTCATGAATTCCTAATCCTTCTTGGTGTAACTCCACTATTTGAACTCTTAATAGTTCACGGTTATCGGCAATAATTTTATTTTTCAAATTAATAACGATTTTAAAAATTATTTTATAATTTTCTCGATTGACACTGACACGTCATGTTCGTAATTAGAAAAGCAAATTATAACACGCATCGCAAAGAGGTTATCTGAAATGTGAAGCGACAAATAAGTCGTATTGATATTTCAATACTATAACTGAAATAGAGTTTTCCTTAATGCATTGCGAATGTCTAACGACATTTCAACGAAATGGGTAGGGAATTAAATTCCTTGACTGTACATAACCTACCTACATAATATTAAAGCCCAATATTTGATTGTCAATATAATTATTTCAGAGTCTAATCCATAGAGTATTTCTGGAAATAGAGCTGGGGCACCTAAAGGTTATGGAAAAAGAGCTCTTTGGTGAAGCGGAGCAAGTTGGTGAGGAAGTAGGGGAATCGGGAAATATCCATGCTACGGAAAGGTAGTTTAGTTTATATCATATTTAAGAGCCAATATACATTATTATGTACTTACATAGTAAATTTGTTTAAATCTGGGAACCTGTTCTTACCAACAGCCCCCTTTAGTTTTATGTAGGACCCTTAGGTACATATTATTTTACGTGAAAAGTGTTGAAGTAAAGTCGTCACCTAACAAGACTTATGTTTTATTTAATATGTACATCGATACCTTGGGAAAATGTTGGCTAATCTCTTAAATAAATATAGAAAAGCTCTGACAATTGATATCATGTTCAAGGTTTTTGCGTAAAAAGGATGATATGGAGAAGCACATACAGAACCAGAACCAGCATGTGCCAGCTCAACCGGTGAAGCGAATCGTCAAGTCCTTCGAAAGTCACAAGAGCGAACACGAGAACAACGATTTCGACGTAGAAGAATACCAGATGGAGGAGGCAACGCCTTACACGCACATGTCTGTCGTGTCAGCCAGCCTGGTTGTTAAGCCGGAGAAGCCGTTCTATATACCCCTAACGGATGTGCCTTACCCTGGAGAAGTGGATTCTACTTATGACCTGAAAAAGTTAGTGTTTCCAGTATTTCTTGGGACTCATCGTCATGTCATCAGACAATAAACGTGAAAGAAGCGTTGGTAGCCGAACGAGTAGATGCTCGGGTTGAATGCGATTTTCGTGGTTCATAGCTTTTCTTTTCTCAAGGTAAATTAACAGGACTGTTATTCATGTGTTAATAGTGCATTATATTATTGTTTTAAAAAACATCCCAGCCCAATATATTACAACATTTTTCATCCGCATGCCGGCATTGCGAAAGTTCCTGATCCCGGAATCCGCTGTGCCTTTGAGCTTCTTACATAGCTGCAAAGTTCTTATATAAGGAAACTTGTTTGTAAATCGGATTTTAAAATAGTCAATTCAGCGTCATGATTTGATGATAACTGAAGACCCGTTACGATGCAAATTGTTAATGGTGAAGAATTAATATTTTTTAAGAGACAAAATTCATTCTATTATTAAAAAAACAGGTTCTTGAAAGGACACTACTGCTTCGAAAGCGATATAGATGAGAAAGCCCACAGACACGCTGGCCCACCTAAGCAATACCCTCCAGAAATATTCGATGTCTATTATGAAGTATCGCAGTCAGAATCTTGTAAGATTGTATTTCCATATTTGATAACACATTATTTTTAATCGACTTACCCGGAGAAATTAATGTTAAATAAGTGTATTTCGTTTGCAGTGGAGTCATTGGATTCCGTAGATGAAAAAGAAATTCGACACTATTTGAGGTAATTTAGTTTATTGTAAAAATGAATCTATTTTTGTAAAGAAAGGATTTCATTGATCCTGGATTTTCGAAATAAATTATTTTCTGTATGTGTGTATAAACCGGTCGTTGTGGAGATCCTTGGGGGAGGCCTTTGTCCAGCAGTGGACGTCTTTTGGCTGAGATGATGATGATGATGATGATGTGTGTATGTGTGTATGCTTAGTACTTAAAAAACTGCCTACATTTTCAGCGGCATAACTTCTATGTGCAGATAAACGTAAGCATTCAGTAAGTACCTAATGAAAGTTCTGACACAATTGAACATTTTGTTTGGTTTGTTGTTCGTTAATTTGTCGGTCAGGCTGGACAAAGACTTCCCGACTAGCCAACAGTCAAAAGATGACTCTTGACTGAGGTGATGATGACGACGATGACCTTGAATAAGAGAAAAAAAGCACCTGTAATTGATATCATAGCATAAGAATCAGTCACTGGTTCACAATCGCCCCCATGGTCATGTTAGGTTACAGTTGAATGTTGCTCCTTGATGGATGAAAACGATTTTTAACTGATTTTATGTTATGCGATTTAAAACTTTTCATAGTAGACTATCTATATATCGCAGTTTTAAACAAACGTCTTTTAATGTTTTCTATTAAGTAACTGTTCTGTCAATATTATTTGATATTTGTATGGAATACTGAAATATTGAATTGCTCTTAACTATTGTTTATTCATTTTGATAGAGAGAATGTGGATCACGTCAGTTTTGCCGGTGGTGTAGTGAAAGGTATCGCTCAGGGACTTGGCCCATACAACTTGTTGGATGAAGATAGGCAGTAAGATTTCAAACTATTATATTATTTGTAGCGGCTAATTTGATAATGATTTAAGTGTTCTTTATGATTTTATTTTATTAAACAGAATTATTGTATACTTAATATTATGCTTTTGTTGTCATTGAGTATCCGATATTTCGGCACAGTTGAATAATGTCGGACGTACTGAAAAAAAACAAAAACGTAGTAACAATCCTGTTTATAAATTATTTAAATATTTTTTATTATTATTTTATTTTACAAATACTACTATTTGAACAGGGCTGATCTAATTACCGACGAACAACTAAGAAGAATCAGGTAAAGAGTCTGAATATTAAAAAAAATTTCAAGTAATTAATATCAGTATGGGTTTTTTTTAAACTATACTTTGGCTTTTAGATTGGCGTTTCACGATTATAAATCCCGAGAAGCACACTATAAGTACGCTATAAATTGTGTCATATTTTTTAAATAATTAATTAAATGTTTGTTTTGTTGGTTTTCTCATTTTTTTTGTTTTTTTTTTAGAAAAGTATCAATTCAACAAGGGTCAGATAAACAGCAAAGTTCAAAGATCAAAAGGCGACAAACTGGTTTTGTTCGTCAAGATGATCTTGCAAAGGTTCGCGTTTTCCAAAAACCGACAATAGATGATGATTATGATGCAGACTACGATAACGATGCCGATGACGAAGACAAAAATGCAGAAAGGCTAGCAATTTTTTTCTTTTAATCTTATATTTTATTATTTTTATAGCGCGTAACTACTGCTGCCTAAAGGTCTGCCTATTAGACCGTACCATACCATGACCGTGCTAGGAACGTATCAGGCACGAAAGGAGCTCTCATCGGAGGGCTAGGCGGCACGGCACCGCCTAGCTCTCTATAATGTATTTTATATAAATATTTAATTCAGCTTAAGTGTAGCAATTAGCACTTAAAAAAATAAAAAAGTAAAATTTTTTAAATGTTATGTTCGTTTTGGTGACCGAGTGGCAAAGTGCCAACCCGATATCCGGAGATTCTGGGTTTGATTCTCTGATAAGGTCTTTACCTTATCAGAGAATCAAACCCAGAATCTCCGATTTCCGTTTCGATTTTTTGGATGCAAATAGCTCAAGTAGTCTGTAGTCTTATAAAAATGTCCTTTTCTCGTCGCCACTGCTAAATAAGAGACGTGTGTCCAGATTTGTCCAGTAGGATGGTTTATTGCGAGACTGGCTCAGTAACACAACTTAACCTATACATAACAGTTAGGTATATGGTAGATATGGTGTATGTAAAGATCCTCTATGTGTTAAAATTAAAATTCTTTAGTAAGGCCTTCTCTAGTGAACAATAGTTCAAGTAGAACCGACCACGGGTGCACAATACGGCTTGGTGGGTTTTAGAGACTGTTACCTTTTGACAACAAAAATAACAAACGGCTTCACGTGCCCTCGAAAGCACGAAGATGATCGTGACATTTTAATTCAATCACCTACTGACCTTGGAAAAGGATTTAAACGCCTTAAATTAATTTAGTACTCCTTTATTCATTATCGAAGCTAACAAAATGCAATTTATAGGACAGTGCGTATAGCAACGTCGAGAGCTCACCACGATACGCCAAACCGCCTCAAGCGCAGCCCCACCGGCTTCATCCGTATGATGAACGTCGACGAGACGGACTCGAACTCAGACGACATTGCGCTCGCGCACGGCAATCGCCACAACTCACACGACCCCCACGGCTCGCACACCCATCGGCAGTCCGTCATGCAGCGGTTGTATGACGATGTTGCGTGCATCGACGAATATGGACCTACTTTGAAGAACTATAAGTACGTAAATATGCAAAGCAATGCTGTTGGTATTACATTGCTGAGCCACAATGGAAAACAGACTTTGACTATGCCAAGAGTTAGTCGAAACTAGTCTCCAAGTATCGCGAGAGCGACTAAATCAAGTACAGAGTTAGTCGGTCTCGCGTTGATGTTATAAGGGGTTCAGTACAGCTGAGCCACGCTTGTATCTCTTTGTAGCGAAGTTCTGTTTGCATGAAGTTAGATAGAATTTGTCGATAATTTGTCGAAATTAGTCAGTCTCGCGCTTAAAAAATATTAAGGAATTTTTATGGCACGAGAATGGAACCGGAGTGCATTAGTTTTTGAAATAACAAATTGTCACACCCGCAATTTACGCATTCTTGTGATTTAGGTAAATAAAGTGTTTTTGACAGATTTAGAAAACATTTTATTATACAAATACAAATACAAATACACATACAAAATTCTTTATTGTGGTACATAGGTAAGCAGATAGTTGTTACATGTTTTCGATTGTACACAGCTATGACCCGCCATAATGGCATACAATAATTTTTAAGTAGGTCAGTGACATTTTATATCATAATCGTAGAAAATTAAAATAATAACAATTCAAAATGCAGCACTTTAGAATTAACGAAACATTTTTACATGTCAAGACAACAATTAAAATAATAAGACATAAGACATAAATTATAAATTCAATTAAAATTAATTAATACAAATTAAGAAATAGACGGGAACAATTAAAATTAAACATCATCGAGATAATCCTTTAAAGTATAGTAACATTTGTGTAATAACAATTGAAATAATTGCTTTTTATAATTATACAAATCTAAATCTCCAACAGTCTTTGGCAATTTATTATATATCTCGGGGATTAGATAAAAAACACTTTTGTGGAAAAGAGCAGTTTTGTGGGGTTCACGTGTCATTTTGTCTTTATGTCTGGCTCTATTACTAAATTTGAAACGGTGAATATTTAATTTAGCGAAGATGGCACATTCGTAAATAAACAGACTGGGGAGTGATAGTATTTTTAGTTCCTTAAAATGTGGAACACAGGATTCCGTTGAATCAATATTTACGATTGATCGGATACACCGCTTTTGCGCCTTAAAAGCTAGGTCTTTGTTGGCCGAATTGCCCCAAAAAATAAGACCGTACCTTAAAATGGAAGAGACATAACTATGATACGCACTAAGAACAGCAGATCTATCTGCTATTTTACTTAATTTATAAAGAGCATATGACTGTTGATTCAAGCGTTTACAGATATAATCTATGTGATTTTTCCAGTTAAGTCTTCTGTCAATATGTAGCCCCAAAAACTTAATTTCATCTACTTCTTCAAAATTTGTATCTTTGAATGTTATATTTAAATTCGGAGATGCTAAGAAATTTTGTCTACATTTCATAATTTTTGTTTTTGACAGATTTATGTTTAAATTATTAGATGATAGCCATTCAGTTGCATTAGTTAAAAACATATCAATCTCCACATTTATGCTAGAGTGCATATTGTCGTCATTAAATAGAACTGTGCTGTCGTCAGCAAAAAGCGTCATTTGATGGTGCGTTATGGATGGTAGATCATTAACATATACAATAAAGAGTAATGGGCCCAATACGCTACCTTGTGGTACCCCAAAATGGACATTAGTGAACTCAGATTCGTATACTTTTTCTTCTTTCGATATTGGGCATACTCAGTTTATTTGAGTAGCTTGGTGTCTATTGCTTAAATAGGATTTTATAAGATTATTAACATTACCCCTAACACCATAGCTATTTAATTTTTGGAGCAAAATGTCATGACGAACGTGGTCGAACGCTTTTGACATGTCTAAGTACATGGCTACAGCTGGTTTACCATTATCTAAATTGGTTATTACTGTTTGTACAAAATTATAAATCGCATTATTTATTGATTGACTTTTACGAAAGCCGTATTGTTCGCTGGCAAGAACGTTTTTGGCTTCAAGGAAAGAGTACAACGATGCATATATAACTTTTTCGTAAATTTTTGAGAAAATAGGTATTAATGCTATGGGTCTGTAACAATTGAGATCTTCAACATCACCCTTCTTAAAGATAGGTTTTATAATGGTGTACTTAAGTTTATCTGGGAAAACTCCGTGTTCTATACTCAGGTTAATAGTATAGCTCAAAACAGTAGAAATTATATGAGCTACGTCTTTCACAACTCCAACTGTAACCTCATCGTAACCCGTGCTGCGTACATTTTTCAAAAAATTAATTATTTTAAAGATATCTTTAGGAGTTACAGGTTTCATAAAAATAGAGTTAGGTTGACTCTTACCCGTTAAATGTGATATTGTGTTTGTTTGTTCACAGTTAGCTACGTTTGAAAAGAAATCATTAAATAATTGAGCTATCGCTTTCGGGTTTGAGACTGTATTACCATTATCATTTTTCATTTTATTTATGTTCTCCTTAAATATATTACTTTTACTTTTGTTTATAATTTGCCATGTAGCTTTACTTTTGTTAATAGAAGTTTTAATGTAATGGCTATTTTGTGATTTTTGGGTAAGATTGAGTACAGATTTATATCTTTTTGAGTAAGATTTAAAATTACTTTTGTTTTTGTTAGTTGGGGATTTTCTATACTTCCACAAGAGTTCACGTCTACGTTTGCTGCACAAGGTAATGCCTTTTGAAACCCATTTTGGCCTTTTGTCTACCATAACTTTAACTTTAATATAAGGAAAGCATAAATTATAAAACAATGTAAACGTATTATGAAACTGAGAGAAAGCATTATTAGGGTCATCTGTTTCATAAACTTCACTAAAACTTAAGCTTCTAAGAGATTTTACAAATTTATCTCTGTTTTCATTTGAATAGTCTCGCCGTTGGACGTACCAGTACTTAATGGAGCAACTCTTTTTTACCGGGCATTTAAGAATTTGGGCCATATGATCTGATAGGGCCAATTCAGTCAATTCACCTTTGCAGCCTTTGACATTATGAGCTATGTTATCCAGGCACGTGCCACTAATCAATCGTGTTGGAGTGTCAAACTGAAGTCGCAAATTGTACGATGCGAGTGAGTGAATGAGCTCAGCTGTTATTTTATTAGTCTTGAGAATATCAATGTTCAGATCTCCTGCAATTATAATTTTCTTATCTTTAGATCTATATTTATTAAGAATTTGGTGTAGAATCCGAAAGAAAGCATCAAAGTCTTTAGAAGTATTTTTTGGAACTCTGTATAGGCATATGGTAATTATTTTATGTTGTAACAATTCAATTCCCGAACATTCTACAACATTAGGCACTGAAAATGATACTACATCATCAAGTACTTTATATGAATGAATATTTTTGACCAAAATGCAAGAACCTCCACTTCTGTTATTCCTACAAAATATTGAAGCTAATTTATATGATGGTATACAAAGTCGAGGGATGTCATCTTTAATCATATTGTGCTCAGTAATGCACAATACGTCTATAGTTTCAGAAATAAAATCATTCAAACTGACTGTTAACATATCTGATTTACCAATTAAACCTGCAATATTCTGATGTAATATATGTATATAGTTATAGACGAAATAAATTATTACTATTTACAGGACTAGTATCAGTATTAATAGGACTAGTATCAGTATCATTAATTCTATATGCCACGGAACTTTCTTGTCGATTGTCTTGATTATTAAATAATTCGTAGTCCACTAATATATTAGCCAGGATATGTTTGTATATGCTATTCCATCCGTTTTTGTTTATTTTTCCTGTGATGTGCGAAAACATCTCATGTTTCAGGTAAGAGTTACTGTCAAAGAGGTATGCATATTCATTATCTCTTATATCCATATACAGAAGGTTGGTAAATAACTCAACTTTATAATTAAATATTAATGCACCTTTTATATAGGTTGGAGCACAGATAATGCTATTCGTGTGAGAAGTGTTTTTTAACAGTTTCTTTAATTTGTCTAAGATATTTATGTAGTCACCATTTTTCAAATCATTCTCTCCGATAAATATAAGGCAATAGTCGTTCAATGTGAAATCTCGTAATTTATTTTCTACATTGTTTATAGATTCATCATTGAAAATATCTGGTAATAAATAATGACAGTAGTCAAAATGTTTTGTGAAAACTGCTTCGATTTGCGGGAGAGTTCCCTTTGTGCAATAACTGCTGATAATACACAATTTATTTTTACGCTTCGGGGTTGTCATAGCTTGACTGTGCTTTATATTTGAACTGGGTACATCAAGAACGCGACTAAACTTCTCTATTTCTTTTTTTAGTTTTTCATATTCAATTGCTAAATTCTTTATTTTTGTATTTAATTTCTCAATTTCTAATTCTCTTTCTGCATTTTTAATACGTAAGGTATTTATTTCGGGTTGTATGTCTTTTTCCAAATTAGAAATCGCTTTATTAATTTCAAGTTCTATTGTATTCTCGATTTGCGATATTATTGTTATGTTATTCTCTTGCAGCTTCTGTACAATCTTTTCGCATATACTTTGCATTGTTACTTCAGGGCTCAGTGGCGATTCCTTGTTTTCTGTGCAAATTGTGTCACCGAGTATACTAAGATCTTCAAAGGTTCCGCTGCTTGGATAGGCTGTTCTTGTCCTTTGAGTGACATTCGAATGTTCCGGCGATAAAGTTAGGGGTATATCTGTGACATCGTAATCACGCAGACGTATTGGCGTGTTTGAGTTATCTTTCTTAGGGATCTTACAGCAGCAAGTTTGGCATTTCCATGTTTTTTTCTTTTCTTGTGTCATCTTACTAAGCTGGACTTTCGAAATATTTGCACAAACTAGATCGTATGAACATTGGCATAGTACACATTTTAAAATTTCGCTCTTTGGTATATTTTGGTTGCAACCTGCACATACCAACGCCATCTCGTTTTCAGTTGGTAAACTCGTAGTCCTTCTGGTATGTTAGTCAATTATAGCGATTTTTATTAAATATTATTATCAAATTGCACTTGTATACCGACTTCAATGTTTAGTTCAGTATTCTACCATTCGAAAATTTATTTTATATACTGGTATCCCCAATCACGACTAAACGCCCTCAAGCGGGGAGTAGCGGTAATTTTTAGTACGTTGTTAAGCCGTTTTGTATGAAACTATGGCGCTAGTTGTCGCTGTTAAGTGTCCTTATATTGGTAGCACTGGAAACTTTGTGTAAACGTCAATTAGTTCTTCCACTCACCACTACAGTAGTAAATGTATGACGTGTTGGCACTAGTAGTATGTTGTTATTGTTTATAAATAAAATTAACGCACCGCCAAAAAAAAATTATTCAGTCTTACTTGATAATTGTCGACTTTTAGGACACTATAGATGAATGTTTGCTTGATCAATAACACTTCATAAACATTTTGAATTGAAATAGTCTAATAACGTCACTTTCACATAGTTTAATGTTTGTTTTGAATCACATTCACTGCATTCACTTATTTTGCTATAACTGTCCCCAAACTTGATACTAATTAGAAAAAACGATGTCACTGGTTAAATGTACTATTTGGACGTAGATCACATTATTTTCATAGGTAAAAACTCAGTAAATAAATTTAAAATGAATAATTAATTAAGGAGCTATTGTTTACGTTTGCCAGGGTTGCCAAATAAGTGTAAAATTATAATATTATAAAGTAAAATTATAATTGACTAACTTCTGCTGCTCCAAAAATGTTTGCTTGCTAATGTTGTTATACAATACACGTCGAATGAATCAGAAACTAATCAAGAAATAATATGAAACATATTGAAATTGTTCATTATTCTAATACTAAATATTGTTACTAAAATAAATTATACTTTTAACAATAAACAAGTAATTAAAATATAACTATGTTGCTCGCATTTTGGCCTACTGGCTCCAAGCTATTCGCGAAAAAGAAATACCTACCTTTTTCCCTTGGGACGGGGCATCGACTGATTCAGAGATGTACCGGCTAATTATCGATTAATTCTCGACGCAATCAGTCGCTATGTTCTCTATCTTCGCTACGTGGTTCCATTTTCGAGTACCAGGTAACTCAGCTGTATTGACGCGTCATTATCAGTTGAGCCACAAGAAACCTATTACATAATTTAAACGCGAGACCGACTAATTTTGAACTTGGCCACAGGACTTGGCGTCTAATTTCGTTTGGATATCGTCTAATTCCTGGCATAGTCAAAGGTCTGTTATCTACTGTGGCTCAGCTGTGACAGCTGCCTTTAACTAGCCTTGTTTGTCAGCTCAGCTGACAAACAAAGTTAGTTAAAATTTTGCCAAACAAAATCTCGTTATCTATTGCATTTGGAAAAACAAATGTAGAAAGTAGTTTATTTTAAATTGTTTACACATTGATGCACTTGGCTGTACTATACGAAATGCTTTATTTGAGTACTTGCTAGATCTTACTTTTGATAGGGAAAGGCGTTAAAAACTTATTGGTTGCAATATATAAATCCCATAAAAAATTACGGTTCACAAAACATGACGACAGAAAACATTTTTCCAGACCACTCTCCGAAGCCCCACACAAAGACTTATTGCTTAGAGTTTCGCCGAACTCTCGCATCAAAAGCGATGACAGCACAAACAGAATATTCCTGCGGCAACCTAAAGACGAGTCATCCTACGAAAACATTCTGAACCTCCAACACAACAACAATAAGAAGCTAGCCAGGAAAATCTCCTCGGATTACGTAAACACGATCGATCAAATTGAACATCAATGCAAGACTTCAATTCGAACCATCGAGTACGCTAAAGCCAGACCCTTGATGACGGTGTCGGCGTACCAGCTAAAGAATCAGCAGTATCAAGAGGACATGAAAAAGAAATTGCAAAGCTAGTAGTCTAGGGCGTCCGCTACGTTAAGTGGGAGCACGGTGCGAGCGCCCGTGCGGGCTCATTCGCAAAAGGTCGCTTTCGCAAAATGTCTACCGTGCGCAAAACGTCTCTTTCTCATAATGTCTTTTTCGCAGAATGTCGCTTTCACAGAATGCCTCTTTCGCAAAAGGTCGCTTTTGCATAAGGTCTCTTTCGCAAAATGTCGCAATACTAACTTAGAATAAAATTTAGATTTTTAAAGGAAAATCATTTATTAAAGTTCTAATGTAAACAATCCATAATTATGTCATAATCATTTTGAAAATCATATATTGAAGTTATATATAAAGTAAACAAAAATCACATATTTGACAATAATTTATTTTTAGTAATAGAACAAATAAATACCATTTGAATTTCAGTCGTATTGATTAGCTAGGCATTTTGAGATTAAGGTGTAATGGACCGGAGGACATAAAATTAGTAATTATTATACTAATTTAATAATTACGTTTCAGTGATGAAGACATTCATGGTTTGTTTACATTATAACTTCTATGTATAATTTTCAAAATGATTAAGGGGGTGCAGCGCGGACGCAAAATTGCGAGTTTCATGTTTCTTTATGATAGCGAGCGAGGGGCGGGCGCGTGGCAGTGGTGTGACAACGGCGCACGACTACGAATACGCACGCACACTAATATCTGTACAGAGTAGGCTGGTGATTTAATTAGAGCAATGTTTACTTTCGTAAAATCATAAAAAATTGGGTAAAAAATAATAAAAGTCTTAATATTTCATATTCATGTTTTTTAATTGAAAAATAAGACAACAGTGCCCTGCGGAATATCAATACAAACATTTTGATGTCGGATCATTGTTTCATTTGTGCTATATTTACAGTTTCTGAAGAAATAAGTTTTTAGATATCATTATTTTACGTATTGTTTATGCAGTTTCTGGGTATTTGTTTCAAATTCCAAGACAACTATGACCTTGTGAAAGGATCAAGCTAACCTACACTAGTCCTTTTAATGTATAAGACCTATTCAGCGCCTAGCACCAGTGACTTAAAAACACGTAAATTTTCAAATTCCGCGCTGCACCCCCTTAAGACATAATTATGGTTTGTTTACATTATAACTTTAGTAAATGATTTTTCTTTAAAAATTAAAATTTTAGTCTAAGTTAGTATCGCGACATTCTGCGAAAGAGGCATTCTGCGAAAGAGACATTATGCGAAAGCGACCTTTTCCAAAGAGGCATTCTGCGAAAGCGACATTCTGCGAAAAAGACATTATGAGAAAGAGACGTTTTGCGCACGGTAGACATTTTGCGAAAGCGACCTTTTGCGAATGAGCCCCCGCGCGGTGTGCCGTTTCATGTAAATTTATAGAGCAGCGCTGCGTGAGGCGGGTCGCCCGTCGCACACGGCGCAGTCGGCGGGGCACGCTCGTCCATACGTGGTGGGACGGATCTGATATTCACTTTGACACTGACAGTTTCAAAACCATTATATTTTTCCGCGACGGAGCACGGCGCGGGTGCACGCGCCGTGCTGTCGCTTAACGCAGCGGACGTCCTATTAACTAAACTATCGTTAGGATGGCTGATTTAAGATCAATGACGATCACTTATATGACTGGGATGGAGCCGGTCTGCCTGCATTGCGTTGGTGCGTTTGGTAGATACAGCCTTTGAACCACGTGTTATACTAATGTATAAACTATCGTAAGGATTGCTGATTCGAGGATAATATGATACTATAAGTACAATGCGTATAGATATATAAGACACTTGTGAGATAGAGCCGTTAAAATACTTTGTCATAGTTTACTAAGCTAATTACTGGTTCAAGGTTAATATGATACTATACAAATAGGAAGCTATTTGCGTGAAGACGAAAGGTGTAAAAACTGACATAATTAATTTATGCGTTAAGTAGATCAAAGGCGTTGGGTAGATAAATCTCGTTTAAACACGTGTCATGGATTAATTAAAGAAACTATTTATAAATAGAGTAAATAGTAGAGCACTATAGACGATCAAGTGACAGGCCTAGGTAAGCACTTTCTCTATTTTGGGTCTGGTTGCGAAGCCATAGTCATAGTGATTGGTGCTATTTTATTTTATTTGTTAGGTTTTCCTTTTGTTTCAAAATATGATTTGTTTTCACTATGCTGTCAGCTAATTTATCCATCTCAACATTTGGTACTAATATGTGTAAAGCATGCATATATTTTACAGTTGTAATCATAAGTCAAGATTTGTCATTAGGTGTCAATAGGTGTATAGGGTGTAAGGTGTCATTAATAGGTCTATGCAAATTAAGAAAAGATATAGGTAAGACAAGTGTAATATAATATTTTTGGAAACACAAATAAAAATTCTTTAAAAAAAAAAGAAAATCAATTCAAACAACCGTTATTTATTATTCACAATCAAATTTAAATAAAACTACTTATAACAATCAGAGGAACAAAATACTCGTATCTAAATATAGCCAAACCTAATTACACTCAACACTAATAACATTACCGATAAATAGGCCTAAAATATTACGTAACGCAACACAACCGATGTTTACGTCTGGAACGCTCGTGACAAAGTAAAGGCGCGCCGGTTCGTGGCTCGTTTTATAAGCATAACGAAGGTACTTTTGTCATTGGTGGAGGATGATGCTTATAATATAAATTCCTTTACCATAAACCATCACACTCTTTTAAAGAGGAATAATTAAATATTGTATGTATAGATATATGTGTATGTGTGTGGGATAGGATCATGGGGTCTAATTAGCAACTCGTATATATAGCAACTCGTCTATGTCGCATTTGGTCTAAATATCTGCTGGTCTAAAAAGCAACTGGTCTACATTTTTTTTTGATTAGCAACTGGTCTAAGTAGCAACTTGACTAAGTAGCAACTCGCCTAAGTAGCAACTGGTCTAAGTAGCCACTGGACTAAGTAGCAACTAGACTAAGTAGGAACTTGTCGTATATAAGTTCGCTTAATTTACCACCTCACCTGGACTTGGGCACAAATTCAGACCATTTTCATTTTCTGCAATAACTTCTGAGAAATCCGAGGTTGTCCAGGAGCTATCGAAGGTACTAGGCTCGGGAGACCACAAAAACTTGTTCACTCGCTAATAGCATTTAATTAGAAGAGAACATGGGTAGCTGACATTTATAGCGGAGCTATATGAAGCTACCCTCCATATTCCATATATTACACCTTCCACCTGGAAGCATGGGTACGTGCTAATTTAGTAAATCAGTTGATTTTACATCAATCACAAATACGTTTCTTATGTTTTAACTTGATACGTGTTATTCAAAAGAAAAAATATTTTTTTCGTAAATTTTTGAAATCATTTTTAATGCTTCGATTCTTGCGGGGGTACCTACTGTGAAATCAGTGATTTTTTTATAATCTATCTCTATCTTTTGAACCGTGCAATAGAAAAATATGGAATAATATTCGTTGATGGTATAGAACCGTGAATTTAAATGTGAACTAGAAATAGGCACAGAACCCTCCATTATGCTTGGTCCGACACACACTTGGACAGTTTTTTAGTTTTATTTGGAACCTCATTCAGATCACTATCGTCTGATAGTGATCTGAATATTGGTTCAGATGACGAGGTGACGTTTACAAGTGGATAGTGTCGTATGAGTCTTCATTCGTTTACAAAAATGAAAGAACAAAATCACATGAAATTACATGCATTGTGCCGTCTAATATAAAATTACATACATACATACATACAATCACGACCATCATCCCCACCAAAGGGTTGGTCAAAGACTTGACAATAGACTCACCAAACAATAACTGCACAAGTGCTTAGCGTGACAGGTGGTGAGCCCATCGCCGCTTTAAGCTGTTGGATGTATGTGCAATTCTCAGTCTGTTAGTCGCCTCTTACGACACCCAAAAGAAGAGATGGGTCGGTAGCATCTCACTACCACATGGCTATCACACGGCTACCACACGGCAAAAAATTACATTATTTTTTAAACAAATAAGTCTTACTTTTCTTCCCTCTCCAGAGAGAGGAAAAGTGTTTTACTGATTAGACTAGTCGCTAAATAGACGACTGGCTACTTAGACCAGTTGCTACTTAGGCGAGTTACTACTTAGTCAAGTTGCTACTTAGGCCAGTTGCTATTCAAAAAAATTGTAGACCAGTTGCTTTTTAGACCAGCAGATATTTAGACCGACATAGACGAGTTGCGATATATACGAGTTGCTAATTAGACCCCCATGATCCTATCCCGTAATAAATCATTATTTATTTATTTATTTGCTTGTTGGAAGTTTTACTGTCAAATATCGACTGTAACTAGACCATTTGAGTTAATAAATACCATTTACTAATCTCCACATATAGGTAATTTAAATTAAGTAAGTTGTAAGATCTAATAATTTTGTAAGTATCTTATCTATTGTATATTATAGATCTATTATTATGATTATTATTATTATTTATCTCCTTTAATATCATTATACTTACAGCGTTTTTTTTTACTGGGACAGTATGAGGACGTCCGAAACCATAAACAGAAACTGTCTTTAAACGTCAAGTCTTTTTATGAAAACAATTTAGCACAACTTTTATTTTTTTTATTTAACAAAGCAAATTTTTTACATTAAAAATGCGCTAAAAAGAAAGAAATAAACTTTATTATTTTCATAAATAAATAAGTAAATAAATTTACTTTAAAACTTTTACTATCGACTTATAAATAACGTCATTACACAATTTATATGATATAAAAGGTTGTCGCGAGATTTAAGTAAGTACTCGTATTTACTTAGATTGAAAATATTAATAATTAAAAATGTTAAAATCTATCACATCCAGTTATTTAATTAACTTATTAACTCGCGACAAGCTTTTGTATCATATAAACTGTGTAATGAAGTTATAAGTTGACAGTAAAAGTTTTAAAGTAAAAGATTTTTTTTAGCGCATTTAAATAAAAGCTCGTTTTTTAAAAAGGTTTTATACTTTTAATTTATTTTTTACTTTTTTAGTTAAACTTAGTCCGCCATATTAGATTTAAAGTGACGTCACTTTATTTTTCGAGTTATTCTCAGCAAGTCCTTTCATTTGATACCCATATTGTAGGAATGCATTAAAAATAATAAGTCCGCCATCTTGGGTGTGCCGCCATGTTGGATTTAGAATGACGTCACACAGTTAACCATGCATTGTCATCCGAACTGAACGTGTATAGAAAATTTAAGCTCAATCGGTTGAAGATATCTGCTTCAAAATTGAGTTGCAAGATTTAGAAGTCCGCCATATTGGATTTAGAGTGACGTCACTTTATTTGTCGAGTTATTCTCAGCAAGCCCTTTCATTTGATACCCATATTGTAGGAATGCATTAAAAATAATTAGTCCGCCATCTTGGGTTTGCCGCCATCTTGGATTTAGAATAACGTCACACAATTAACCATGCATTGTCATCTGAACTGAACATGTTTACTAAATTTCAACTCAATCGGTTGAAGGTATCTTGTAAAAATTGTACTTAATTTTTTTTTATGCGGATGAACTCCGTTTTATGTTCGGACCATTTCATTGTATCGTAAGAAAACCATCGGAGCAGCATACTAAGTTAGTCAAATTGTTTAGTAATTCATGGCAAGTGTTTAATCGGCTTTATCTACCAAACCACAGAACAATAAAATTATTGTTCTGTGTACCAAACGTTCTGTGTACCAAACGGTACCAAACGCCTCTAACAGCTATAACTATCTACCAAACGTAACACTGAATCATGTGAGTTTTAATGCAGCTACTGTGCAAGTACCTATCATATTATTCTCGAATCAGCCATCCTAGCGATAGTTAGTTAACTAAACTATAAAACGTGGTTTAAAGGCTATATCTACCAAATGTTATATCTACCAAACGCACTAACGTCATGCAGGCAGACCGGGCGGCGGCGCGGGCGGCGGCTCCATCCCATGCACATAAGTGATCTACACGTTATTGATGCTAAATCCTAACGATAGTTTTGTCAATCCGTTTGTCGCCTCTGGGAACATAGTCAAACTCTATTGCATTTGGTAACTTGATCGTAAGGCCTATTGCAGACGACCGACTCTCTCTACTTTGTCCTTTTTAGACCGCCTCTGTGGTCTAGTGGTTAAGACCACCGGTTTAGACCCAGAGGTCCCGGGTTAGATTCCCAGCAGGGGGTACATCTTTGTGTACTCGGTTTGGTTGGTGGTAGGACTTGTTTGTCCGCCTGGCTAGCTACCACCATCTTATCTAAATATGTCGCCATAACATCAATGTTTGTAGCATTGTTGTGTTCCGGGAGCTAGAGATAAGATAGCCAGTGCCTCACTAGTTGAGGGTCCCGGGTGAAGTGCGCTTCCACCAAATGGCCTTATCATCACTTAACATCAGGTGAGATCAAGGCACTGTGCTTACCCGTAAATATAAAATAAAAAAAAACCAATAAACAATCAAATCGGCAACACTTTCGAGTGGACCATAGTGGACAATGACGTCACTATAACGTTTCGTCAATAGTGTTGTGATGTAATTTTTTGTACTTTTTAATGTTTAGGAATAAATGTTGTTATGGCCAACATATCACTAACGTCGTCGGTCGTCTGGTTTTAGCCTTATAGTGTTTTATTTTGTTTTTTTATATTGAATTTTGTTAAAACAGGCCAAAGGAAGCCATCAGTCATCCTAATGAAGTCATCAAGAGGCATACGGCTGCCCGGAGATACACCTCTCTACTCATTATCATCCTTGGTGTAGGAATATTTAGGAGTATTTATTTATACAATGGTATTTTTATATTATTTTTTATATTATTTTTTATTTTTGTTATTAGAGCCCCTTCAGCGGGGCGTTATTGCTACTAAGACCACTGGCGGTTTGCGGTGCTTCACTTGATTACTCTGTTAATTGTGTTCTTTCTATTACCGTTAACTAAGGGTGGCCGCCGCGACGCGTGCGACTTGCGACCTGCCTGCCTTCCTCCCGCTCTCCCGCTTAGGTAAGACATGAACATTTAAAACGGCTAAACTAACCTTTCAGGCATCGTCGTTCTGGGGTCAAAAAAAAAAAATACGTGGCGCCCACGACGGTTGTGACCGCCTAGAAAATATCAGAATCTTTAGTCACAAAAGCTTTTGAAAAGCTTACCTACAGACTTAGGTAACCCTTAAAGTGAAACCCTTTCAATGGGTAACCCCTTCAACTTGATAATCTTTTTAGAAGGATAACCCAAGGGTATAATCTCTGACACTTCCTTATCACTTGCCAAATTAATTTGGAACGTATGTTCTTAACATTAAGCACCATCGCTGTAATTCGGAAAAGACTTTTTGAAACACGCAGTGCACCGCCGGCGGCGCCGGCAGTGCACCTAACGCGACCTAACGTCAAACAGTAAGCTCACTGAAGCTGCATTCAGTCTTTGAAAGGGTAACCAAAGGAATACCCGTCCGATTGCTATTCTTTGGGTTATTCTTTTGCTTTGAACGGCTTTTAATGCGCAACGGGTTGGGAAAGCAAACCCCTTCTCAAAGCCCCTTCAAAAACCCCTATGTGGGTTACGGGACCTGTCCCTGGCTGCTAGAGAAACGCTTGTGTGAAGGAACTCCTTGCTTTGCTTGATTGCTCGAAAAGACTGCATAGGCCTCCTTACATACCTACATAGGATCTCCATTTAGCGAATTCTCGCGACATTTGTATTAACATAAGTTTATTGTGTCTGATTTTATAGCAGACAACGTGTTAAGGAGCTATATCATTGAATTAGGGCGCGGCAATGCCATTGACTGAACTATAACCACAAAAAAAGGAGCCAGCAGAAGGTAAGGTTCTATCCGTGCGGTGACGGAGAAAGAATACAATTCTCCGTCCCTCTCCTCCGGTGGATGTCGTAGGAGGCGACTAACGGATTTTAGAGCTTCCATATGCTCTACTGCGTGGTAGGGCAGATCCCTGGTGAAACAGGCCGACGCACTTTAACCATTTGCATCGCGGTAGCATTTCCTCGATTTACGCCTCCCTCCTTTTCTCCACCATGACAGCGCCTAACATTAAAACTGGTCTTACAGCCCCACCACAATCATACCGTTTGAGGTCGAGTTCGCTAACATCCGCGGACACCATGCAAACCTCAATGCCGTCCACTACCATCTTGACCACGACCAGCAATCTTGTTTTTGACGGAGACGCAAATAATCTGTCCGGTCGACACGACTTACCTGCACTACCCCGGCTCTGTGCTTGAAGAATCATTTAAAGCCAAGGCCGGAGTTTGACTGTTTGCTCGGTAGAACTGGCAGAACTGCCCACTCATTTGCTCTCACGCACGACCTGACTCAACTGGTGAACCAGCCCACCAGAATCCCAGATATAGTCAGTAACGCGCCCTCTTTGTTGGACTTTCTGCAGACTAGCCGCCCAGCTGGTTTCCAAGTGAAGGTTTGAGCCCCTTTAGGCTCTTCAGATCACTGCTTGGTATCTAGCAAAGTGCCTCTGGCCCCGTTACCGCCTACAGCAATGGATGGATGGATGGTATGCGGGACTATTTAACATCCGTCCTTTGGAGGTAGCGCTGCTTCAGTGGGAAGGACCCAACAGCTATTGCGAATACAGTTGCTGATAGTTAGATAGTTTTAGGGATGGAATACTATATTCCGCACTCCTATTTCATCAGCAAAGACAGGCGCAACTGATGGTTCAACCGCGAGTGTACCAACGCAGGCTGGTAACTGGTAAGGCTGATAACAGGCAGGCGGCATACCGCGCATACAGGGGTAAAGCTCTTGAGGATCCCGAAACCCTCTAGAAAGCAGCCTATAATAATGCCACCAAGTCCTGCAAAAGAGCCTACATCAGAGCGGATGCCCAGTGCGTTGCACGGGTCGGCCAAGAACTACTGACGCATCCTACGGGCAGCCGTAGCTACTGGCGTCTGGCCAAAGCCGTACAATCGAACTTCTGCCAACCCTCGCTGCCACCACTGAGATGTCCTGACGGAACTTTAGCTCACAAGCCGCAAGAGAAGGGTGATCTCCCGGCCAAACTCTTTGTGGCTAACTCCCGAATCGATAACTGCAATGCACAGCCACCTACAATTTCTAACGGTGGCCACACAATGCCTGAATTTAAAATCAGGCAGTGTGATGTCCGTGCGGAGTTGCAGTCAATCGATGTCCGGAAAGCTAATGGCCCTGATGGCATCCCAGCAAAATTCCTAAAAATATGTGCAGCAGAGTTGTCCCCCGTGTTAACCGTCTGAGAGAGGCCAATGTGCAACCGGTCCCCAAAAAAGGAGATCGGTCAGATCTATCGAATTGCCGCCCCATAGCCGTAACTTCAGTTTTGTGCAAAGACATGGAGCGCATTTTAAATAAACAACTTGTCCACTACCTAGAAGAACACTCCATAATTCACGATCGCCAATACGGGTTTCGGCAGAAGCGGTCAATGGGTGATCTTTTAGCGTACGTTGCACATCTCTGGGGTGAGGCTATTGATAAGCGTGGTGAGTCGGTGGGTATTAGCCTTGACATAGCCAAGGTCTGGTACAAAGCTCTTCTCTCCAAGCTGCTGTTGCGAGATTCCGTGACCGCGTGAGGTTGCCTATATGTGCGTTGCTCGAACGCAGTATGTATTAAGCTTACCTTCTGCAGGCTTCTTACTTTGTATATTATCTATAAGATAGTTGGCTTATAATTAAGGATACGTAATTTTCGCAAATAAAAAATTAAAATTTTACATTTTAAAAAAGGAGGAGCTCGATGGCGCAGTGGTTAACGCGCCCGGTCTGCGAGTGCTGAGGTTAAGCAACATTCGCAAGGGCCGGTCATAAGATGGGTGACCAAAAATGTATCATCTCGAGCTCCTCCGTGCTTCGGAAGGCACGTAAAGCCGTTGGTCCCGGCTACATTAGCAGTCGTTAACAACCGCCAACCCGCACTGGGCCCGCGTGGTGGTTTATGGCCCGTTCTCTCCCTATCCATCCATAGGGAAGGCTCGTGCTCCAGCAGTGGGGACATTAAATGAGCTGATGATGATGATGATGATGATGATTTTAAAAAAAAACACAAATCCAAAATTTCGCATTTATTCGTAATTAATTAGTAAACTCAACGAAATATCTGGGAGTCTTAGTTGATCAAAGCCTCTCATGGCATTTACACATTGAAATGATTATGGGTAGAATTAGAAAACTTGTATGGGTTTTCAGCAGGCTGAGGCATGTTGTGAACAGAGAGTTGTTAAATAAAATATATGTTTCTCTGGCTCAATCTGTACTAACTTACTGTATTCCTGTTTGGGGTGGAGCTTCCAAAATAAAATTTCTGGAATTAGAAAGAACTCAAAGGGCGTTGCTTAAGATGATGTACTTTCTACCATACAGATTTCCCACAAATTTACTTTGTACATATGGAGACCTTCTGTCCGTGAGAAAACTTTATATCCTAAATTCTATACTCAAAAAACATAAATCTACTAATTATGATATAAATATAATAAATAGAAGAAGAAAGGATATAGCTTACCGCACCAAACCTGTTAAAACATCATTTGCTGCTAAACAATATCACGTCCAAGTTACTCACCTATATAACAAACTTAATAAAACACTAAATATTTACCCATTAAATCTATATAACTGTAAGAAGGCTGTAACGGTTTGGCTAAAATCGATTAGTTATACAGATACTGAAAATCTACTCAATACTGATAAATAAGTCAACATAATTAAACGAGATTCAACGCAAAATATTATATAAGTTGAACCTAAATATAATGTATTTATTAATAATATTTTTTACTATTATTATTTAATATTTCACTATTACAAATATATAATACACTGGCATGAACTAATAGAACTTTAGAGTATTTCAAAACTCACATGACACACATACACGCACACACCCACCCACACGCACACACACACACACACACACACACACACACACACACACATACACGCGAACACACACACACACACACACACACACGCTCACACAAACGCGTACACACACATACATTTATTTTTACCATTTGTCAATTTTTTATTTTAATTTCACTTTTTGTCTTTGCTTTATTAAAATTTCACATACCTGTAGTTAAGACAAATTGGAAGAGCGGTGACTCCCTTATACAGGTATTTTATACTTAACAGGAAAGTCACCTCACCATTGTAAACACCTGGTTTGTTAATGAAATAAAACATTTTTAATTTTTAATTTTAATTTAATTTTTAATTCGCAATAATAATTATTTTTGAAAAATCAAAATCTATATTCTTCATTATGTTTTATATAGCATAACTAGCATAAGTAGGTACTTAATTGAAGGCTAGCATTGTAGTGGTCACGATATTTTCCTTCAGCCTCTGCCTGCGGTCATTTACAACATTGTTGTAAATACTAAAATATCTCTCTGCATCTACACTATTTACTGGAGTAAAGAGGCTTTGAATAGCTGCCTTTGCAAAGCCAGGCTAGCAGGTGGTAGCAGCACTTTGTAGCTACTAAAATTTGTCATCATCATCATCATCATCATCTCAGCCAAAAGACGTCCACTGCTGGACAAAGGCCTCCCCCACGGATCTCCATGCCGTAGGTAATCGCCACGCTTGGCAGGCGGGTTGGCGATCGAAGTTGATTAAGAGTAACCTCAGAGAGATGCTGCTGCCCATCCTCCGGAATGATGACGGAATGATGATGACTAAAATTTGTAACTGTAAATTAATAAGAAATAAAAACTAAACTTATTCACAGTAGGCGCCTAAACTTTCTTGAACTTTTCGCTTTAATAATGTAAATAATCGAAATTTCGCGGTTAACTACTAAAACATAAAAAATCGCATTTATCGCATTTATCGGCAAATTTCGCATCTACTCGCGCCTACTTATTTCGTAAATACGAAAATTACGTATCCCTACTAATAATCTATTAGCCAATGACGCTCCTGCTCACGCTGAGTTAAATAGGTACTCGGGTTACATGCGGAAGTCATGGGTAAATCCCCATTGCTCCGTTAGAAATGACGAGAACCCTACCAGCCCCAACCCAAGCATTTTAAGTTTTCTGAGTGGCTTAAGAGAACTATAATTAACTGTCAATAGCACACTCAAAGTCAAAGTGAAAGTCAAATGAGTGAGACCGCTCCTTTGAGTTAGGCGGAAATTTTAATTTCTGGTTAGATTTAAAGTGACTCTAAGCCCCTTACAAATAAACAAAGAATAAGCTTCGAATAGTTATCCGTGTTTTGTTCCTGTCATGTAAACGTCATTTTAAATAAATTAGTGTAAAAAAGACAAAACACGGAATAACTATTCGGACCTTATTCTTTGTTTATTTGTAAGGGGCTTAGAGCCACTTTAAATAATAATAATATTTTTATACTTACACCCTTCAATGGCGTTCCTCTTTATTAGTAATTTACTTGTATTTTTTTTTATATTTCTGACTTTTTTATTCGTTACTTACAATGTATAAAATAATAAATTTAAAAAATATATATTTTAACTGTTGGTATTTGTTTTCAGGAAGAAAAAATATCATTTGCACAGGAAGCCTATTACGCCGTCTTATATTAATCGCGTTTGATAATTATAATGTTTATTTTACTATTTCAGTTTATTTACCAATATTGTAACGAACATGTATTGTATAATTTACTACCATAACTTAATTTTGTATGAAAAAAAAATTAAAATAAATTATAAATTTATAAGTATTCTTTTTTAATTAAATATTTAGAATTTTACATTCACAATGCTATATGGTTACAAGATAAAATTTTATTAGAAAAGATCAACCAGCCTCAAAAAATTTAAAATTTCCATAATTTAAAATTTTTTATCTTGTAAATATTTTTTTAAACATTATGTGCCATACAAATAAACAAAGAATAAGGTCGGAACAGTTATTCCGTGTTTTGTTTCTGTCATGTAACCGTAATTTCGAATCAAAGAGAAAACACGAAATCACTATTCTAAGCTTATTCTTTGTTTATTTGTAAGACCTTAGTTAACACTTAAATTTTCCATCACATTTTATTTACTACATAACAGTTACTCTATCACAAGGCCAAAACAGCTTATCCGCTACCTAGAAGAACACCTCATAATTCACGATCGCCAATACGGTTACGGCCGAAACGGTCAATGGGTGATCTTCTATCGTATATTACACATCTTTGGGGTGAGGCTGTTGACAGGCGTGGCGAGTCGGTGGCTTAACCTTGACATAGCCAAGGCTTTTGATCGGGTCTGGCACAAAGCCCTTCTCTCCAAGCTCCCGGCAAACCTACGGTGTCTGCTCAGTTCTGCAGCTGGGTCGCTGGCTTCTTACATGAGCGTAGAATTCGAGTACTCTCAGACGGATGTGCTTCGCGGTTCATGTCAGTGAACGCTGGTGTCCCTCAGGGGTCCGTTTTATCCCCCACGCTGTTTTTTCTGCATATCAATGTTATGCTTCCACTTGGAAATGTTCATTGCTATGCAGATGATAGTACAGTGCACGATGGGTATAACGGCCACCCTGCGGCTGGGCGAGTCGAGAATGATGAGAAACGAGTAAATCTTGTCATTAAGCTCAATTGGACCTCAATCCTCATATCTAAATGGGGCTCCAATAATCTTGTTGAATTCAATGCCAAGAAAACACAGGTATGCGCGTTCACGGCAAAACAGTCGCCATTCCTACTCCTTCCTTCTCTTCAAGGCACATTACTCGGCCTGCAATACCTATATATTTGTACTCACTTTATTAAATTAAGTAACTTATATAATATATTGACATTATTATTAATCTAAAAAAACTTAAATACAGAACTTAACTTTAAAAAAAAACAGAGAAAAAATAATTAGAAATAAAAAACTAAAGACCAAAGACCTATAAATAAAAGATGTCCTCCAACTGTAGGCTCATGGGAACGGTCCCAAGACGGTAACATTGCCCCTTTGGATTGCCAAACTAATACGCTGGCAAAGGTAGCTGCCAGCTTTCCAGTCACCGGAGGCCTCAATAAGGCGAGCACTTAACTCTTTGACCAGCTGCTTTGCCTCCGGCCCCCATGGACCCATTGTTTCCACCGCCTGCAATACCTATATGACGTTTAGATATGAATCACCTGGGAATGTAATCCCATTTAAAATACTTACCTAGTCGATCCATAGGTATCAGTTTTTGACTGTTTTTTTTTCGTCATATTGATTTGGAAAATCTATTTGTTTCTTTGGTTGTCCATTCATTCGATCAAGATCCACTTAATAGTCACATATATCTTGTTATCAAATGTATTATTGAAACATGTTTGCCTGTAAGATTGAGGTACGAAACGAAATTGAAAAATGTATCAAAGCTAACTTTGAGAAATTACTTAAACAAAATATTACTTTTCCGAGACAATGAGAAATGTTAAATTAAAGACTTAAAGAATCGTAGTTTCAGCCATGCAAATTCCATCCCATCCTATTTTAGTTTTATTAATACTGTAACTAATTAATATTATCGATATCGATATCAATGTAAAAATCATGACATACATCACTGACACGCATCATAAGCAATTTTACATACACAAATATCATCCTATTTCGGTTTCGTTTGACAGCTCGTGTTTGTTGCTCTATTTCCATTGGTATATTAACTTTATAACTTTATGGTAGAAAAAGAAACGTTTATTATGTTACCTGCTTGTTCGAGATGCCATGACATAAATTGTGACATTCTTTTTATTATTCAACTTCATTATACTGTGACATTTTTTTTATTATTTACCTTCATTAAAGCCAATAATTCATTCATAAATACTGCATTTATTGAATAATTATTTATTTTTGTGTGTCAGGTAAAAACATGGCAAGCCACCAAAGAAGAAATTGACCTTTTGATCTTATCCATTGGGATTTTGATAGACACAACACCAAATTATAGTAACAAGACTACAGACTGCGTTCTTCTCATTACTGATTAGAAAGTTCTCAAACTACATATTCAGATGTCTACATTATTTAATTTAAGGAGTCAACCCAAAGAAAAGCCGATTTTTAATCATCCCTGGGATAAAACAATCAAGGGTATATATTCAAATAAAATTAAACATGCTCACAACTCTATAACAAATCCACTTTACCCAAAGAAAGATGAGAAGAATAAATATCCTGATTACGACTGCATCAAATTCACAGTTATTGGTGACAGAGTCACGAAAGAATTTATTTATTGCGTTAATTTGGTAAAAGGCTTGCACAAATACAGAGGGAAAAAGTTTGATGTCCCTATCATAAGAGGTAAGATGAAGCTTTTTCGTAATTCTGCGAGGCAGTTTTGTTAAGCGCCTCTGTAATCTAGTAGTTATATAAGGCGTCTAGGACCCAGAGGTCCCGGTTTCAACTCCCGGTACATGTTTGTACTCGATTTAAATGGTGCTAGCGCTTGTTTAAATACGCCTGGCTATCTACCACTTTCTTATCTAAACATGTCGCCATAACATCCTACTAATATTATAAACGCGAAAGTTTGTAAGTATGGATGGATGGATGTTTGTTACTCTTTCATGTAAAAATTACTGAATGGATTTGGATGAAATTTGGCATACAGATAGTTTATAACCTGGATTAACACATAGGATAGTTTTTATCCCGATATTCTCATGGGAATTAATGGAAACTGTCAAAGTGGATGTTTGTTACTCTTTCACGTAAAAACTACTGAATGGATTTGGATGAAATTCGGCATACAGATAGTTTATAATCTGGATTAACACATAGGATAGTTTTTATCCCGATATTACCACGGGAATGAATGGAAACTGTCAAAGCGGTACGAAGTCCGCCGGGTCCACTATCTAATAGCATTGTTGAGTTCCGACATTTGAAGACAAGTTAGCCAGATTCTTAGTTTTTTTTTTGAGAGATTGCGGCTTCTTTGGGGGCGACGAGGAACGTAAAGGGTCCCTCAAGCCGTGTGAAACGAATCACCTTCGGAGGTTTTCTGGAGGGAACGGCATCGCGCACTAGTGCGCGTCCCCGTGTCCTACTAGATTCTCCGAAGGTTTCGGATCGGATCGGGGAGCGGTACCACCCGAGGGCGCCTCTAAAGGCTCGGACCTCGGCTCGGGTATACTGGGCCCCAGATTCTTAGTAGTTAAGGTTCCGGATGAAGTGCTGCTCAACCTTCAGCCTTATCATCACTCAACATTAGGTGAAAAGCCAAGTGCTTATACCCGTACAGATTAAAAATAATAAAGGTAACTTCCCCTTGCACAGTCCACTCCCTTTCCGCCACCACACGCTCGCCTCTTCTAACTTGGTTTGCACCGGAAAATAGCGGAAATTTAAAAAAGTAGAAAAAAAACCACGGAACGCGATTTTAAAAAAAATACTTTCTTTTTTTATGAAAGGTGGTGTCTTCGGAGTTTTTAATTTTAATTTTCCGTGTATGTCATGGTCATCATAATATTGTTTCGAAAATATCGAAACTTTTTTTTAATTACTTTTAAACACTTTAGGAATGACGCATTTCGTTTCGAACAATTTACTTACAGGGTCCATGCCATGTTAAATGAAGACTCCCATTAACTTCCTAATTGGGCAAACGTAATTCGCTCTTGCCACCGATTGTTTCTAGGTGTAACCACGGTGGAATGGCCCGATGTGTGGCACAGTCTGAAACTGGAATATGGTGGGTTGGCCCACTGCCTCCAGTCGCGCGTAGCTGTGGTGATGAACGAGAAAATTCTCGGCGGCGAAGTTGAGTTAAGGGAGCTAATCGAGACCAAGTACATCTACCATCTACAGTTGGATTACTATAACGAGGCCGTATCACATTTTGCTACTTATATTAGATCTTCTGGTGTAAGTGCTTCTTTTTTTTAAACTATCTGGCCTTCCGAAACCTTTGTCGAAAAAACTAAATAATCGTGAAATTAAAAAACACGGCTGATCAAAGATACAAAATTAATATTTCTCTTACGGGATCCCTGAAAAAATAATACAACTTTTTTTGGGTGGCGTTCTTCATACATATTCAAATTAGTTTCGTAGAACGACAATATAATATACACTAACACAGTAGGTTATCAGGAAAGAGCCATTGGACACGCTCGTTACACTATGGCCAATGCTATAAGCAAATGCAACCTCGAATGCTTTAACAAGTAAAGAGTAAGTTCACGAAACGATAGCACAAATTATATGTAAAATCAAAAACTGTCTAACTGGAACTAACCATCAAAACTCATTGCCTTTTTTTAGAGACCTTGTGCGTACATGCACATTTCAATTGATGGAGAGCACGTTGGCACAATGATTTTTATGGTAAGAAATATGTAGTTCACAGTTGAAAGGATAGTGAAGAAAGAGACAGAAAATATACAATACAAATCTATAAATAATCTGTATATCCATCGTTGCTGCTTTGGCCTTGGCGTGAGCAGTATATACGTTTGTCTATACATATAGTTTTAGAGAATTTCAAACAGATGATGGTTACAAGTTCAATTTCTCCTAGATTTCATCTCTTCTGTGATTTGGCTATCAGAACTATGATTAAGCTAAGAACTGGACCTTTGCCTCTTTTTTACAGCTGTTCTCCGATCTGTTGCCTTACACGTGTGACAACTTCTTGCGCCGTTGTAACAACACTAAGGGGGGTTACAGCGGCACACCGATCCACCGCATCGTCAAAGATGGTTGGATACAATGCGGGGGTTTCGGTTTGAAGAGCGTTGACCTGGACTGTGAGAATTTTATTATCCCACACGACAGACGAGGCGTACTCTGTATGGCTAATGATGGCAGGTTATTCAACTTTTAACTTAATAATCTAGACCGTGGGTTGCACGTGGCCCAGACTAGCGCAGGATCGAGGCGAATGGCACAAGCAAAGAGAGGCCTATGCCAGTAGTGGGTCGAGAGGGACTTATGATGATGGTAATTAATCTAGGTATCAATAGAACGGCAAGTGAAGCTCAATCCTGCTCCAGTAGCTGTCTTCACATATTCCTTCCTTCTTCATCATAGGAAATCCGCTTCTGGTTAACAATAGATGGAGCGAAGTGATTTGCCTGCATAACACGATCACTACATAGTATAAAACAAAGTCGCTTTCCGTTGTCTGTCTGTCCCTATGTAAGTATGTATGTATGCTTAGATCTTTAAAACTACGCAACGGATTTTGATGCGGTTTTTTAATAGATAGAGTGATTCAAGACGAAGGTTTATATGTATAATACATGCATAGAATTGGACCCGGTACTCAAGCGGACGAAGTCGCGAGCGGGCCGCTAGTTTATTTATAAGTAGCAAGTCCTATATGGTTTAAATAACTATAACTCCTCGCTTTACGATGCTGATGCTGTAAGCAAATATTTTCACCTATAGCACACTTTTTAATTAGGTAGAGATACCAAAATTCCTAGTAATTTTATATCTGTAAAATTATGTCAATGTCACCATACCTACCAAATATCTTCCAGGCACATAGATTGTTCGACGCAATTTTTCGTCTTGCTCCAACCGGCACCTTGGATGGCAAGTAGATACGTAGCCTTCGGGCAACTTATCGAGGGTGAAGCTACACTCGATAAAATAGAGAAAGTGCCTACGTGGTATGAATCACCAACTTCCGAAATCGTAATTTTCAAGGCTGGAATATTCAACATGGAATGCCACGATATAACAATTAACAAGAATACTAATGAATACATTCATGGGCATATTGAAGATTTAATTGCCTTGGGTGACTTGCTTATAGAGGTACAAGTTTCGATTTATCCATTTACGATTTTAGGCCACATTATCGTCATTATTATAATTAATACGTGAAGCAAAAACTTTGTACCCCTTTTATACGAAAATTGCGCGGACGGAGGATTATGAAATTTCGCACACTTATAGTTTATATAGAGAAGGATTGCAGAATGTTAACATTTTTTTTTAATTATGCATAAAAAATACATTTAATCAACAAAACATACATTACATACACTACCATGTATTCGACATATAGGTACTCTTTTCAAAAATTTCAAAAATGGAAGAGGAGCGGCCGAAATCTGTCAATGCCAATCCAAACTGACATTCTATCTTTTTTAATTTTTCATTGCTTAGGATACAATCCGTGCAGCCTTAATAAAATTACGGTCGAATTTCTACCACACTAGGCGACCGCTAGTTATTATAATCAGCTTATAAAACGTTACACTTCTGGCTTAGTTTAGGCAACATAGAGACTAATTGTTTGTGACTGAGTTGAAGTCTCGGGCTAAATACTGCACGCTGCATAAACGCTGCACTCGGCGAGCTAGTTTTCTCGTCCTATCCAAGACTCGAACAGATTACGGCAAAACAATGTTAACGTTGTAAGGAGCACAGCTTTATAACAAAATCCACTCACATATTATGAAAAGTGTAAGCTCGTTCAACGCATTCAAGAAGCAACTGGCTAAATGTTTAACCTACGACTCACTTATTTCAATGCAAACGAATGCGTTGGGCGAGTGAAGTGTGAAATGGTGCAGTTTCTGGTGTAATTCTTGTGTTATGCTAGCAAACGAATGTAAACAATTTATTTAAGTCATGTTCTCATGTAAGTGACTTTAAACCTAAATACTCCGTAATAACTGCCAGCCTAAACAGCTTGCAGCTTGCAGCTCAGTGCAGTATTTGACTGCGCGCTAAAAAGAAATTGTAGCATTAGGTACCTGGGTCGTTCTTCATTTTAACCTACAATTGTCTGTCTTCATTTTACCATACGTCATTAGTTAGAGTATTGATTATTAATGTTTTAGTGTTTGAATATACGTCCATACATTTATTCATCTATTAGTACTAAATAGTCTTTCACTTTCTCTATCCAGTGGTTTTTTTATAAGTTTGTTTTTCATAGAATCGCGTGACAGAGTGGTAATCCAAAATGTGGTCTCCGCTGAAAACGGCCACTCTGTTACAGTATTTTCTGAAAAACCACCATAAAGAAAATACCACCATAATATTATCGCACGGAAAGAATCATTAATTAGTCCTTATAAAAAATACATGCAACATTTATTAAAATCAAACATTAAAACCATAATTATCAATAGTTGAACAACGCAAAAAACAGAAAAATGACGTTATTTTGTTGGTTAAAAAGAAGAACGACCCACCTAACTAAAATATTGTTAAAGGTTAAAAGTTCCATATAGCCCAATACTAGATTGTCAATATAATTATTTCAGAGTCTAATCCAGAGAGTATTTTTGGAAATAGAGCTGAATCTACTGGAAGCAATGGAAAAGGAGCTCTTTGCTGAAGGGGAGGAAGTTGGCGAAGAATTAGAGGCGGCAAATGTCCATGCTACGAAAAGGTATAGTTTAGTTCGAGGTATTCCACGAAGCACACCCAAACGAAGAACACCCAGACGAAGCACACTTAAAGTATTCCACGAAGCACACCTATAGGTGTGCTTTAAATAAAATTTTAAAATAATAAATTTTCTATTCCACGAAGCACACCTACATATTATATTTAAGAGTAAAATAGATAGTACCTAACGATGTTTTTACCAAAGGCCCTTTAAGTTTTATGTAGGTAACCCATAGGTACCTACAGTCACGAGCATTAACATGTAAGCAATGTAACTCTTAATACAATGGAATAAGATTCAAAACTATTCAAAGTGACTGTAGAGTACTATACCGACGTACCATTTTACGTGAAAATTGTTGAAGTAAAGTCGTCACCTAACGAGAGTTAATTGGATTGTTTTATCATAATCAGCCTATAGTTCGTTTTATTAAGCAAAGCATTGTCAATTAGTAAATCGGTACTGTGTAAAAATGTTGGAAAACCTCCAAAATAAATATATAACTTCAAGTTCTGATAATTGATTTGAATTTTCAAGGTTTTTGCGTAGAAAGGAGGAAATAGAGAAGCAAACACAGAACCAAAACCTGAATGTGCAAACTCAAACGGTTAAGCGAACCGTCAAGACCCCCGAAAGCGTGCAAGAGAACAATGATTTCGACGTAGACGAATACCAGATGGAGGAGGCAACGCCTTACCAGCACATGTCTATCACTTCACCCAGCCTGGTTGTTAAGCCGGAGAAGCCGTTCTACATGCCCCTAACGGATGTGCCTTACCCTGGAGAAGTGGATTCTACTTATGACTTGAAAAAGTTAGTTACTCATAGGAAACACTCATCATCTGTCAATAAATATAATTCCCATTCGAATACTAGAAGAGAGAAGTAGATTAGGAGTTTGGACCATAATTTAACCACGCTGGCCCTGTTAATGAGTTTTAACGGCTGTACGTGAAAATAAAGGCTTGACGTGCCTTCCGATTTCCAAGGCATGGAGGAGCCCGAGATATTACGTTTTGGTATCGTAATATCTAGTGCTCCTCCATAGCGGTTTTCGCAACCCGATCACGGAAACCATTGTGCCTTCAAGCTCCTCCGTTCCAGCCCTTCAACTACTACTTCCTTGTATATAAAAAAACTTTAGTTATCGCGGCGCGGGCACCCGCCGGGGGCACCTGCGCCGTGCCACCGCCGTCGCGGACAAATATAATGGTTTTGAAGCAGCTGTCACGTGTCAAAGTATACATATTCAGTGATTCGTCTCGCGAATGGACAAGCGTGCCTGCCTCACGCAGCGCTGCTTCATGAGTTTATATCAAACAGCACGCCGCGCGGGCCGCGGGAGCGCTCGCGCCGCTTAACGCAGAGGACGCACTAAATAGGAAGATCGGATTCTAAAATTAGGAATTGAGCGTCATGATTTGATAATAATTGAAGAACCATAACGATTCAAAATTGTTCATCATCAGCTTATTTTATGTCCTCACTGCTAGGGCACGAGCCTTCCCTATGGATGGTTAGGGCCATAAACCACAACGCGGAGGTCCGCGTGGCGGTTTATGGCGAGGTGCGGATTGGTGGTTGTTAACGACTGCTAATTACGTTCCTTCCGAAGCACGGAGGAGCTAGAGATGACAAATTTTTGGTCACCCATCCGATGACCGCCCTTTGCGAAAGTTGCTTAACCTCAGCACTCGCAGACCGGGCGCGATAACCACTGCGCCATCAAGTTCCTCAAAAATTGTTAATGGAGACCAATTAATAATTTAACTAAAAACACAGGTTCTTGAAAGGAGACTACTGCCTCGAAAGCGATGTAGATAAGGACGCCCACAGAAAACCTGGCCCTCCTAAGCAATACCCTCGAGAAATATTCGATGTCAATTATGAAGTATCGCAGTCAGAATCTTGTAAGATTGTATTTCCATATTTGATAACACATTCTTTTTAATCGACTAAGCCGGAGAAATTAATGTTAAATAAGTGTATTTCGTTTGCAGGGCAGTCATTGGATTCAGTAGATGAAAAAGAAATTGGACATTATTTGAGGTAATTTAGTATATTTGTTATGGATCAAGTAATAAATTGGAGCCCGGGCATTATGAAGTATGACAAGCTACTTAGGGCAAAGTGAATAATTAAAATTTGAACTTCCATTTATCACATTGCCTATAATATTCATACTGTCTATATTGCCATATGGTTTTCGGGTAATCTGATAATACCCTGTGTATTTTACAGTTCGGGGAAGAGAACAAGGGGTTTTATAATGTTGTACACACAATTAATTAGCCAATTTTCATTCCACATGCAACATTCTGTCTACGTTTCATTTCACAAACTATTGCTTTAACAATGGCATCAAAACTTAAACATGCAAATGGCAAGCTGTTATTTTATAAATAATCATTTTATTTTATTTTAAGAGATAAACTGACGTGTATATTTCAGAAAACAAAAAAGGTACGTTTTACAAATAATTAATTAATTATATTAATTATATATATTTTTAAATAATACAATAATAATCTTCAAAAGTTTGTTTCTTTGTTTTGGTCACTGATCTAACCTAACCTAACCACTCCAAACCTTACGAACCCACACCTTCATGTTCTTTGTGACGGGGGACTTCGCCCCGCGAGCCCCCCTAGTGTCCTGTCCGTCCCCCTGCTCTCCGTTTTTCCTGGCCGGAATATTGCCTTACTGGCCAAGAAACTATTATATTAAATGTAAATGAATTAATAGATCTTTGTCCATTTGACGTATTCGTGATAAACTTGACGTGATTGTGTAAAAAACAGTAAGAAAACCTGGATTTAATTACTCTGCCCCATAGGTGATAAACATTATACATAATATCCGGACGATTTATTTCAATAGTTGTAATCACAATGCCCTCTCATATTGGGCGTTTTTCAAACTGCGCGGGTTTTTTATAATGCCCTAATATTAATCACTTGGTCCATAACATATGCACTTAAAGTTAGTCGTCACAAATGTAAGAATCGCGAACCCATTTGTAATGAAAGAATTTCTTTGATCCTGGGTTTTCGAAATAAATATTTGTACCGTTTTTTTAATAATTGTTTATTTTCATTTCAGTTACATTTTCATTGTGCATTTCATTCCTCTATTTATGGGCGTGTGTACTACATTATGTAGTCTGCACACAGACTACTCCGAACTGTCTTTCCTCAATAGACATTGAACTTTATGTGTGAGGAATACGGTTGGATATTTATTGAAGAAATTTGACAGTTTTGGATAGGTTGTATGTAGGCACATCATTGTTGCAGCATCTATACTAATATTATAAAGAGGAAACCTTTGTATTTTTGTATGTATGTATGTATGTTTGTAACGAATAAACTCAAAAACTACGGGACCGATTAAAAAAATTCTTTCACCATTAGAATGCTATATTAGCGCTGAGTAACATAGGCTAATAAAAAGTAATTTTAAAAAATGCTGTAGGTACGAAATCTTGTCACTTGGCACCCTAACGGTAACTCACTTAACGTTATCTAGTAAAAGTTTCGTTACTTTTCCCGTAAAATACGCTTTAGCCAATCCGCGTACCTTTAACGGCTAGTTAGTTTACCGGTTGTTCCATGCTGGTCGGTCCCGAGCTGGTATGGAACGTGAATGTTAACTTCACTCATGTCGTAAGAGCCGACTGAGGGACAAGAGTTCCAAGATACACATCAGGCGATCTGCTAGCAACCTGTCACTGATGCATTTCACCTCGGAACCCTACTTTATTCATGCTAAATTGACGTCGGGTCACTATAGCGAGTATGCTCAAAAATTGGTGATTTCGATGCTATACCCTTTTTTGGGAGAAAGGACGTGAAAATATGTATTTTAACAATTACCGATAAAAATGCCACCCAGGTAACGATAACAAACAAAACGTTTGTTCACCTGATCTTATGTTATGCGATTTAAGAGGGTGCAGCGCTGACGCAAAACTGCGAGTTTCAAGTTTATTTATGATAGCGAGCGAGCGGCGCGTGGCAGTGGTGTGACAACGGCGCACGACTACGAATACGCACGCACACTAATATCTGTACAGAGTAGGCTGGTGATTTAATTAGAGCAATGTTTACTTTTGTAAAATCATAGGCGTTTAGGTAAAAAATAATAAAAGTCTTATTATTTTCATATTCATATGTTTTAATTGAAAAATAAGACAACAGTGGTCTGCGGAATATCAATACAAACATTTTGATGTCGGATCATTGTTTCATTTGTGCTATATTTACAAAGTTTCTGAAGAAATAAGATTTTAGATATCATTACTTTTACGTATTGTATATGCAGTTTCTGGGTATTTGTTTCAAATTCCAAAACAACCATGGCCTTGTGAAAGGATCAAGCTAACCTACACTAGTCCTTTTAATGTATATGACCTATTCAGCGCCTAGCACCAGTGACTTAAAAACACGTAAATTTTCGAAATTCCGCCCGGCACCTCCTTAAACAAAATCATAATGGTTTATAAACCATGATTATAATCAATGATTTTTTTATATGTTTTTTAAGTAACTATCAATATTCTTTGTAAGTATTTCCCATAAGGGAATCAGAACTTTAATATTTGTATGGAATACTGAAATGTAAAATGTCTCTTAATTATGTTTATTAATTTTGATAGAGATAATGTGGATCACGTCAGTTTCGCCGGCGGTAAAGTGAGAAGTATCGCTAAAGGACTTGGACCATACAATCTGTTGGACAAAGATAGGACGTAAGATTTCAAACTATTTGATTATTTGTAAGTAGCGGCTAACTTAATTATGTTTAAAGTGTTCTTTATGATTTACTTTTTATTTAATATCTAGAACCATGTATTAATAATAATTATAAACAGTATTATTGTATACTTGATTGCTATTTGTTGTTATTGAGTATCCGATATTTTGGCACAGTTGAATAATCACGGAGGAGCTCGATGGCGCAGCGGCTAGCGCGTTCGGCTTGCGATCTTGCCCGCTAAGCAACTTTCGCAATGCCGGGTCGCCTGATGGGTGACCAATTAAAAACATCTCGAGCTCCTCCGTGCTTCGGAAGGCACGTTAAGCCGTTGGTCCCGGTTGTTGTCGTAAGATGGCAGTCGTTAAAACCCACCAACCCGCATTGGGCCAGCGTGGTGGGTTATGGCCCAATACCCCCACGTCCAATATCAGTAGATCATGTGGGAGGCCTGTGCCCAGCAGTGGGACGTTTATAGGCTGATGATGATGATGATGATGATGATGATGAAGTCCGTGATTATTCATCATCATCATGATGAATAATCACGGACTTACTGAAAGACAACAAAAACGTAGTAACAATCCCGTTAATAAGTTCTTTATTATTATTTTACAGGAGTGATCTAATTACCGACAACCAACTAAGATGTATCAGGTAAAGAGTCTAATATTAAAATATTACAAAAACACAAATGTTGAAAAAATTTCCACGAGCAGGATTTGAACCTGCACCCTACTGACATTCCGGGTCAGGAGGGCTGGTTATAACCACGATAGCTCAATTGGAAGAGCACCTGACCCGGAATGTCAGAAGGGTGCAGGTTCAAATCCTGCTCGTGGAATTTTTTTGTAATTTGTTCGCAACAAAATTTGTGTTAAAAATTATTTGAAAATTTATTAAAACATTATTCTTGTACGAGTAGGTAATACTTATAAATAAGGGTTTTTTTAAACAATATTTTGACTTTTAGATTGGCGTATGCCGATTATAAGAGTCGAGAAGAATACTTTAAGACATCTAAAAAGTGGGTCATATTTTTTATGAATTAAATGTTTATGGGTTGAATTTTTTTTCTCATTGTTTTAGTTTTTTTTTAGAATAGTATCAATTGCCGAGTCAGATAGAGTGCATTCAAAGATCAATAGGCGGCAAACAGGTTTTTTTCATACTAAAAAAGATCAAGAAAACGATAGCGATGACGACGACGATGCACAAAGGCTAGTAATTTTTTACTTATTTTTTTTTTAAATGTCGTTATTTTTTTATATGCCTTACCGTGAGCTCACAGCAGTAATACTGCAATGTTATTGCAGTTGTGAGAACAAGACGCGTCTATATCTTATATAGTCGCTATCTCTATCTGAGTCTCAGTCTATATATATCAGTCTCATATAGATGCCGCTAAATGCATTTCGTTTTTAAAACCGCAACAACATTGCCACATTGCCCCAATGCTATATGAGCTTATGGTAAGACACCTGATTTTATGTAACGTATCTATAACCTACACTGGCTCAATGGAAAGTAAAAAGTTACAAACCATGTAGTTCGTATGTATGTATGTAGTCCGGATATAGACAGGCAGAGGTATTGTCACTAGATATGAGCGTAGCGCCCGCCGCCGCCGCCGCACGCACCAGTTCATGTCGGGCGCCACCATCGCGAGTCGTGACAACCCCCTTCCCCCTTTCCCCGCTCAGGATGCCCTACGTCTTCCGGGGAGAGCAAGTCTGCCCGTGTCAAATGAAATGAAAAATAAGAAAGGAAAAACACATGACACCTCTTCCCGCGCTTTGCGTTGAGATCGAGAGAGAGAGATTAATAAATACTACACATAACATTTTAAATTATACAACGTGTAACAGAAAGGTGTGGTAAAAATGAAAAGATCCAAAGTGTATCCGATCTAGATTTTGTATGCAGAGTTACTAAGACATAATTATTAACTTTGATTTGTTATGCAATTTTTAATTAAATATTTCTATTGTGACTGCACATCAAAATAAACAAGTCACAGCCCAGGTAGGTTACTCTTGACGCAAACTCAATCTCAATACAATTCCAATGCGATTAATATGTATCGATATTGGGATAAGTTTCGCAATTTCGGAACGCCCCATCTCGACAATAATTTGTTCACTCAATTTCCACGCAATTTAATTCCAATGTAGCGCTATTATCGCTTTTAAGAGTGCCATTTGAATTTTTTAGATTTGGGTTTGGAAATTGATTATTGCAATTGTGTTTCAAAGTATAGTAGAAATTTTTTAAAATGTCGGAATCCACTTAAGAGCTTATCTTCTAATGAATGGCATTGTTATCTATTGTTAAGTTCGACCGCAAATTAGCAGTGCACAACGAAACGCATAAACAACAAAATATTTTATGTTAATAGCAACTTTACCACCTAAACAAAAAGGCTCAAATTTGAACGGCAACGCATTCCAGATAGTACTTTTTGAAATTGAAAGCGGCAGCCAGGTGTTATTTTGTGTGTCAGTTACAGGTTGATTGAGCAAGTGCTTTCGGATCTTAGTATTACAAGCCTCAGTCGCTACCTAGTTTTGACATCGTATACTTCTCTGTGTTTTATTCTGAATATTTCATAAATTTGACCCTGGCCTACGTTTATTGGATTTTGATTGCTTACTATTTGGATTATTTAGATGAGACGTGGTATGACACGCATGATGTCTCCAAAAAGGGTTGGCAAAATGATGAAAACACATGTGCACTGAACGTACCTGCATCACGCGGTAAAAGAATTATTATATTACACGCAGGGTCTAAAGATGGTTGGGTGGATGGAGCGTTATTGTTGTCTGCAAAAAATGTCGCCAATTGCAGTGCAGACTACCATCAGGACATGAATGCAAGTCTTTTTGAAACTTGGTTTAAGGATCAATTGCTCCCAAATATACCAGAAGAGAGTATCATCGTGATGGATAATGCTTCATACCATTCACGGCAGATAGAATTAGTACCCTGCACAAATACAAGAAAAGGAGAAATACAAGAGTTTTTAAATAAACACAGTATAAACTATCCCCCCAAGGCAAAAAAAAAAAGATTTATTGGAGATAATAAAAGAACATTCTTTTTCCAAGACCTATTATGTTGATGAGGCAGCAAAGCTCAAGAAGTGCGAAGTCTTAAGATTACCGCCGTATTATTGTATTTTTAATCCGATTGAACTCATGTGGAGTAATTTAAAAAGAAAAGAAAACAATAATCCTAAGTTTAGTGAAGGTGTACTTCAAATTATTAGAAATTCCATCAATGTTACAAATAGTCATTGGAATAATTGTTGTAGTCATGTCCAAAATGTAGAAAATTCAATGGCCAGAAATTATAGCCATCCTGCGGTAATTATTAAAGTTACAGACAGCGACAGTGACGATGAATTTGATGAATCACATTCCGAGGACTAGACTATTTATATTTAAAACACATTTTTTTTGGTTGTTTCTTTTTTTTTAATGTAACTTTAATAATTACCGTAGATTGCAGCCATACAATGTTATTTGTTTTTGTATTTGTAAGTACCTACTGGTTTTTGTTGGAATTATATAAGTAAACATAGTTAATAAACATATATATAATATATATAATAAACAACAAATGTGTGTGCTAATTAAAGTTTCAAAGAGACAAATAAACTTTTTTAAACTAAATACCGTTTTTCTTCATAACATGAATAGGTATAAAATTATGTAAAAATCTTAAATAGTTTCACCACCCTGTACCACACCTGTACCTTGCTATCGCTTTCAATTTCAAAAAGTACTATCTGGAATGCGTTGCCGTTCAAATTTGAGCCTTTTTGTTTAGGTGGTAAAGTTGCTATTAACATAAAATATTTTGTTGTTTATGCGTTTCGTTGTGCACTGCTAATTTGCGGTCGAACTTAACAATAGATAACAATGCCATTCATTGGAAGATAAGCTCTTAAGTGGATTCCGACATTTTAAAAAATTTCTACTATAACCCACCTGGTGGTTTAGTAACCTCTGTGTATTTACATTTATGATAAACAAGCAGCAGTGGCTGCTTATCCATCCCTAGGTTGCCTGGAAGATATCGCTTTTAGTGTTAAGGCCGCGCGCGCTTTGTACGACTCCAATTTTATTTTTTTGTAATGTACGAGTATGTGTTTTTTTATGTGTACAATAAAGTACTCTATTCTATTCTATTCTATTCATGTTTATGCGCGTCAGGCGCGCATAACTTCACTAATATATTTAATTTACAATTGCATGAAAAATTAAGTTAATAATTATGACTTAGTAACAACATAAGCAAGATCTGCAGCGGCTCTCGGGCTGCCGCAGCACATGCTGAGGCACGCACCTTATTGACCAAAATTAACAATATCCGTTGTGCACAGCACGTTACGTACCTATACGACCACTGCGTATTTATTATGTATAAGTTCATAATTAAGATTTTGTGTTATTGTTGTTATTGTTTTTTGTGCTGTGCTATTTGTTAACCTTGTTTTTTGGTCAATAAATGTTTATCTATCTATCTATCTATCTATCTATCTAGATCGGATACACTTATGATCTTTTCATTTTTACCACACCTTTTTGTTACACGTTGTATATAGTCGCCTCGGTGACCGATTAGCAAAGCGCCCGATATGGTTTGAATCTGTTCAGGCAGTGTTTCGAATTTTTCGATGCATGCAGTCTTTATAAAAAAGGATATATACACGAGTATGTGGTAGAAATGTTGCTCTAATTCCTTCTCTCTCTAATGAACAATAGCACATAGGGCGATCTTATCGTAACCCACCACGCTCGTCAATACGGGTTGATAGGTCGACTGTTGGCAAAAGGATGTAGGCTGTTGGCTGAATCTTTTGACGGCAAAAGGAACCAACAACTCTACGTTCCTTCGAAAGCGCAAAATTGAGCGACATTTTAATTGAATCACCTAGTGACCTTGGTAAAGGATTCACGCCTTAAATCAGTTAAGTAATTCTTTAATATCATCAAATCAAATCAAATAATTTATTCACTGAAAAATAAGAGTAGGTACAATGATGGTAGTTAATTTAGAGTTCATCGAAACTAACAATAAATATTTTATAGGAAAGTGCGTATATCAACGTCGAGAGTCCACGATACGTCAAGCACCGGCTTCGTCCGTATGATGAACATCGACGAGCCTGACACGGACGTGAGTGCGCTCGCGCACGACCAACGCCACCACTTGCACGAGCATCACCACACCCAGCGGCCGTCCGCCATGCAACGGTTGTATGACGAAGTTAAGGGCGACGCCGATTACGGACCTACTTTGAAGGACTATAGGTAAGTAAGTACGTAAACATGCAAAGTAATGCCAACACCGTTTTTTGGCGTGTAGAAAAGGGGCTGTCGCGCACTTATCGCGACCCTCGCCAAAACTCGTAAATCCAGCGGCCGACCGTCATGCAAGGGCTGTATGACGACGTGGCCTACGGTGACGATTACAGACTTATTTTGAAAGACATTAAGTACTCTCGTGCGTCAGCACAGCTTAGCCACAGTGGATAACAGACTTTTTAACTATGCCAGGAATTAGTCGAAATTTGTCGCCAAATAACAGAATTAATCGGTCTCGCGTTTTAAAGTTACAAGATGTTTCTTGTGAGTCAGCAGTTAAGCGTGCAGCGACAGCTAACGCGTCAGTCCATCTGAGCCACCTGTATTTCCTCCTTTTTTGAAGTCGGTTAATTAGTCGAGCATCGAGCAATACGATCTTCGTACGTAGAACGTACTTTATTTTTATAACATACTTGCTGGATTTTACTTTAGATATGGAATGGCATCAAGACTTTATTGCAATATAAATCCCATAATGAAATTACGGTTCACAAAACATAACAACTGAAAACCTTTTTCCAGACAACTCTCCAAAGCCAAACACAAAAGCTTAATGCTTGTATTTTCGCGCAACTCTCGCATGAGGAGTGAGGACAGCACCAACAAAATATTCTTGCGGTACACTATAAACGAGGAGCCATCCTACGAAAACATTCTGAACCTCCAACACAACAACAAGAAGCTCGCCAGGAAAATCTCCTCGGATTACGTAAAGACGATCGATCAAATTGAACATCAATTCGAAACTTCGATTCGAAGCAACGAGTACGCTAAAGCCAGGCCCACGATGACGGTGTCTGCGTACCAGCTGAAGAATCAGAAGTATCAAGAGGAAATGAAGAAGAAGTGAACAAAGCTGTTTTTCCATTTGGTAAGCTTTTGACCTTAAGGCCTATCGCAGACGACTGACAATCTCAACTTTGTCCTTTTTTGGCCAATAGCAATTAAATCGTCAACAGTTTCGAATGGACCATAGTGGACTATGACGTCACTATTACGTCCCGTCAATCGAGTCGTGTTGTATTTTCTTGTACTTTTTAATGTTTTTGAATAAATTATTGTTATTGTCAACATCCCAAGTGTCACTAATGTCGGTTGTCTGCTTTTGGTGTTATAGCACAGAGTAGTAGACAGAGTCCAAGCTTCCTTAAAGCGCGCAAAATTTACACTTAGTTTGGTAGAGTTGTCACATGAGAATAAGATAAATGAAACAAAATATTTTATTTTATTTTTCATAAATACTTAGGTACCTACTCTAAATATTTTCTTTTTATTATTTTTGGGTCCGAATTTGGGGAGGGGAGTGGTGGGTGGAGGGTGGGGGTATACCCCTATCCCTTCCTCAAAGCTCAAAACTCGGAGTCATGCTTTTTAAGAAATTTAAAATTTTTAGGGACAAAAAAAAAATTCTACTAAGTTACTATTACCGTACACTTTCCTTTAGGGGAAGTAGGGGAAGAGGGATGAGGAAGACTACTTCTCCATTGTGGCCCTTTAATACGAGTTTATAAGATTCTACAAGGTCAGTTGAAAATAAAACAAGGTTTTTTGAAAAATACTTTTATTTAGAAGAGCTTAACCAAACTGCTCAGATATATCCATAGGGACAACCGTAGGTTTTAAACATCTACAGCTCTGTGGAAAGAGCAGCCCCTCCACCCTTGCGTAGCGAAATGCTGGCATTACATGCTCGCCTCCGCAGCCTCAGCCGCAGCGGCGAGCTTGATGCCTGCGTATCGTTACAGCGGCGGGTGAGGGCTGCTCTCCTTCCGCGCCTCCAGGCTCATAAAAACACTCTAGCGTAGGGCAGACTAGTACCACGTGGAATCAGGGTAGACTAATTCGGTTCTGTGACAAACTTTGACCTAATGTTACCTCATCGTCGGGTATGAAACATTTTTTTTTACTATAATTATACTACTGTTAATTAAATAAAAAAAAACAATTAAATAAATTATTATAACCTGAGGATACAGTTGCACAAACTAGAGAAATGGCAGTTGAACAACCCAGCAATGGGCTCCACATCACCACCTAAGTGCACAAGTGGCTCACTAAAGTCTGATAATGACAATAATTTATTGTGAGAGTCCTAGCGATAAAAATCGTGTACTTGTTCCTAATTATGAGTTCTTTACGCAAAAACAAAATTACCTAAAATTCGACGGCTCCCCTTGGAATACTGAGCCTTATTTTTGTTTTTCAATATATTGTTTTTATTTATTTTTTAGATTAAAATAAATTCTAATCTGGCAATAAAGTCTTTTTAAAATACTGAATTGGAAAACACTCACATGGCAGATCAAATGTATAGCATTCATTAAAAACGTTCTAAGATTTTTATGATGTTTGCTTTAAGATCGAAGTGTTTGTGAATCTACGTGAAATAGGCAATATTTTTATATTTCTAGCATTGTTCATACGTACACACTGTACAATAATTAATATGTTACAGTAAATCACTCTAATTTAAATCAAACACAACAAAACTTCAAATAATTACAATATTTTACAAGCGATGACAGTTCACAACACGAAACAACGCGTTTGACACTCACTGAGATTGTCCGCTGGCTGTGCCGGTGTAAACCGGTTTGTCCTCTCGCGGCGCGTACGTGAACCCGTCGGTGAGAGGTCACGCACACACAACCGTGCTAGTAGTAGTGTACCTGTCGCCACGCGCTCTAAGGAAGATTTCACTCTGTTTGGGGGGTATATGTACATACTCTGTGGTTATAGTTCAAAGAATATTCTTTTGTTTTTATTAGGTTTTGGGCTAATGAAGTCATCAGTAAGAAACATACGGCTGCCCGGAGATACTCCTCTCTATTCATCAATATCGTTGAAATAGGAGTATTTATTTAAACAATGGTATTTTTATATATTTTTTTGTCATTTGAGTCCCTTCCAACGATTCGTAGCGGAACTTTTAATTTCTGATTCGATCTCAAGAGGTCCCAAGGATATTTATAAATACACCGGTCATGGTGTTCTCATGTAACAGTACTTTACTGGTATTTTATAATTATTGTGGTATTTACTTTTCAGGTATTTACATAATTTACATCGGAAGCCTAAACGCTGTCGCCTTATATTAATCGCGTTTGATAATTATAATGTTTATTTTACTATTTTATATTATACATTATTTTATATTGTATAATTTACCTCCTAACTAAATATTGTATTAAACAAAAAAAAGAAATTATAAATTAAACGTTTCTTTTATTGACACTTAGTTAACACTAAAATTTCCCATCACATTTTATTTACTAGGTACATTACAGTTACACTATTACAATGCCAACTTATGTACACGATTCTTGTATAACGCACTGAGCTAATACATATTACAAATATTACAAACTTCACTATAATCGCGTCGAATTTAAACATTCGACGAACATTGGTACGTATAACGCAGCGGGTCCTTCTATATCCGCCTTCCATTTCGCAATGGCACTCGGAATTGACAACATAATGCCTAGCACGAATTACAATTAAAATAGAGCAAGATCCTAAGGCCGCTAGACATGTTGAAGCGCCTACTGATTTAGCACTTGCAATCCTACAATACAACGAACAAGCGCGGTTTTGAAAGCATTAGGCGCTTTAGCCATAACAGCAAGTAACCGCCCACGGGAAATACTGGCTATTATATATAATATTGATTAATCACTTTTAATAATTTTCTCTAAAACATACATGAAAATCAGCACTGAAACCATATGAGAAAGTTAGTAATGATTTTGCGTCCCTTTAGCACCTTGTATGTTGATTGGTCATCTACCCAAGCTAGCAGGTACTTGCTACTACATTGGTCTTTGAAAGAATAAATAAGGTCTGGCGGCCTTGGGCTCTTGGTCTCAAATTGTAACGTAAAGATTGATAAGTCATGCTGATGTTATAAAAATCTATGAAATGACGCCTGACGATTATTAGTTCCATTTACGGACGTTGTGGCGCTGTAACAATTTCCATACAATACTCTTACTTTACGCCGTGCTAGACCTACTGAGGCCCTCACAATGTACGGAACAATAACTATGACGTCATGCCATGTTGTCGCCTAGCAACTGCCTATAGCAAGTGAGCTGGTAAGGAATGAACTGAGGCTTTGACAACGCATTCCACATTATACGTGCTCAACATTATGGCCGCAAATTCGCTACAACGGGGCGTGTAGCGGAGCGCCCAGATCATTGACCAATCAGAGCCAGCCGTTCAAACGCGAACGCAGCAAAACTATTTACACTGAATAAGTAATGGGTCCAGTGCAAGCTTACTACAACGTTCTGCTCTTCTAGCCATATACAAACACCTCACCTCAATACAAGTATAATATTTCAGATCCAAACGCCTCGGAGGATTTATTAAGGGACGAGAACGCGCTTGTGTGATGCTATCCTCTCTAGAAACCCTTTGAGGACGTTCTATCACTACGGTTTGCGGAATCTTTAGTACCTCGTTGCCCCTAAGTTTGGTTACTGTTAAAGCCATCAGCGATGAACAGCAATCTTTTTCATAAAAAAATAAAAAACCTTCAGTAGATAAACGTTCCACGTCCAGCTGTTGCGAATTCGCGTCCCGAGGCTGAATCTACGGCCTTAAGTCCGCCGTGGCGGGATCTGCCCGCCGACTAGCACCGTCACTCTTTTCTCTATGGTACACTATTGTCTATGGCCTTAGAAGTGGCCGTGGCCGTGGCCTAAAGCGCCAAGGCCGTTCTGTGGGGCGGCCGGCGGCTGGTTGCCATCGGCACCGTTTTCTATTGCGACGCTGTTTCTGCTTTCCAGCTGTTGCTGCCACATGGACGCGTAGAACCCGCCTTGCGCTAATAGCGCTTCGTGGCTAAGGAAAAAAAACATAGTTAATTTGTTGTTAACTAAGCGTTAAATTATTTACAAATATAACCATTGGTTAAAATGCTACTGAGAGCGAAACCTTGGCATTATTACCATTTTTGAACTAGTGACTAATTCTCACGCTATGATAACAATTACAAGTGTTCCTTTTACAGCCGAAATTAATAACCTATCTCTGGTAAGAGATAAGCCTATCTTAGTTTAGTTACCAAGCAACCGCTGTCATTTTCCGATAATTAAGGGGGTGCAGCGCGGACGCAAAACTGCGAGTTTCAAGTTTCTTTATGATAGCGAGCGAGCGGCGCGTGGCAGTGGTGTGACAACGGCGCACGACTACGAATACGCACGCACACTAATATCTGTACAGAGTAGGCTGGTGATTTAATTAGAGCAATGTTTACTGTCGTAAAATCATAGGCGTTTGGGTAAAAAATAATAAAAGTCTTAATATTTTTATAATTATATTTTTTAATTGAAAACTAAGACAACAGTGATTGGTAATAGTGTCCGATCGCCGCTACCGGATACAGCGGTTCGGTTTCCTTGTATGGTGTGCCGTGTCGGTAACAAAAAGTGTCTACGTTTGCGCAGCGCCTTACTCTTATTCAAAGTTAGTGATAACTTATTTTTGACACCGAAAATTCTCAAACGGTATGTAAGCTTAATAATAAAATTATAAATAATGCATAAAATATTATATTTAATAGTGTATTTTAATGCCTCTTTTAATTTCGAGATCACTGGTGAGATTCCGAAATAGCCCATGCTCCAGGCTCCCAGGGCTTCAAAATTCTTCAAAATTGTTGTTATTGTATGTAAATTGTGTTTAGTTTTGTGATACCAATAAATGTCTTTTCTTTCTTTCTTTCAAAATACTAAATGGAATTAATACTATGGAAAAATTTACAAATCAGTCAACCAATCTACGAATGAGGACATTTTAAAATTGCAGATTCGAGGCACACATGGGGAGATTGAGCTTGACACGCTCTAGGCCAATGCGTGTCGGTGGGTTTAGTGTTGTCAACTTGAATAATTTCAATATCAAGAAACTAGGGATGCGGAACGGGCAAGTTGGTCATCTAACAATTAACGAATGAACTAACGAAGATTTTGTCTGAAAAGTGTGACAATGTAAATTTTTTAACCTAAAAACGGATACAAAGCCGCTATTGTCAAAAAATAATAGTGCAACCTCATTATATGATGTTTATTTCAAAAATTTTGTTGGAAAAACTGGGTGGGTTTTAACGAACGACTGCCATCTTACAACAACCGGGATTTACGGCTAACGTACTTCCGAACCACAGTCGAGCTTAAGACATTTTCAATATACAAACCAAAAACATCATCATTTAAATTATATAACATAAATGTCAATATGTAACAAATATATAATTATACACACATTAATACACATTAATGTAGATAAGTACATATGTAAAAGACTTCTTGGTGGGAAAGTGAAGAGTCATGTAACTGTAGGTACTGTTTAATTTTCTAAATGTGAAATAATGGTGGACCGTTAAGTGTTTGTGAGTATGTAAGAGTGTTGGCAAATGAAACAAAACAGTGCAGCGTCACTTTTCAAATTCTCTCAAGAAGTCTGCCCGAGGACTTAGTAAAGCCCCACATCTTTAATGAGATACTTGAGGGGTTGGAGGGTTCATTTTTCACTTCTCATTTCTATTATCATTCACCATCATTATACAGGAAGGAAATATTGTTTATTTATGTATTACTTGTAAGAAAAATTACTCTGACACTGGCTAAATGTGCTAATCGCACGAAGCCATCAACTAAAGGAAAAAAAAGTATGTAAAAAGAAGTCACATTAATTCTTCGGGTCCGTTTGAACAATCATTGAATAAACGTTTACTGGATAGATACTCACTTTCCTCTCTCTATGATTTCTCCGTCTTTCAGCACGAGGATCTCATCCGCATGGATGATTGTTGACAACCTGTGCGCTATTATGAGAGTAGTTCTGTTCGCGCATACTCTTGCTAGCGCAGCCTGTAACATGCAAAAGTCAACTGTAATACATGGAATTAAGACTGACCTTTTACTAGAAAGTTGCAGCCTATTTATTTTATTAATTATTTCTTACGGAAAAGCACTTCGCTTTCATCTCACCTGATGTTTAGTGATTATAGGGCCGAAGATGGAAGTGTATTTCATCTGGAATCCTCAACTACTAATGCAATGGCTATCTTATCTGCTACTAGCATTGATGTTTTGTCGACATATTAAGATAAGATGGTGGTAGCTAGCTAAATGGACAAACAAGCTCTACAACCAACCAAACAGAGTACCCCAAACCTTTAATCCGAACCCGGAACTTCAGGGTCTAAGACCGGTTTTATTAACCACTAAATCACAGAGGCGGTTTTTATTTGGGAGTTGGTAAGTTTTTTCAGGAGTTTATTCTACCTGGAGGGAAGGATATGTCATTTTAGGATAAAACCCCGAGTCTTGTACTAGTATACAATAATGACAGTACTCTCACCTGGATATTCCTCTCAGTGTTTGTATCCAAAGCAGAAGTTGCTTCGTCCAACAGAACCATAGCGGGATCCTTCAGGATCGTCCGCGCTATGGCTATCCGCTGTTTTTCGCCCCCACTGAGTTTCAATCCTCTTTCTCCAACCTGTAATATTTTTTTACAATATTATTCCAATAAGAAGTTTCATATACAGATTAAAATAAAATAAAATTTATAACAAGTATAAAGTTATCAATTCTGCATATCGTGATAGCGCAACAAAATAACTCATTGGTTGACTGGTAAAGAATACCAGACATTAATATTTATAACTGCAATTAACCCTTTAACAGACAGAACAAATTTCAATATTTCATTGGTTTTCAATCTTATCTCAACCACATAAAGTTCAAAATGTGGTGGGAATATGGATCCCTCTGACCGTGAAAGGGTTAAAAAAGTTATAATAGTGATTTGTACAAAAACATTTTTTTTAAATTAAAACTTTTTTAAACCCGAGGCCGCCATTGTACACATGCATGAAAAATTCCTCAATAGACTTTAAACTTTATGTATATGGAATATTGTTGAACATTTATTCAAAGATTTTGACAGTTTTGGACAGGTTGGTGCAGGCGTCTACCATTTATATAGTTAGTTATAAATAAACATCAGTTACCTGCGTATCATAAGCATCGGGGAACGTCAGAATTCTGTCATGTATATCTGCATTTTTGGCGGCAGATATAATGTCAGCGGATGGCGCTGTTAGGCTTCCATACTGAATGTTGTATCTGAAAAAAAAAACAATCGCCTCGGTTACATGGAACGCTTCGGAAAATCTAGTAGGGAAGAGGACACGCTTGCATGATGCCGTCCCCTCTAGAAATCCTCTGAGAATGTTTGATCACCACGGCTAGAGGAATCTTAAGCCTTTCGCCGTCCCTAATATCTGGTTACGCTGTAAAGGCCACAAGCGTCTAACAGCAATTCCTCTTTAAAAGAAACCACGCGGACGCGATGAAGAAAAAGAAGTCATCTGACGGTATTGTTGAAGATCGAGGCGTAATCTACAGAACTACGCCGATGCAACAGAGAAGATTAGAAAAAAAAACCGGCCAAGTGCGAGTCGGACTCGCGCACGAAGGGTTCCGTACTTTATGACGTATTAAAAAAAACTACTTACTAGATCTAGTTCAAACCAATTTTCGGTGAAAGTTTGCATGGTAATGTACATCATTTATTTTTTTTAGTTTTATCATTCTCTTATTTTAGAAGTTACAGGGGGGGGGGGGGGGGGACACACATTTTACCACTTTGGAAGTGTCTCTCGCGTAAACTATTCAGTTTAAAAAAAAATGATATTAGAAACCTCAATATCATTTTTGAAGACCTATCTATAGATACCCCACACGTATGGGTTTGATGAAAAAATATATTTTTAGTTTCAGTTCTAAGTATGGGGAACCCCCAAAATTAATTGTTTTTTTTTTCTATTTTTGTGTGAAAATCTTAATGCGGTTCACAGAATACATCTACTTACCAAGTTTCTTAGTTTTTATAGTTTCGGAAAAAAAGTGGCTGTGACATACGGACGGACAGACAGACAGACAAACAGACATGACGAATCCATAAGGGTTTTTGCCATTTGGCTACGGAACCCTAAAACGATTAAGAAGAAGAGGAAGAGGAAAAATATGGCGAAGACGATAGAGAAGATGATGAAGAAGATAAATAATTAATTGTTACCTGACAGTGTTGTTGAATAGCACAGTATCCTGCGGCACCACACCTATATTAGCTCGCAGCGAGGCCTGGGTCACCGTGCGCACATCTTGCCCGTCGACTAATACGGCGCCCTCGTTGACGTCGTAGAAACGGAACAGTAGACGCATTATGGTGGATTTGCCGGCGCCGCTGGGGCCCACCTGCGATTTAAATGGTGGTTATATAGGTATTGATTTTTGAGTCTTTCTGTGAAAACGGTGTAAGGCAAGCGCGGATCCATCGTTGTGGGCACAGTGGGCACGCCCACAACCTTAACTGAGATCGAAGATATTTTTTTGTGCTATTTGTATTTTAAAACTTGACGAGTTTCAACGTATTTGTATGTATCTATTATGTATCCGTTTTGTATGTTTTATTGTTGTGTTGTGCAGGTAAATAAATGTTTCTTTATTTTTATCTACGGTTATATTAAATCCCTAAAAAAAAACTAGCAATGAACCGTGCGCGTGTGTGATTCTGAACGTAGAATAGCACACAACAAAGGCACACAGTCACAGCTGAAACCTTACTAAATCCAGTAAAACAAAAAAAAAACAAACATTTTGATTAGACTCACACTTGGTCGATTTTTGGGTCGCCGTACCCAATCAATACCATAGTCTATGGTGCCCACATCAATTTTTGTGTGCTGAATTCCGCGCTTGGTGTAAGGGTACGAAACGTAAAGCAACAACTTGGAGGTATACAAGTAACACATATTAAAAGGCTCGACCTTAGGCAGGTCTGTATAAAGTGTTTCATTACAATAATATGTACTCTGGATTATAAAGGTACCTCATAGTACAGACAATGACAAAAACTAATCACTCCCAATTGACATGTAATAAAAACACCCTAAATAAATATGTACAAAAAGAAGTTCGTTCAGAACCTACTACTGAAACGATTTCAGTTTTTTTAATGTTGGTATGTATTATTTTTGCCTGATAAAGTAAATGTGATGTAAATTACAGTCTCTCTTTCACTGAACAGTCAAACTTATATGACTAAAAATTTTATTCAATAAGTTTGATCCAATTTAAGCTACAAACATTTGCTCTAACTATCACTACTAGTGGTCGCCCAGTGGTCGATATTCGACCGTAATTTTATTAAGGCTGCACGAATTGTATCCTAAGCAATGAAAAATTAAAAAAAGATAGAATGTGAGTTTGATTGGCATTGACAGATATCGACCGCATTAAAGACAAACAATACGTGTGTGTCAAATACATGGTAGTGTGTGTAATGTAGTTTTTGTTGATTTAATGTATTTTTTATGCATAATTAATAAAAAATATTAACATTCGGATAACCTTTTCTACATAAACTATAAGTGTGCGAAACTACAAAGATTTTGCTTCACGTATTAATATATAGATTCCCTATCACTATGCTCTACAGTTTGTATGTCTACAGGGCGGAAGACCTTGTACTGAGATAAACTTGCAGAAAGGGCATTTCTTATATCCGTGTCTTTTACAACACCACATATTGGAAAATACCCTCCCTGTCATAGAAGGACACTTTCAATTAAACTAACCAAAACAATATTGCATGCTAACTGGTCCATGTAAAACCCCACTGACTAAAACAACATTGAGTTTTTAAACACAATCGACCATACAAAACCCATACTCACCAAGGCGACAGTGCTCCCCGGCGGCACTTTAAAGCTGACGTTGCTTAGAACCAGCCGCTCGGGCCCGTAGCCGAACGACACATGCTTGAACTCGATGCCACCGCGCCGTACCAGGAGGTCCGGGGCTCCGGGGGCGTCTTTGACGTCCGAGTCCACGCGCATCAGGTCGAACATGTTCTCCATGTCGATGAAATTCTTTTGTATCGCCCTGCAAATAAACTTTTATTGTTCAAATTCAAATTCAAAATCATTTTATTCAGTTTAGGCTACAAGTAGCTCTTGTGAATGTCACTATGCCATCGGTTCGTAAATCTACTCTGGGCGGGAGATCTTGTACTGAGAAGAACCTGCAAGAAACTCAGCAAGTGTCCAGCTCCATTACAGCGTCAAAAATATTGGAAAATGCGCTATCATAGCAGGACACTTTCCATTACAAAAAAACACAGAAGACAACCACAACATGTATAAAAAAAAACCTAGTTTAACAAATTTACTATGTGTTAGTTTCCCTCTCTTTTTCTTCTTTCGCTGGATGGGCGAAGTCGCCAGGGATATACATGAGCACCTGGAAACCAGCGACTGGCAAGAGATCGCGTTCGCGCAAAACTAGGAGCAGTGGCATCACCTTGTGTCGGAGGCCAAGACTAACTTCGGATCGTTGAGCCATCGGTGTAAGTAAGTAAGGTAGCGTTTGAGGACAGACCACCTTGACGTCATAAAAGAGATTGGTGTGAGACCGCCAAAAATGAAGTAAGGAAACATTAGAGGGAGACTTGTGCCCAGCAGTGTTTGCTAGTTAAAAAAATATTTTAAAAATTAAGTTCGTCATCATGTTCAAGTTGTTTTGGATATTTATACAGATCACAATTTACTGCAATAACAATACTTGAGAGGATTGTCAATAGAAAAGTTTATTGTCTCTTGTCAAAATTATATTCTAACATAGACAAAACCTGTATTCAGAATAGCAAACTATGACGTCACTGTTATTTTCCATCTATTGAGTGTTAATTTAGTGCTTTTAACTTGTTTAACATTTTGATTTGCAATCGTTATTGTGAACATGGCAATTCAAGTAATGCCTAATATACTTTATAGATAAATTACAAAAGTGTACTGACCTATAATAAGTCCCGAACCAGTTCAAAGGCACATAAAGCTGCACGATATAGGAGGCAAACAGCACATAGTCGCCCACAGTCAATTCTTTGGTCTGCACCACCATATGCACACACAGCAGCGAGCCGGCCAGCAAACCTTAAAACATTTTTATTATTGGTAGCGAATAGAAAATAATAATTTATTTACGTTTGAATAGGGCATAATATACAACGTGTTACAGAAAGGTGTGGACAAAATGAAAAGATCCAAAGTGTATTCGATCTAGATCTTGTATGCAGAGTTCATCATCATCATCATCATCAGCCATATGACGCCCACTGCTGGGCATAGGCCTCCCCCAAGGATCGCCACACCGATCGGTACTGCGCTGCCCGCATCCAGCGGCTTCCCGCGACCTTGACCAGATCGTCGGTCCACCTTGTAGGGGGCCTGCCTACGGAACGTCGTCCGGTGCGTGGTCGCCAATCGAGAACCTTTCCGCCCCAACGGCCATCGGTTCTCCGCGCTATGTGTCCCGCCCACTGCCACTTCAGCTGAGCAATCCTCCGAGGATGCAGAGTTACTTTGACATAATTATTAACTTTAATTAGCTATACAATTTTTAATACTATATTATACTTTATATACTATACAAGGTGTAATCGTTAAGTGTGACCAGGCGATTATTCCGTAACTATTACAGATATCAAAAAACTGATATAGAAAGTACGTTACCTGATGAGTAAAATGACATCAATAACTTTTTAAAAATCAAACGAGAAGTATCTAAAATGTTGATATTAAACACTCCCATACATTTAGTATAAGATTAATAGAAAGGTTATATATACTATATCTATAAGTACTAATAAAATAAAGCTGAAGAGTTTGTTTTTTTTATTTGAACGCGCTAATCTCAAGAACAACGAGTCGGATATAAAAAAAATATTTTTGCATTTGATAGCCCAATTTTTGTCGAAGGCTATAGGCTATTTAACATCAAGCTTAAGAGCCGAGCAAAAATAAGTCATTAAACGCTAAGCGAATACGAAGTACTATTCTGGCGACGCGATGCGTTGGGTCTCGACCCAGCTAGTGGTAGTTCCCCGGAACAGCTAGTGATTTTATACACCGTGACAGGTTAGACGACGGACGCGATTAAGGAGGTAAACTAGTAACTTACCTACATCCCTTTTAGTTAAAAAAGGTTATAGCAAATTTTAAAACACGCGAGTTATTACGCGTTTTAAAAGAAGTGAACTATCGGCATTTCGCATGTACTACACGCACGAGTAAGGTCAACCGCACGCGCGGACAACGCCTCGCTAGTCGCTTCGCTCGCCAGCGTAGTAAATTGTAAATAAACAGAAAGACCATTTCAGTTAGGAAAAAAGTAAAAAATTAAGGTGGTGTTTTTTCATTTTTTCTTATACACCTCCTTTAACGCGTCTGTCGTCTAACCATTCACGGTGTATAATGAAGTGACAGATGTGTTGAACATGGGCACTAAAATAATGTAGTTTTTTACTTACCACTGCAAATAATTATGTTCTGCAAAGTGTTTAACATATTTAATGTTATCAACGATTTGAACTCTTCTTTCTGAAACAATTAAAAAAATAATTAATACAGTTTTATATTTTTTTTACTATCAGTGCAAAGTGGCTCTTGCACGTCACGTCCCATATGCTCGAGATTTTAAGTAGACTATTAACACCTTAAGCGCCATTTGACCGACAAACCACATAAATTGTACTGAGTCTGGATCCGGTGGCGGTTAAAATGTACTTACAGGTATATCTTAAGAGTTATTTGCAATTAAAATTAATAAAACATTATATTAACTCTAGATATTATTTCTAGTGAAATTACAGGTTATAGAAGCATAATAAAGAACGAAATATAAGGGACAACCAAACGTGCCTGATACGATTAGTGTTACAAGCATCAATGGGCATGTTAAGTCTGTAAGGTATCTTTTAATGGTCATACCATTCATTGTTAGTTTATTTTGAACTTTAAACGATTGAGATAAGATTGAAAACCAATTAACATTAGTCAAGCATAAACACAAATGTTGAAAAAATTGCCACGAGCCGGATTTGAACCTGCACCTTTCTGACATTCCGGGTCAGGTGCTCTTCCAATTCTTTCAAAGTGCTTTCAAAGTAAAAAGTGTTGAATAATTTCGGCGGGCTGGTTAGAACCACGATAGCTCAATTGGAAGAGCACCTGACCCGGAATGTCAGAAGGGTGCAGGTTCAAATCCTGCTCGCGGAAAAATTTTCAACATTTGAGTTTTTGTAATTTGTTCGCAACAAAATTTGCGTTAAAAATTATTTGAACAATTTATTTAATAAGCATGTTATGATAAAACTTTGGCAATATGTATAAAAGACTATATCTCACCTGGAACTTGACAATGGCGTCCTTATACGCCATGACCTCGTAAGACTCCGCGCCATAGTACTTCACCGTCTCGAAGTTGAGTAGGGAGTCGACTGAACGCGCTTTCTGCTCATTGTCCGCGAGATTCATACGCCGTTGGAACTTCGTGCGCCATTCAGTTACCACTATCGTCGCGACTGTAACGTAATGGTGATGATTATGATATACGTAATATATGTTAAAATAAAAAAAATGCTTACAAATCGGGTCAGACCCTTTACCAATCAGGCCATTGCAACTGTATTTTGACCCGTTATTTAGTCAAACACAATATACTCTTACTTTCTGAGGCAAAAAAAACCTAAATCAACTTCAATAACTTAATCATCATTAATACAAATATTATTGGTCAATAAAGAATAGGCAAAGTTTTTTATGCTGTCAAAAGGTAAGGGTGAATCTAACCTTTCTTCCTGTAATCGATGAGGTAAGATATGATGAAGAATGAGAGTGGGAGAGCACTTCAGTCGGAACCCTCAACGGGATATCTGCATCTAACTAACAAGGGTATTTAATGTTATCGTGATAGAATTATATCGATATCGAAGAGACGGTTGTAACGAGCCAGGCGGACTTAAAACAAGCCCTACCAGGAGCCAAACTGAGCACACAAATATACTCAAGCTGGGAATATAACCAGGGTATGACACCGCGAGTTCTAAGTTAAGTGTTTACCCCTAGACCAAAGATGCGGTTAAACAGAATAAAATGGTAAGACACATAAATTAAAAATTAAAAATGTTTTAGTTATCGAAAGCACTGATTAGCTAGGTAGTGGCTGGAGCCTCCCTTTAGACTAACAAGTCTGTATTAGAAGGCACAACAAAGTTTAGAGTATGTTACATCAACATCAAATATCACCAACACTTGGCCTACTAACATATTATTTTCATTTATCTAACACATTAAACACATGTAAAATTAATATGTTTAAGATAAAATGTTTTTGTTCATTTCATTTTTAACGCAAAATTTGTTGCGAACAATTTACAAAAACACAAATGTTGTAAAGTCAGGAGGTTCAAATCCTGCTCGTGGACATTTTTTCAACATTTATGTTTAAGATAATTAAATGCACACTAATAATTTTGTAATATCTGAGGCCTGGAGACCAGAAAATATAAAGCCTAAATATAGGCTTAGTTTCAGGGTCCAGTCTCTTACAAAACTATAATTAAATCAGCACTTTTGTAAGCATAGCATTATCGCATTAACACAAGTTTTGTGAAAGAAAATAAACTTTGTATTTAATATTTATGTTACTCACTTATGTAAAGTATCATTGTAGAGAACACAATCAGCCCGAACCATACATTGAACTGGAGCACGAAGTATACCACAGCAATAAAGATGTCCACCAAAGTAGGAGTAATCGAGAACAGTATGTAGGACAGCAGGTTGTCTATGGAATCGGTGCCTCGGTCCATCACTCTGAGTACTTCGCCAGTCTTCCTGGACAGGTGCCAACGGAGAGGCAACTCGTGAAGATGCTTGAATAGTTCTAACTGGAATACATACGTAAATGTGTTATTTTCAATTTCAATTTTCAATTTATTTATTTATTCAGATATCAGAGACCCAATTATGGAGGAGTTCGATGGCGCAGTGGTTATCGCGCCCGGTCTGCGAGTGCAGAGGTTAAGCAACTTTCGCAAAGGCCGGTCATCGGATGGGTGACCAAAAATGTATCATCTCGAGCTCCTTCGTGCTTCGGAAGGCACGTTAAGCCGTTGGTCCCGGCTGCATTAGCAGTCGCTAACAACCACCAATCCGCACTGGGCCCGCGTGGTGATTCATGGCCCGTTCTCCCTACCCATCCATAGGGAAAGCTCGTGCCCCAGCAGTGGGGACATAAATGAGCTGATGATGATGAAGATGATGAATTATGGTTAATAACAATGTGCACTTAATAACTATGTTAGTACATTTTAAAACAAAAATTCAATAAATCTAATAACAATTATTCATAATTCATAAAGTACATATGTCATTTTATTTATTTACTTGTGAGTACATGAACCATACAACAATGGTTCACGTACTGACAATCAAATCTGTTCGCAAACATTTTTTTTTTTTTTTTTTTCTCTTTATTTATTTTAGGAACTTTTGTTTATGACAACATGTCAGTTCCATCGAACCTTATTAACTAAAATAACAAGAACCTTACTATTAGAACAATAACTATGTTAACCTTAATCCTATTTATATTTAGAGGCGAGATCATAGAGCATCATAGCGGAACTCGAAGATGGTTTCGCCAGGATGCTCTGTAATATGCCAACATCTAAAAGCTTTTGTCGTACTTCAATAAGCAGTGCAACTCTTTCAATTTCAAAGTTTTTACATTCCAGAAGAATGTGTTGTATGTCATCTAACGTGCCACATGCATCACAATTAGGTGAGTCTACTTTTTTCATTAAAAAGGCGAATTTTTTTGAGGGAAAGTGACCAGATCTTAGTCTATGGGCTAATATGACTGTATTTCTCTTCAAACTATTATTGGCAAACCAGGGAACTCGCGGGGGCTCGCACTGAATGGTTTTGTACCATATGCCTTTCTCTCTCGATCTAATGTCGAAGTGCTCCTTCCAATCACTAAAATTACTATTTCTAAACTGCGGCAGAACTTCAGAGTAACTTGGTAAGATATTAGTCGGTACACCATGCGTTATTGCATCCTTAGCTATCCGATCAGCTTGTTCATTCCCATGTATTCCTATATGTGACGGTATCCACTGCAGTCTTAAGTACAGACGCCTCCTATTGCATTCGTCAATCTTTTTTAAAATAGTATAGGCTATCGAAACACCTCTGAGCCCAGAGGCGCATCGAGCCAAATGATATAAAGCACTTTTACTATCCGTAAAGATTACGATAAATCGCTCTTGCGTCGTCAATGCATAGGTTAGTGCTTCCGAAATAGCAACTAGCTCCACTGTCATTATTGAGAGCCCATTATTTATTTTAAAGGAATTTGATGTCTGTATTTTAGCATCATAGAAGGCTGCACCCTGTCCACCATCGCATCTAGAACCGTCCGTGTATATTTTGTACCAACCAGTATACTTTTCGTTTAACTCCCTGATAACAGTACATTTAAGTGAGCTTTTTTCGTACTTAGTTTTGGCCTGATTGATTGTTTCCAGCTCGATTTTAATCACACTATGAATTTCTATCCGAGTAACCCAAACATCTAACGAAAACATCTCCAGGATACGAGAGTGAGCCATATTTACATCTTTGGTGTCTTTGTAAGCTTTAATCAAAATAGGTTTCTTTTTCTTATCCCAGAAACTGCAATCACAAAGAGAGCTCAGAGAATCAAGCAATCTGGTGGTTTCATTGTTAGTCCAGGATCGAGTTTTTAAGCAGTATTTGAAGGCAAGATATTGTCTTCTGAGGAAAAGAGGCAAGACGCATATCTCGCTCTCCATCACATGAATTGGCGAACTCCTGATGAAGCCTCCTACGATTCTAAGGGCCTGATTTTGCGCTTTGTCGAGCTTATAAAGGTGGGATTTCGCACTATTATCATAAAGAAAACACCCATAGTCCATTCTGCTTCGAATTAAAGCTATATATAGCCTTCTTAAATGGATTGGATGGAGACCCCAGCCAGAACCCGCCAAGACTTTGAGTAAATTTAAAAACTTTGTCACTTTTTCATGCACCTTATTTATATGCTTTTTCCACAAAAGAGCCTTATCCAACCACATTCCCAAATATTTAATGCAATCTGACGAGCTTAGCCAATGGTCATTGATTCTAAGCTCGATGTTTAGCGGCTTACGGCCTCTTGTAAAGACACAGAATTTTGATTTGTTTGCGGATAATTCAAGCCCTAGATCATGCAGTAGAGCAACCATATCATTTAAAGCGGATTGAATAGCTTCGCTACAAAAGGATATGTTTTTATCACTTATGTAAAAAACGTAATCGTCTGCGTACTGTGAAATTAGGACATATTGTATTTGGCGGCAAATATTGATAGTGATTAAATTAAAGATTAATGGTGATATTGGGTCACCCTGTGCTAGACCCTTGTTTGTCCATCTCGTAAGAATTTGGTCACCTTTCTCATTGACTATGTTTAAATGTCTCTCATTTAAGAAAGACCACAGATAACGACATATTTTACGGCCCACTTGCAAAGAGTCTAAAATTGTGACTACCCTATCTATCTCCACGTTGTTATAGGCGTTTTCTATATCCAAAAAACAAGCCAGAGTTGGTGAATTCTTAGAAAAGCCTATTTGTATGTAAGTAACTAGTCGCACTAGACTATCTAGACTCGAATGACATCTTCTAAAACCTGTGGTGCTGTTGGATAAATGTTCTTTGTTTTCAGCTAGCCATTCGATTCGCTTTGTTAACATACTATGGAATATTTTGCAGATACATGAAATCAGGGATATAGGTCTGAGTTTTACTTCGGAAGCGTTAATCTGATTGACTTTAGGTATAGGAATAATTTGGATGTTTCGCCATTGACAAGGTACGTATCCAGTGCTAAGAATATGATTGAATAAAGTGAGTAGAAATTCTTTTCCGGAAATCGGAAGATTATATAGCATAGAGTATGATATATTATCCTGGCCTGGGGCAGTATCTTTTTTTTTTAAAGAAGAAATTAATTCTGACATTGTGAATTCAGACTCGAGTAGTTGGTTACTAGAAAAAAAAACTGGTTGGGAGTTAGATACAAAATCTGGGGTTAGAGACTCAAGTAACTCTTTCCTTCTATCATCTGAGACAGCAGAATTGCATTGTTTATAACCCTTTATCCAGCGCATGCGACGCCACATATCTGATACTGAAGTGCTTACATCACAGCTGTTGCAAAAACTCTGCCAGCTTTGCGATTTGGCTTTCTGGATTAGTTGTTTGGACGTTAGAATTTTTTCTTCCAATGTATTCAAATTCTGCGGTGTTGGGTTTCTGCGAAATGTTTTTAGAGCCAGCCTTCGTTCAGCTATAGCCTTGGATAAGGAAGTGTTCCAATATGATTTTGGTTTGAATTTTTGCTGTGGATTTGTAGGGAACTTGGTAAAGGGAATGAACTCTTCAGCTGAAGTGTTAAGTGTACTTTCAAATAGGTTATAGTAATTTTGTATATTAGACATATTTAAATTACAATTAAAGTTAGAGAAGGATTCAACCAAGGAGTTACGGTAACCATTCCAGTCAGCTCTTTTAAAGTCTCGTTTCTTAATGTAAGTAATTTGATCTGTATAGTTTATTGATAATTTAATAATAAGGTGGTCACTTCCCAAATTTTCGTTACATACTTTCCAAGTAAAATGTATAGCAATGTCAGATGATGCAAATGACACATCGGGTGAAGTTTTTTGGAGTATATTATTTACCAATTTCACTCTAGTAGGGCTACCATCATTCAAAGATGTAAATCCGTGTTCCACAGCACCATCCATCAACTGTATACCTCTGGTGTCAGTTTTGCATGACCAATTAGAGTGGTGACCGTTGAAATCACCGGCTATTAAAGTATTTTTTGAGAAACTTGCAAAAATGGTATTCCAGTCATTCTGGCTGGTACTGACGGAAGAAGGACAATACAGAGAAACAATGTTTTGTAGATTTTTACAGTTAAATATTTTAACACATAATACTTCTATGCCTGAGTTATTTATATTAATAGGACAGATTTGACATTTTATGGACTTATGAACAAAGATGGCTACACCACCGTATCCATCACATCTATCCTGCCTGAAAGTGTTGAATCCACTAAGACGAAATTCGGAATCTGGTTCTAGCCAAGTTTCAGACAAAATAGCGACATGAACTTTTTCTAAATTTAAGTAACTTTCAAAACAAGCTATCTTTGGCCTAACGCTTTGCGCATTCCACTGACATATATTAACAGCAAAGTCTTTGTTCATATTAGCCATTTATAAAATTAATGAAACTTTGTATAACTTTCTTTTCTGTAAACATACTAACTATAAAGCTTTTGAATTCATCAACAATTATTTTAACAACCTCCCAAAGCTTATTTTCGAAACTAGATGCCGATAAAATAATTTCCTTTAGTTTTACAATTAACTTCTTTAATTCAAACCTTTTGTTATCCTTTTCTTTGTCTTCATCATCGTCGTCACTGCTTAAGGTAACTTCTTCTTCTTGCACTACATCTGATTTTTCTATATTTAATGCACTGGTGTTTTTTTTCTGCTTGTGATTTTTCTTTTTCGTCCCTTTTTCTTTATATTCTTTTACTTCCTTTCGTGTGGCGCTGAGACTTGAGCTTAAAGTGCTGTCTTGATGAACTATTGCATGTGTTGTAACAACGTGATGACCCATGTTGGCATTCGGTTCTTGGCTAAGATTTGGCTCTCTATTATTAGCAACTGTAATCGGCGCTATTGATTTTAAACTTTGCTGTTCCACTTTTTCTGTTATTGAATTTAAATATATATGTAATGCTTTTCTGTATGTCGTATTTTCAGTACTCATAATTTTGCGAATGCTTTTTTCTTTTCGGAAAGTGGGGCAGCTTTTGTCTAATGACATATGAGCCCCTTTGCAGTTAATACATCTAAAGTTTGTCGTGTCGCAATTTTCATGCCGGCCGCCACATTTTGGACATAAAATCTTATTCGATGGGCAGAATTTTACAACATGACCGTATCTCCAGCATCCTGAGCACTGTGTGACCGGGAATGTATAGGGTTCTACTTTAAATCGAACACCGTAACCATAGACGTAAGAAGGAATAGCCTGTGTTTTAAAACATAGACGAACAGTTTCACAATCAACCCATTTTCCTTCAAAATCCATGCGCTTCAGTCTTTTAACCGATAAAATCTCACTCGAACACTGCAGCGATTCCAATAGCTCCTCTTCGTCGACTTCCAAGTCGACTCCTTTAACTATTCCATAGCACATATTTTCTTCAAAACTCTTTTGGCACTTATAACCATTTTCTTTTAATTTGGTGCAATCAATTAATTTATCAGCTTCGGCTGAGTTTTCAAATGTAATTAGTACTTTATATGAGCTTTTATATTTGATTCTTAAAATGTTCGCTATTTTCTCAGCTCGTAATAATTTTGCTAGCGCTATTTGCTTTGGCAAAGGGTCTAATGCAGTTAGACAAACTTCATAAGTGTTTCCGATTGGTGAATTTTCTAAATTATGAATTTCTTTACTTGGCAAAATCACTGAGTCACTTCTGATACGCCGCTTTGGCTTTCTTCTAACCACAGTTACGAACCCCTCTTCGCTATTTTCACTATTTTCTCTCAACCTTTTTGTTAAATTTGTCGATTGTACACCTGTATTCTCAGGAGATAGTTCCTCCCAATTATTCATCTTACTAAGTTGCATCTCACAATCTCTTACAATTTCAGATTCACTTTTATCATCATTACTCAAGTTGAGTATGTTGTCATCTTCGTCTTCACTATTTACACTCATTTAGATAGATATCAATATACGTGGGTAGATATTTAAAAAGTTGACGCGCAGAGATACGGATAGACACTACGCGTGCGCTCGATATGCTGTCTCGCGCAGCACTGTTCGCAAACATGTTTAGGATGCTGTTGGGGCTACCCCGAACCCTGCGTACCAGGGATGTGCACCGTTTTCGCATGGTTGTGTAATATGTTATAGACTTGTTAAAAATAAGCAGATAAAATAGAAATAATACTGTAGGGAAGCCTGGTGGTAGATCACGTCGGGGTCACCACTATAGGGAAGCCTGGTGGTAGGATGGAATGCCACATTGAGGAAGGCCAAAGGGAAGATCTTCCTCCGAGCTGGGTGGTATAGCTCGGAGACCGAGGTCCGACGTATGTTAGTTGGAGGTGCTATATATGTATAGCGAAGGAGACGGTGAAACTTTGCTATCGCGATGCAGGCTTCGCATACTATTTTATTGTCGTAGTATGGGCGACGTCGTGGGTATGCGTTTGTGGCGCCATCTGTTGACACGGTTGTGAGAGTGTTTCTACGTGTCGAGTAATGAAGAGTAATGAAATGAAGAGTCGAGTATGAAGTTTTTTTTATATTAACGGGTAAGCACAGTGCCTTGATCTCACCTGATGTTAAGTGATGATAAGGCCAATGATGGAAGCGCACTTCATTCGGGATCCTCAACTAGTGAGGCACTGGCTATTTTATCTCTAGCTGCCGGAACACAACAATGCAGCAAACATTGATGTTATGGCGACATATTTAGATAAGATGGTGGCAGCTAGCCAGGCGGACAAACAAGCCCTACCACCAACCAAACCGAGCACACAAACATGTACCTCCCGCTGGGAATCAAACCCGAGACCTCTGGTTCTAAACCGTTGGTATTAGCTACTAGCCCACAGAGGCGGTTAAAAAGGCGGATGTCATTTTTAACAAACACTCCATACAGTATTGATACTTTATAGATTCGACTCGACTCCCCCGTGTGGTGCAGGGGTAAAGAATTGCACCACCCCATCTCTTCCCGTGGGTGTCGTAGAAGGCGACTATGGGACTATTCCAAGAGATGGGCAGCAGCATCTCTTTGTGATTATTCTCACCTTACTGCGATCGCCAATCCGCCTGCCAAGCGTGGCGATTATGGCAAATTCCCCTCAAAATGGTTTATCCTTGAGGGAGGCCTTTGTGCAGCAGTGGGCGTATTTTTGGTTGAGATGATGATGATGATGATGATGAGATTCGACTCTTTTAAAAAAAAACGGCTTTTTCTAGTTGATCTAATATGTGTTTTTGTAAACTACAAGTATTGTCGATCATTGCCGTCGTTGGCGTCCAAGGTGCGCTATCACTTGTCGATTATAGCCGACTGTGGTAGTCAAAAGGTTAAACGAGCCACAAACTATACAAATCAATATTAAAAAAGAGTAAAAAAGAGTTGCGAATGCCAAACCTGTAACTCCCTAGTAGTATACTGCTGCACTTTGATCCACAAGAAGGATCTCAAGTTGTTGAGAAGGCCCATTCCTCCCGTGCCGCCGCCTTGCAGGAACTTGAAGAACACGTAGATCACCACCAGGTCCCAGCGGTACGACACCGGGGGGATGGATAAACTGTCCACTGTTAACAAAATAATTAGAATTAACAAAGAGATTTAAACGGGGATTAATTAACAAAGAAATTTAAACGATTTAACGCAAACTAATTAGTAAAAGGTATGAAACCTTCTTTGAGCTAGCATGATTGATTTGATTAGAACTAGCTGTTCCCCGACCCATCGCGTCGCATCGCGTCACCCGAATGCACTATAGTACTTCGTATTCGCTTAGCGTTTTTCTGACTTTTTTAAGGGTCATAGCGTCACGCTATGACCACAAAAATTGGGATACTAAATCATCATCATCATCAAATGTTTGAATAATTTTTAACGCAATTTTTTTTTTCATCATCGTCATCATCAGCTCATTTATGTCCCCACTGCTGGGGCACGAGCCTTCCCTATGGATGGATAGGGAGAACGGTCCATAAATTACCACGCGGGCCCAGTGCGGATTGGTATGGTTGTTAATGACTGCTAATGCAGCCGGGACCAACGGCTTTACGTGCCTTCCGAAGCACGGAGTAGCTCGAAATGACAAATTTTTGGTCATCCATCCGATGACCAGCTTTAAACGTTAAGTTACTTAACCTCAGCACTCGCAGACCGGGCCCGTTAACCACTGCGCCATCGAGCTCCTCAAAAATTGTTAATGGTGATTAATTAATAACTTAACTAAAAACACAGGTTCTTGAAAGGAGACTACTGCCTCGAAAGCGATGTAGATAAGGATGCCGACAGAAAAGCTGGCCCTCCTAACCAATGCACTCCAGAAATATTCGATGTCAATTATGAAGTATCGCAGTCAGAATCTTGTAAGATTGTATTTCCATATTTGATATGATAACACATTCTTTTTAGGACGGACTAGTGAGTGTTTTCAAACAAAAGATTTAAAAACTGAAACTGAGAGAGAATTGATTATTAACGGCTGCATGTTGATGATTCTAGAACTCAAAGTTTTGGGTAAAATGCGTTCGCCTGTAACATATGCTAGCTAGCTTTGAATTTAATTTTATAATTTAATTTAATAATTTAATGTAATAATATGTAACTGTGATAATATGTAACTGTGAATATGGACCATGGTCTGAATTAAAAATATTTTATTATTATTTTATTTATTTATTTATTTATTGACGAGAAAGGTAAAGAGAACTCCGACATCGAATCATTGACAAATGGTTAACATGCGTAGCAGGATTCTAAAGGATAAATAACAATGATAATAATAATTTATTAATTGTATATCAAGCACAAAAGTATGTCAAACGTACCAATCAGCTTGTTGTATATAGGCACGTAAAGGTTGACGACACGCCCCGCCAGTAATGCCAGTATGCAAATGAACACGTACATCTGCAGGACAAAGCTCTTCCGCGGCCATAGGAACGGCAGTAGCGTGCGCAACTTGCTGAACACATTGCGGAAGGTGGATCTGTTGTCATCCTGTGGGGGGGAAATTATCATTACCAGCAGCTCAGTTAAGACTGCTGCTGGGTATAGGATAGGCATATTCAAGAAGCGCTATAATGGAGTAATGTATATTCTAACAACGGTAACTAAAAGTCACACGTGACTTGATCACACATAAGGTAAGTATAATCGTCTCCCATATGACCACAAACAAATTATTTTTTTAATTTTACATAAGTATTTTAAACTTTAACTGGGTCTAGGTCTAAGTTTTTACGGGGTAGGGATCAAAATAAAACACAAAATAAAATTGTGTTATGATTTAAAAACACAATAAATTTTACTTTTTATTTTTAAGTGCTAATTGCTGCACAGGTAGGCTACTCTTGACGCAAACTCAATCTCAATACAATTCCAATGCGATTAATATGTATCGATATTGGGATAAGCTTCGCAATTTCGGAACGCTCCATTTCGATAATAATTTGTTCACTTAATTTCCACGCAATTTAATTCCAATCTAGCGCTATTATTGCTATTAAGAGAGCCATTTGAATTTTTTAGATTTGAGATTGGAAATTGATTATTGAGTACCTCAAGAGGGATTCAAGAGTAACCCACCTGAATTTGAATTAAATATTTATAAAATACAGTGAAAAAATTAAATGCCTACCCGACCCAGCCAGGAATCGAACCTGGGTCTTCCGCAATCCGGGCGACTGCACTAACCATTATGCTACTGGGAAGGCTGACGTAAGCACTGAATTTTTTCACTGCTTTTTAATTAAAAAAAAACAATTAAAAACAGTGAAAAAAAACTGGGAAGACCCAGGTTCGATTTCTGGCTGGGTGCCTACCCGGCATTTCATTTTTTCACTGTATTTTACAAATATTTAACACAATAAATTGTTAAAAGGCTCTACTCTGAATAATCAAGCATTGTTTAATATCAGACTATTTGTGCCATGCCTCGTTTCTCATATGCTTAGTGATCGCTTCTAAATGCAGAAGAGACAACCTTTGTGTACAAGCAGCTATTATGGAAACGCTCATGATAAAATATATATCGCCAAATAATAATTATCCATACAATAACGTTTTGTATCGTAAAAGACAGTTAATAGAAGACTATCCTATGTATAAACACTCTATTGTGATAAACGTATCATATCCTCTTTAGACAATAAAGCTGCAGATGCACACTGTAATTTCCCAGTTTTATATAGAGTTATGAATAAAATGAACCTTACAAAATTGTAATAAGATTTAAAAGCAATAAAAAAATTCTTAATAGTTTAAGTAAATATTTAATTAAGTCAAGGCTTTTGCCTAGCAGCTAACTACTGAAAATATGCAAGATACTGTCTTAAATGTACACTTCTGGAGTCAGAAATAAATAGTGCGATCGGTCAGTAGGTGTTTAGGACGTCAGTCAGTAAAAAATAATACAAAAATAAAGCTCACAGGCGGTTCATAAAAATACATTAACTCCATTCTCATCGTAGCACAGTGTCAAAAGTATTAATTATATAAATCAACAGAAACGCAAGAGAGAGAGAGGATTACTCACTTCTCAATATAGAGAACCGAAATATATTTATGTTTAGGTTAAACAACCAAAATATATTTATTATTTACAAATCACCTTTTTCAATTTAAATATATCTTTTTCTCCATGTACTACATTGAAATAATTTTGATAGGGACATGACATTTTGGCCTAAACTAATTTATAAAATAAAAAAAATGGTATTACTACTGTATTCCGGCAAATAACATGACTGTTAATGAGTGACATTATGTGTCACTCTTTGACATTTTGAAAAAGGTGAATATCTTTGGTCTTATTAAAAAGGTTTTAATGTGAAGTTATTATGATTGCAAAGATCGATTGTCTTATTTGTCATACATTGTTATTTTGACAAAAATTTACTTACATTTTAAATAAACGCGCCTGATGAAACGGCCAATGCAAGGGTATAAACTTTATGCCACTATATACTGTAATATTACTAGATCTAGTACTCTTCAAACTGAACACGGTATGCAAAATAATGCTGCTAGGCGGTAGAAATAGGTATTATTATGGTGGAGAACGACCGAGCATTATTCAGTAACCTAACAAGTTCGAAGCGAGCCTATTATCATTAAGTCAGCAACGAAAGCTCGCCGCAAATGGTACGTTACGATGATACGCTCCGGCCAGTCGCCACCTTAGAATTCGCCTTCCAACTGGAATTTAGGCAGAATCCTACTACCAGCCACATAATAATATATCTATGGCCAATTAAAGAACTTTAAGCTCACCCTTGGTGGTATCTGCCGTCGGTTCTCGTCTTCCAAATATTCGAACTGGTGCATGATACCCGGCGCTTTTATGCCGAGCACGAATATGATCATGCAGGAGACGTAGCGGCCGACGAACAGCGCCATTTCCAGGCGATCTTGGAGACTGAAACACAAGGGTCTGTTACAAGGGTGCATTTCCACTAGAACTGTACGAAGTAGCTAAGCGAGGAATAATTCCGCCAGTATGAGTACTTGTGAAGTAAAATTATTTTTTAAAATTCCATACGGGTAATCCTGGTGGTAAGTGATGATAAGGCCGAAAGTTAAAGTGCACCCTCTCACCCTGAATCCTCACTAGTTATCTTAGCTCTAGTTGCCGGAACACAACAATACTAAACACATTGATATTATAGCGATATATTTAGATAAGATAGTGGTAGCTAGCTAGGCAGGCGGACAAACAATTTCTACCACCAACCAAACCAAAAAGTACACAATAAGTACCCACCCCTTAACCACTACCCGGCGAACACGGTGCCTAGTGTGAGTTTTACAATCCGTATTTTCGTTTACGAAAAATTTGTATGGCATTGAAGCAGCACCTCCTGGCGGCATACGAGGAGAGTTAACATTTTGCCATACAAATTCTCGTTTTCGTTAACGTGATCGAATAGCGAATTAAACTCACACTTGGCACCCGGTGCAGACAGCGGACACATAAAACTATAACCTCACTTTTTTAAGCCCCACCACCATCCTTCCTTGTTGAGGTTCAGGAAGGACAGATTCTCCGACACGAAGATCAGCGTCCAGAACACCAGGAGCACGAAGCCGTGTCCTCTGGGTGGCACCGAGGGCAACAGGAACCGCCTCTCGATCCCCGCCAAATACGCTGACAGGGGAAACGTTATTACCGTCACCACTAGCGCTACTATCTGTAGACAAAAACAATGTAATTATATCAAAAGGAATAACTTTTACGAATGTAAGGTATAAACGTTTATTATGGACAGTTAAAAAAATTAAAGATGTCCACTGCTGGACGAAGGCCTCCCCAAGGATCTCCACAACGACCGGTTTTGTGCTACTCGCATCCAGCGGCTTCCCGCGACTTTCATCAGATCGTCGGTCCACCTTGTTGGAGTTGGCTTTCCGGTACGCGGTCGCTACTCAAGGACAATTCCGCCCCAGCGGCCATCAGTCCTGCGAGCAATGTGCCCTGCCCACTGCCACTTGAGCTTAGCAACTCTTCGGGCTATGTCGGTTACCTTAGTTCTTCTGCGTAAGGTATGGACTATTTGGAGAGTTTGTTGATTGCCTCAGACGGCATTTTCAGCTTCACCGGGCTTTTTTTAAGGGGGCGAGTAACTTAAAGGGTACCTCAAGCCGTGTGAAACGAATCACCTTCGAAGGTTTTCTAGAGGGAACGGCATCACGCTCTAGTGCATGTCCCCGTGCCTTACTAGGTTCTCCGAGGGGATCGGATCGGATCATATAAATGTGGTTGTAAAAAGTAAAGTGAGTTGAGAAAGGATAATAATAATAAAAATGGTGAAAACGTAAAATCGATTATTTTATTCTACAGTGGCAATATAAAAAATACTCAAGCAATAAATAAAAATAGTGGTCGCCCAGTGGTCGAAATTCGACCGTAATTTTCCTCCGATTCCATTTTTGAAACAATATTTAATTAAGGCTGCACGGATTGTATCCCAAGCAATGAAACATTAAAAAAGATAGAATGTGAGTTTGGATTGGCATTAACAGATTTCGGCCGCTCCTCTTCCATTGTTGAAATTTTTAAAAATTATTGAAACAATGTTAATTTAATTTAATGTTGCATAATTTTAAAAAAATATTAGCATTCTGCACTCCTTCTCTATATAAACTATTAGCTGACCCGGCGGACTTCGTACCGCATTTTTTTTTATATAGCCTATGTTACCCAGCGCTAATGTAGCATTCTAATGATCAAAGAATTTTTAAAATCGGTCCAGTAGTTTTGAGTTTATTCTTTGCAAACATGCATACATACATACAAAAATACAAAGGTTTCCTCTTTATAATATTAGTATAGATAAGTGTGCGAAATATCATACTCCTCCGTCCGCGCAATTTTCGTAAAAAGGGGTAAGTACAAAGTTTTTGCTTAACGTATTAATATATAGATAACTGACCACTCATGCCCAGTAAAACTACTGGGTGCCAAGTGCGAGTTTCATTCGCCATTCGATCATGTTAACAAAAACGAGAATTTGTATGGCAAAATGTTAACTCTTCTCGTATGCCGCCAGGAGGCGCTGCTTCAATGCCATACTAATTTTCGTTTTCGTAAACGTATTCGAATGAATACGGATAGTAAACAAAACTCACACTAGGCACCCTGAATGGGCAGTTTGATATACAGTTCGGCAGTTCATTATCTATACTAATATTATAAAGAGAAACCTTTGTATTTTTGTATGTATGTATGTATGTTTGCAACGAATAAACTCAAAAACTGCTGGACCGATTTCAAAAATTATTTCACCATTAGAATGCTACATTAGCGCTGCGTAACATAGGCTATATTAAAAAAAATACTAAAAACGACAATTTAATTTTCCAATACATAATTATTTGTTTGTTTTGTTGTCATGGAAACCATTGATATATATTTAACTCAATGATCAGTCAGCTAGTATCATATAAAGAGTGTTTGTTATATTATGATTATTTTACGATAATTTTAAGCATCCTTTTTATTACAAAACTTGAACTAAAATAAATCCTGGATATAGTTAAAGTGAAGTAGTGTTCATATTTGAGTAAATAACTGAGTAGGTTCCCCTGAGTAAGAGACGAGACAAATACTAGATATCCCCAACGTATTTTGCACTGTGATCGTCTTCAATCATCATTATTGATACAAAACATAAATTATACATAGGTTAATATTACCTAGTTATAGTGACCTGCTATAATTTTATAAATACAAGGTCCTACTAGTTATTACCTAACCGGTTATAGGAATGGCTGGCGTTCGACGCTTATGCGAAATTTGCATATTTTGATTTCCATTTCAATAACGTTAAAATCAGTTAGTCACGATAATATTAGCCGGTCTTCAAGATACTTATTCTAATTAATGTCGAATTAATGTTACTTCATACACGTGTAAACTCTTGCATTCCATTAGGTATATAACCTAACTAGCGACCGCCCCCGACATTATCCGTGTGTAACGCACGTATCCCATTTGAGGGAAATGCAGAAAATCCCGTCCTATTTCTTACCTCATAAAAGGGCCTGTTTGCAAAATTACAGCTCTCTAGGTCCAGAGATTATGGCGATGTTGATAGCGCCAGCCCTAGGGTAGAGCGAGTAGAGCCGAGCGGTCGCTCTACACGGCTGGTGACAAGGGGTGCCTAAATGCTAAGGGCGAATGATAGCCGAGCAAAAATATTTTTTATGGCACCTTTGGAAATGACAGAGATATCATGCTTCATTTTAATTTTGTTTACTAACATAGATTAAGGTTATTTTGTAACTAACACATCAATATGGACTTAGTATGGTATGAAATAAATGATTTAAGTATTATTATATTATTATCTTTATTTCTTTTTTATTATTATTATTAATTGTTGCTCTACCCTAATCAAGGTATAGGACCGGCTGGATGTTTATCGGTCCTCAGTCAATAAGGACTTGATAACTCGTAAAATCTCTTAAGAAACTAGTCAGCCCTTAACCACTGCCGTGCTTTTCGGAGAAAGCGTCTAGTATTTCAAAAGCTATGCCTGTATGCCTCATACAAGTTGCTACTATCGCATTAAGGCGACACAATGAAAAAATCCACCAACTTTCGGCGAATAGTTTAAAAGACGATTTAATAACTAAAAAGTTTTAATAACTAAAACCAATAATTTTTTAAAAAGATTTAATTGTTCTTTTTAATTTGCGGTCTCATTTATCGCAGACGCTACGTATTTTCGACTTTATGCCAGTGTCAGTAAGGATCAGCATTTTGAATGTTCACAAAGCGAGGTGTCGTCTTAACTTGAAGTCCAATCCGAACCCAACCCCTCGGAGAATCTAGTACGAAACGGAGACACGAATTAGAGCGTGATGCCATTCCCTCTAGCAAACCTCTGACGGTGTTACGTTTCACACGGCTTTAGGAACCCTGCTACTATCTCGTCGCCCGCCCTCAAAAAAAAAGTTCAGTGACACTGAAAATGCCGCATAAGGCAATCGGCAAACTTTTGCAAAAAAAAAGCATTAACTTGAGCCTGACCTTTTGGGGACAGCGCCAGTATGTCAGGCTCAGCCTAGTGCCATTACATGCATTCGTCATCAGCTCATTTTATGTCCCCACTGCTGGGGCACGCACGAGCCTTCCCTATGGATGGAAAGGGAGAACGGGCCATGAACCACCCCGCGGGCTCGGTGCGGATTGGTGGTTAATGTTAACGATTACTAATGTAGCCGGGACCAACGGCTTTACGTGCCTTCCGAAGCACGGAGGAGCTCGAGATGATAAATTTTTGGTCACCCACCCGATGATATGATTTGCACCTGCGCCATATTCATAGCAGCGGTCATATGGCTTATACTTATTACAAATAAATTATAAAAAAAAATTAAAAATAAAACATATTTTAAAATTATGTAAATAAGCAACAAAAGTAGGTACGTATGCGTAAGCGTAATCTTAGGTCACTTTACGTAAGATTGTCGACCTAAAACTAAAAATACTTTTAACACCGAGTTAGTAATAAGGAACCGATTAATTAATAAAATTGGTGTAAATCAGAATAGCGACCGTTCGACTGACGAGAATTAGCAGTCCGGACCATAGTAGGTAGATTAGTTAGAGCGCAGAGAGCGGGTCGACGACCTTACGTAAAGTAAGCTTACGCTTACGCATACGCACCTACCCCCGTTGCCCATTTACAGATTTTTAAAATATGTTTTTTTTCTTTTTTTTTATAATTTATTTGTAATAAGTAAGCAATATGACCGCTGCTATGAATATGACGCAGGTGCAAATCAACATATTGTATAATGACATTTTTTTATATAAAATGTCATAGAAATATTTAGTTTTCATTCCCTAACGTTAACATTTTCATTGATAAGTATCAATTCAAGTACCTATTATCACTTTAATAGTGTTTACGGCAATTTATAGTAAACCGTCCGAGTTGACCTACGTAAGATAACACTATATCGTACATGGGAGATTAAAGCTATCTTTTTGCGACAAGTAGGTAAGTAGGTATTTATTACTAACAGAAGGAAAAAAAACTACATTGTGCATATCCGACAATACCTATTCGATTCGGTGACTTTCATTTATTAAAAACTGTAACACTGATACGATCTTAGCACACATGATTTTTTATCATTGTGAAATAGCTATCTATGGGTGACGTAAGCACTTTTTGGAAATTTTGGGTAGGTAGGTACTAAGTAATCATAAAACTTTTTCGCCGTCTCCGAATACGGTCCGCTTAACTTGTAAGAAAAATCATTAATCACAATTAATTAGCACTGATGTTTATTAAAACATTTTAACTTCAAAGTACTTCAAACTATCTCTATCTATTACAATAGAAGTAATATTTATGTTTACTGAATGGTACCTATTTAGTTATGAGATGTACAAGCCTTAATTACAAATACTTACATTATAAAAAACGAATACTACTAAAGTACTAAAAAGTACTAATAAAACAAAAACCTTAGGTACTGCTAAGAGAATAAATTGAATAAAAATAAAAATCTAATAAGAAAGAACCACTTTAAATGGCATTCATTCTCTCCACCCCTGTAGTTTTTGGTTATGTCTGACTTAACGTCGATAAAAACTAATTATAATATAATGTTTCTTACCATATAACCATATATTTGACCTCCTTTAAACACAAAGGTCTGTAGCAAAAACCTTATCACAGCTAATACTGGTACAAACAACGTGAAAAACAGTTGCACACCGAACAGACGCGACGATCTAACATCTACCACTTCAGTAGCGTACCTGAAACAATCATAAAATTATAAATACATAACGTATCATACACACAAATAATAAGACAGATGCTAAGTAAACCTAGACCAAGCTATTTCACTTCATATTTTTTGGGATTATTAATTCACCAAACTTAAAAAGTGGAAAAATATAAAAACAAGGCGTTAAAAAACCTCTAAAACCCTCTGAGGATATTTGATCACTGCAGCTTGAGTAACCCTTTGTTTCACACCGCCCCTAAAAGTTACGCTGTAAAGGCCATCAGAAACCAACAGAAATCTCTTTCCACCACGCTTGCCCGCGCGCCATATTTTGCGCTTCAACAAACCGAAAGCGCGTAGGTATACGCACCTATTACGGCACGTTCGCGCGTACGGCGAGAGGCGTGCGTGATACCATTCTACTATGGTGATACGAAGCAATCTTAATGCTGGCTCCACACATGACTAATTGTATTTGTGATTGCAAGTTTGCGTATTTGTCAAAATTTTCGACGTACGGGCAAATAGGCGATACAACCGTCCACACATGCGAGCCAATTACAAAAAAAATATTATATCATATAATCACGTTATTTCGGAGTTTAAAAGGAGGTCTGTCCGTACTAGTTGTCAGTTCGCGCGCTTGTGTAACCCTCAGATCAGAACAATAACTACCTAATTTAGTTATTGTTCTGAGGTGTAACCGACCAAGTGTGGCCAGTATATTTGCGTGTTTGTCTATTTGTTTCCTTTGATGTGCCTTGAAAAACCGACAGACGTTCGGTAAGCCGTATTTGTTATTGGCTGTATTTGCCAAATAGGCAAATACGGCAATAAATTTTGCAAATATACTCTCCACACATGGAAGTTATTTGTCACATACAGCAAATACATATAGCCATGTGTGGAGCCAGTATCACGGATCGCGCGTATACGAGCTAATAAGTGCGATTACGCTTCCCGCCTGATCTTCAAAATACCACTACACATTCACAGATTCACATGATACACTAAACATGCACATTCCAAGCCCTAAGACACCGTACTCGTAAAACTAAAGTACGAAGACCCGGTTCACACGCTAGAGCGCGTGCTATCAGGCACAGACATGTACTTGGGCGCTTCTCTTCTCCCCACCCACAACACTCCATCGCTTCACCGGTCAACCCTAGCTAAACTCTTAGATTTTAGAGGCACCCTCGGTAAGTTCCGCTCCCAAGTCCCGATCCGAAACCCTCGAAGAATCTAGTAAGGAAGGGTAACACCACAGAATAATATACAGGACGTAACGCTTGCGTGATGTCATTTCCTCTAGGAACCCTCTGAGGGTGTTTCCATTACACGGCTTGAAATTTTTAAGTTAAGTTTAAGTTAACCTTCCTTTAAGTTTCTCGCCGCTCCTATAAAGTCCTTAGACGCTGAAAAGGCCGCAAGGTCATCAGCAAACTCTATAAAAAATGCGACTACGCTAGTACAAGATGCGCGTGGGGTAAAGGCGCGCGTTGACAAAAGAGTAGTATAAAACGAGCTTATACATGCATAAAAAACGTAATCATCAATAGTCACAGCCAGGCTCCGTCGGCTGACAGTGATCCAGCTATTTATGACTTTAGGTTTAAACTCTACTAAACTGGATGTGAACGAACACACACAAACGCAAAGCTACGTCGCGCTGTAAGAACTGTATACAATCGCCCAGCAGGATAATTTACTGCTAGATTAACCTGCTATCACCATCACCACAGACATGAAATAAAGGGGAGTGTGACAAACTTAAGTTAAAACATACTTCAGACTAGAACAGTTGGTGATAGATAACAACAAGACAAATGGCATTAGTGTTTAACATGTACCAGAGATAAGATAAAACACTACACCATAATGAGAAGTAGATGTAACAAATCACAATGATATTTATTACTATCACTGTTAGTAAATTGACAGAACACTTAGTCACATTTATTGTAAATGAGTCATAGTTATAGTCATAAAATGGAAGAAAATACTAAAAATATGACTAATCTTTTTTATTTATCACGATAAAAAGTTTCGTGGTTATCTCATCTGATGGTAAAAGAAGATGATACCGAAAGTAGAAGCGTACTTTTCCCGAAGTCCTCAAATACTAAGCAGGAACTGGATATCTTATCTCTGATCGCAATAATGCTACTAATATCGTCGTTATGGCGATAGACTTAGATAAGATAGTGGTAGCTAGCCATCTAAATAAAAATGCTGCCACTTTATAAAGCAGCAGTGAAACAATAAGACTGCAGTAATTAAAAACCTTTAAGCTAGCATGACTGGGCTGAAGTCAATTTGTTAAATTGGTATTAAAAACAAAACTTATTTATTATCAAAAATATGAATTAAGTATGGTAAATTACTAACTTTTATACTTTATACTATTATATATTTTACATTTTTCATACAATTGTTGAAATTAAATTAAATATTTATAGAATACAAAGTTTTAACTTACACCTATAACTGTTATTGGGTTATCAGATGTTTCTTAATTATTATGTATAAGTATATCAAAAAATTTATCCTCATACTGTTACACAATTGTTTAATGGGTTGGTGTTGTCCCACAGACCTTGAAGATATGTTATCTATGGAATACTGCCTAAGCTCTAAAATTACAGCTATTTGGAAAATATTGTGACATAACATTCCTAGAGGCAGTATGTTTGTATGTATGTTTTTCAAAGCAGGGCAATCAAATGACACTTAACATATACTTTAAGTTTATCAAGATATATAATTTATTAATTTAGCATTTAAGCAATAAAAAAATGCTCCACATAAGTTCAGGGGTTTTGAGATTATAAGCTACACGGCGATTACTACCTCCAAAAAATAATGATATCAGACTAAAGTTGTGAAAAGTACACTTGTCTTATTAATAGGTTAGCTTAAGATAACCTATTAATTACACTGAATAAAGATTATTTCTATTTTATTTCTTCAAAGATTATAATTAATTTAATCTCAAATTAAAGTTATATTTGAATTCAAAATTAGAAATTTATTTCATTTTTTCATTATTATTGTTGACATATGGTAGTAAAAAAATGGTTAGGGTGTCGCAAAGGGGGTGCAGGACTTAGAAAATTTTCGAGCAAAAATACACTCATAACTTTTTTTCACAAACTGATGAAAAACATAGACCATCAAAAAGAGACAAAAAATCCAATTAAAAAAAAAAAACTTGAAAAAAAATTTAGAAAATTTTCAGTTGATTTTTATATGGAGCCGACACTTAGAAAAATTTGCGATATTTTTGTATGCAGTTTGGACTTGTAAAATTTTTCGCTTGGTTCCACGTTGTGTCGCAAAGGGGGTGCAGGACTTAGAAAATTTTCGAGGAAAAATTTAATTTTTCACAAACTGACGAAAAACAGCTATCAATAAGAGATAGAAGAAAATCCAAAAAAAGTGCAAAAAAATTGTGAAAAAAAACTTAGAAAATTTTCAGTTGATTTTTATATGGAGCCGACACTTTTTTTAAAAAACATAGCTATCAAAAAAAAAACCAAAAGTAAAAAAAGTAAAAAGTAAAGTTAATTAGGTTAGGTTAGGTTAGTATGTTGACCAAAAACGCGCGAGCCGAGCGAGCGGAGCGAGCGTGCCGCGGCAGCGGCCGGCGAAGCGCCAGAAACGACGTTTTTGTACGTGCGACGTTTTTTTTTACATACTTTCAAACACTACTATGTTTTTCGTCAGTTTGTGAAAAAAAAGTTAGAGTGTATTTTTCCTGCACCCCCTTTGCGACACCCGGACCAAAAAAATAGTTCGTCCTACTGCTGCACTGGGCAAAAGCCTCCATCATTGAAATATAGTTATCACTACAATTGATGGGTAATGACTCAATCATTATGCTTGCCAAATGCAGGTTGGTGATCAAAAAAAATCAGAATTACAAATTGCCCAACCTGGGAATTGAACCCAGGACCATCAGGTATTATGGGTTGAGTGCTTTGACATTTGGCCACTGAGGCATTTTGTTTTATTAACTTAATAATGCTGTATAATGTTAGCTTGTTACTGTCAAATATTGTTATTCAGAGGTTGGCAAAGTTCACATTCAATATTCACAAATATTAGTTTACAACCACCTATTTTTATATGTATGAAAGGCCATTTGTCTTTTTTAAGTATAACATTTGAAACAACATTATTTCAGTAATTGCAGCTAATATAAAAGCTTAACAAACACTGAACCAGAAAAAAACAGTGGTAGCTAAAATTTATAATATTATTATAATTTCAATAAATATTTTTATTTATTTATTTATTTGTAATAATACTTATTTTACTTATACAATTTATGGAACCCTGGCTCCCAACCTAGCTGAATAACAACAGATATCAAAAAGCACACATATTTCCTTGTCTGTCAATAACATATAACAATGGTTAAATCAATTGTTATGTACCATAATATGGAGTTTCGACAGACTAGGGGATATAGCAATGCATTATTTATAGGACTTAATTTGCAGTACAGCATTCTGGACTTCAGGACTCTGCTTCTGCTTAACATCGGGCAGAGCCGAGCTATTTGCCAACTCTTTCAAAATAAACTTATGGTAAGTGATTAATGAAAGGATATCTTTTACCTTCTGTACATAACAATCTGGATAATCCCAAAAACACAGAGGAACCCTCCAATAACAATAGCAGACACAGTTTCCATAAAACATTGTGATATTCCATGATCCACCCACACTTCTCCTAATGTTATGTTTGGCGGGCAGTAACCCATCATATCTGAAAAATAACAAAAACATGAGCACATTTCCTCAATTTTTCAATGAGATAATATCACCACACAGAGATCATTCAGTATTTTTATTATATATTAGAGGAACTGAAAAGCATGCTGTCTTATTCAAGATATAAAAATTTATGGAAATGTTAATAATCTAAGGTACAATTAATTTAACTATGTAGATTATAATATAACCTGCCATACAAGTATTAATAAAAATATTGAATTGACTAACATTTTACAATTTAAAAAACACCAGTTTTTCTAAAGTTTAAGAAAATTCAAAGTGATTGAAAAAGTTTAATATTCTAAGTTGTGGAATTATTAATCTATATTAATATTATTTAACTAAAATTAAGTAACTACATGGATTAAGTAAATATAATACATAGGTAGTATTAGCCTTTTTGCTAGGTTATAAAGACTGGCTCATATTGTTATCGCTCTATGCACATGTTTTTTGGGTAATATTAATTTTAAGAACACAAACTACGCGTTTTCCTTAGTTTGGAAATAGGGACAAGTTTTAGTGACGAGTTGGTCGTCAAAAATACTTCAGTTCAGCGAATTTTACTTACTGTCTATTTGTTCCTAGAATCCTTAGTCAAACTTTATTTATTCTCAACTTTCAGTATTATATCACCGGCTACCTAATGCATAATAGTGGCATCAAAAACTGCTATTCATTAAAAATTAAAGTTCGTGCGATTGGATTGGATTGGATATTTTATTGACAGCTTTGACAGTGACAGTATGTTTTTTTTGATTGGTAATTAATTTATTATAAGCATGGGGGATATAGCTCATACAACCTAATCTTGAGTTAATTTTAATAGATTTTACGATACTGTCGGTCGTGAGATACTACACTTTCATGCTTGAGATAATTTATAAATTAACCCTTATAAATTATATCTTAGAGCATAATTATACCCTACAAAATATTGAAGAAAAATGTTGCACTGTTTCATTTCATGGCCAAAACTCAAAACTCATACACTTCCACAATCACTAAATTGCATTGTGCTTAATCCACTATTACCAAATTGTATTTCAGACACCATAATTTAAAACTTTTTACTTTCCCGCCAAAGAAGTCTCCTTTTTATTTAGTTTTCTATATTCCATCTATGGGAAACAAAAGGACATTTCCCATACAACCTAACATAATATTCTTTTCCTAAACTATTTCTAGAAGAAACAATTATGACTTGCTATGAATTTCTTCAAAATGAAATGGAATTCTTTGAAACTTTACAGGGATTTCTAATCTCTTTATTTATCTATATTTTTACAAACGTCAAGTTGCTGGTTTTATTTTACACACATAATTTACGGTACAAGGATTTTGAAAAATTTAATCTGTAAAGTATGAACACATAAATAGTTTCATTATTGCATTATTTATTTGATAGAACGCATAGAAATATCAAAAAACTTACGTGAGTTCACACTTCTTATATTTCTGCCAAGAAAGAAGTCCACGAAATACGTTAATAAACAAAGCAGGAAAACAAAAGACGAAGACGATACTTTTGCGAATATAATATAACACGATCTTGTATGTATTTTGTGCTTTAAGGTTTTAATTTAGAAGATTCAGCGCTGGTGTTTTGTTGATGTTGGCGATGGCGTTTTGGTTGGACCAAGAGGGATAATGATAAAATTTATAAAATGAAATAGATCAGGAACAAGCTCTGTATTTGTAGTAGTGTGGTATATGTCACGTATTGTCATATTCATTGATGTGTCAATTGTTGTGTGAGTGCAATGCAAGCAAACGCGACAGTTTGTCTGTGTGCGTAGTTAGTTGCGAAGTGACGGGTGGTGAGAAATGCTTTTCGATTAATAGGAATGTATATTTTTTATTTTACCCTCGAGTCTTAACAAATAGTCTTTGCGGATGGGTAATACGGACATGAAATTAACAATTATTCGGTAGTAGCAATGTAAGGTCGTGCGTGTTCCTATGTATATAAAATACTAGAAGGATGTAAATGATCAGCATGTGTCACCACTCATCAACAAAATTATAGCGAAGCAGTGAACAGTCGTCATGTGAGAAGGGTTATGACTATCAACTGGAAATCAACTTAATTTAGTTGGTGTTTGTGTTGTGGAGAAGTGTTATTTATTTTTCGGCTGGTGAGAGTGATAAATTCGGTCTCAAAATGGCGGACCTCGAAGCTGTGCTGGCAGATGTCAGCTACTTGATGGCAATGGAGAAATCAAAATGCACTCCAGCGGCGAGAGCTAGCAAAAAAATTGTTTTACCAGATCCAAGGTAATTTGCCACCACCTGAGTCGAACGCTGTATGAAACATTCATGACCTATAAAATGTTTTTAGGCAATTGTTTACAAAATTGATTTAGATCAGTTCAATAAAAAGAGGGATGAGAGTTGTTTTTTCTGGTAGCTATCTAATCTAAAGATACGTAGGTAAAGCAGATACCTTCACTATTACTATTTCTGAAGGAACTTAAAGTCAAAATTAATTTCAATTACTGAAAGAAACAACAGCAATTAATCAATTGGTATAATACATTGTTATTGTTTTCTTTTCAATCTGCTTTTAATCTAGGTATATATATAGGTTATATGTACTAAAATCTAAATAAGTAATAGTTTTTCATCTAGGTCATAAACATTTGTTGAGGTCAATGAACTCCATACATTCCTGACTGATACTACTTATAGATAATTTTTAAATAACAAATGTGGCTATATCATCTCAATATTTAATACTTTATAATATGAAAGGTGATGGATTCAGGCTATGAAATTTTGTGTATCTACATTACATTTAAATGAAAATATTTGAATAGTAGGTATCTGTATTAATTATTTTAAGAAAATCTAGTCACTTGCACTGTTCAGCTTCCTAAACTTATAGCAATATAACTAATTGAATAACTCATTTTAGATGGTTCAGTTTTTTAGGTGTATAACCTGAAGACAGCTTGTAAGAATATGCTCTGAAATAATACATTTGCTCAGTCAAAGTCAAATAAACTTGAGAAAAGTGCTTTTCTTCATCAGTCATCCATTGACCTGCATTATGAAAAAAGGCAAGCCCTTTATGGCATCAATTATTTACTTTATTCAATTTTCATATTTGCAGGAAGTTTAATTAATATAGTATAATTTTATTACGCCCTGCAAATTAAATAATAAGTTTTTATTATTGTTATTGTTGATATAATCATTTAAAATAGCATACTAAAATGTAAACATGTTTTTGTTGTTTGTCTAAAGATAAGTTGTAGGTTTAAGTCTCAGTTTAAGCATTTTATATTTTCAAATGCTATTTTTTTAATTTTGCAATATAAATTAACAATTTTATTAATTATTTTATAATTTTAAATATTTTTTTACTGTTCAATTTCATTTATTAATTTGTGATGGAGATTGTAGAGTCAAAATAATTCATAGTACACATTACATATGGTTTTCCTATTGTATAAATCCTTTGTTTTTGGATGAAAAGGCAATTCCTCATTTCTGGGTTAATTACCTACATTTCATTTACAACCTTTTTTGTGTCTTTAATAGTGAAAGGGTTTAGGTTTAATTAAACTTCATTATTGTTGTAATATGCAGCTTGTGTAGTAAAACTGCTAAATACTCACCAAGACTTCATTGCATTTAGTTAATGCAAACTGCCAATAACATATTAGATTAATATATTTTTAAAACAATATTGAATTATTATATTAGAATTTAAAATAGTCATTATAATATAATATAAGCCAAATCTCTCCCTTCTAATGTGCTGTGCTGTGCCTGACTGCGTCCAATAATAGATCAAATAATCTTGAGCCTACAATCTTATATTATTAATATTTTAAAAAATCATTAAGGCATTGAGTATAAATATTGAAAATAAAAAATTTCTTTCTTGTCTGTTTAAAATAATTTTTGATGTTTTCAATTCAAAATACAGTATCTTTTCTTTTTAGGTTGAGATAGAGTCTAACTAATATTATAAAGAGGAAAGCTTTGTATTTTTGTATGTATGTTTGATTTAAAAATTCTTTCACCATTAGAATGCTACATTAGCACTGAGTAACATCTATAGGCTATATAAAAAAAGAAAAGTTTCAAAATAAAAGTACACCCGTGCGAAGCTGGGACGGGCCACTAGTTATTAATAAATAATCTGCAACTATGTTATGAAAACAGCACAGGCAAGCTGCGCTGTGTATAATTTAAGAATGGTTTTTCAATATAATCACCAAATTTTTCATCTACTTATTGAGTAGAACTGCAAATAGTAGAGTAGACCTCATTTTATGTAGGTTTGTGTGTGATGCACATGTTTAAAAATCGACACTTCATTGAAGCTGATCTCTAAATTGCGTTGACAAGGTTGACAAATTCTTGTCATTTTCAATTTTCAATCCTTCTAAGAAACAAGTAAAAAGAAAACTGTTGGCAAAAATAATAGGCTTTGTTATTATCATAAAACAAGTCTGCTTCTGCTCAGTGGCGTGCACTTGGAGAGACCTATGTCCAGCAGTGGACTGGTGTAGGCTGATGATGATGATGAAGTCTGCCTCTCCGCCTCTAAAAAAACCCATTCTAGGTATACTTAACTCTTAGAGGAGAGTCCAATCCAAGAGAATTGGGATTTTCAGCGTTACTAAAATGAAATGAAATTAATATATTTATTAGAACACAGTATAACTTAACTAAAAATCATAATTAAAAAGTGTGTATCATTAACAAACCATGTACCTACATCGTACATTGATGCGTACATGCATCAAGAGATGTATGTTTGTTCCTTCCGTGGACCTGTAGAATTTTCAATAGGCTCCCTTTCAAAGTGTGTGTCGTGTGCATACATGAGGTTCTTCAAGAAACATGTAAATATAGCTCGATCAGTTGGCAACAAATACTCTCTGGATGCTGCAAATGTAGGTATGTACAGTACATCTTCATGTGAATGACGATGACATTTTCCATGTGAGGGTTCATCGGCGGCTTTTCTCAACAAAAAATGGAAACAAATATTGTCATATATAGCACAGATATTGCTAGAATTATTATTTACATGATTGTGGGTACTTATTTGCCTTCTTGATAAAAAGGCGAATGAAGTAGAGGTAGTACAATAATATGTGTCAGTTGTCATTTTTTATCTTTCATGCTACATAGCATCAATACACATGTTGTAATTAAGTAATAAAAAATTACGAATCAAACTGCGTTTTATATACATAATAAATATAGAATATAACAAGATGTCTATTGTATTGTACTTACCTATAAGTTTGTGTTGTAAAGTTTTACGAAGATTTTGCGATACCAAAATATGATATGACGTCAAATTTCATTGGCTAAATACTGAAATTTAACAACCAAATCTTAATACAGTAAAGTAGAGACTGAATTCGATCTTTGGTCGTACGTCCTACGTCCTAGATGGATTACCTGCCTAAAAGGAATGTATATTCTATGTTCCTGTCGTATGTACCTCAAAACATAGTGCATTAGTCCACTCAAATAGGTCAAATAGGCATTTAATAGGTACTGTGCGCCTAACTATGATCACTTGTCATTGTTCATTCATTCATTACTGATCTGTTCTTGAACGCTGGACTCGACTGGAGTGCGGAAAGCTTATACCTAGTTTAATTGGTCGACAACATCACTTCACTAGGTATCTATCTTACGATTTAAAACTTTCCATCACTGACGTTTTGAGTTTCATTGAGTTGTTTAGCTCAAAGCACATCTGAACACCTTGTCGTCCCCTTGCGAAAGAAAAAGCAAAACAGACTAATGAAAAAATTCATGGCAATTTATTTGCTGAGGAAACTTTTAGATTTTTAAATGGGCCTTAACGCAACCTACTTAGTTTAGGTATCCTGTACCAGCGATGCGATCGTCTGAAAAGTTCTCGTAACCACCTGTATGCCGTGGTACAGTGGGAATTTAGAAAAGTTCGGTCTTATTTCTTGTGTTTTGTAAAATCTGGTTAACATGATACTCTGTAGAAGTGCCATCATTTTACCTATGAACATCTTACTGCTCAGGCAGAGCACGTCAGCCCGATTTGAGACCTATGAGAGTTGGTGATAGTTAACGACTGCTATTTTACGACAACCGAAACTATATAACGTGCCTACAGAAGCCCAAAAGAGTCGTGATTATTTAGATTTAGCCACTGATCCAAGGTGTCTACCGAAAAATGCTTAATTTTTTTGAATCCACACTTAGACGTGCTAACTGCCCGATATACCATAGAGCCTCTCATTTATAGAATACGTTGTACAAATGGTAAGATTATAAATAATGCTGAAACCGTCCTTAAATTCATCCATATATCCTAGTACTAAGTAAGTAGGTATACGGTATCTTTAAAATATTTAGCATTTACTTCAGGAAGTAGGTAGTAAGTTAGCTAATCCAAATAGATTAGTAATAATACGATAACCTCTCGGTTGCGTCTCGGTGCTGTCGTATGGTGCATACTATAGGTATGCTACGAGTCTACGACAAATAATAATGTGACTTCTGGATTTATTTACACTATTTGACGTCATTAAGGTCACGAGCGAAACTTTAAACTGTATGTAAATAAATAATTCTATGTAAATAATGAATAATAATTTATCTCTAATCTCTAAATTTTATGTAAATAATGAATAATAGGTACTTCTAGTTTTAGTTTCTAGATTTATGTGATAGTGATTGGTCCAAATTACCTATCACATTTAATTTCATTTACTTGGAGTGGCGTGGATTTTTGACGGACTCGCACCGAGTAAAACCCCAATGGTGTTATCATCAGAGTTCTACCAACTCTCGCATATGCAGGAACTAGGAACGAAGAAGGATGACTTTAGGTAGTATTCACACGGGGCGTGTTCTGCGATGGGCCGCCAGGGCAGCTGTAAAGTGACAGTATGGTGTTATGATTACAGTTGCGAAGGAACAACTGGGAGCCAGTTGTTCCTTCGCTAGAAGTGCCATTACCAGACAATCACCCCACTTATAAATAGGAAAGCAGATCCTCAATCCGCCTCTAGGGCAAAAAGGAACGCAGCTTACCCCTTCCATTCGCAAACCAAGCCATCATCCTCAAAACAACATCAAGCCGCGCTGTGCGCTCGGTCCCACTAGCGCAAACAAACAGGATTGCCGCTTAGACGGCTAATTCTCATGTGCATCCGAATGAAGGTATGGTAATTAACCATTTCCTTGTGTGTAACATCCACGTCAAGTCTCCATCTTCCCTGCCCGAAGCGACGTATTAAAGCACTGCTAGTGGAAAAGAGACTCGAGGAGGTTTCCGTTTGACATACCTATTAGGTACCTATTTAAGTTTTTTAAATTACAAATTATACAGGAAACGAGCGCAAGTATGAGCGCATATTATGCAAAAAAAAACCCGCCTGCGTAAAAAATAATAAGTAGGTAGGTACCTAACTAAATAGAAAATCAACTGAAAAACTGCAGTCGGAGGCATAAAATTTGATGATAAGTCAAATCATTCTCACTTTGTGCGTGCCTCCGAATGTGTGTTAATGTATGATGTTGCATAAATTGAATTTTTATCTTGTTCCGGCCTTTTCAGTTGATTTTCTATTACCTACTTATTTTTTTTTACGAAGGCGGGTTTTTTGTTTTTTTTTAATTTTTATTTTATTTAGACAAATTTCATGATATATCTACCTTTTTGAAATCCTTTTGTTGAGCCCTTTAATTTGATACCCATAATGTAGTAATCGGAGAAAAAAATTTTTTTCACCAAATCTAATGGCGTCGTACAGCCGTCATGTTTGTTTTTTTTTAACGTCACCTATTTAAGAACAGTTGGGCAGCTAAGACGAGTCTAACGATATCTCAATTATGTAAATCCGTTCAGCGGTTCTGGAGATATGAGGTAATAAAGAATATTACATACAAGATAGGCGCGAAAAACAATACCCTTCCTTTGCAGTCAGGTAAAAAGGTAAAATGTGCGTTCCGTACTTAAACAAAGAAAACCTACTTCAAAAAGATTCTTGTGCGCAAATCAACTTGGTTATAGGTTACCTACATTCGCGTGCTATTTCGCCATCACCTTTCATCACGCAAATCTCTGGCGTTTCTGATATTAATGGCAGTGAATGCTACAATTCATAATGGCTTATTATAGTTGAAACATACTTACGTGGAATTAACTAGGTACTGTTTTGATTTGAAGTGGGTTGATTGTTTCAAAATCCTACCTACCTACTTGTTCTATTTAATTCCATCGACCCTGGTACTGATTACACTAACAAATCATAATCATTCAGATACAAATGTAATTTAAACAAAGAAATTCCGCGTTACTTAAACAAATCCTTTTTTCTGATTTTTCGATGCATAGCTCGTGTTTGTGATCATCACCAACCCGCATTTAGCAAGCGTGGTGATTAAGCCAATACCCATCAATTGTAGCGATGACTTGATTTCAATGATGGGGGCCTTTGCCCAGCAGTGGGACAGTATATAGACTGCTAGCTGTACCCCGCAGTTTCACCCGCGTTAAGCTCCACTTCTATTAGTCATAGCGTGATGTAATATAGCCTATAGCCTTCCTCAATAAATTGACTATTCAACACAAAAATAATTTTTCAATTCGAACCAGTAGTTCCTGAGATTATCGCGTTAACCAAACAAACAAACAAACAAACTCAGCTTTATAATATTAGTATAGATTTGCTTTACTTTTACTTTATTAATAGAATGACCAAGCTACGACAGCGCTTAAAAACTAAAAAATATATTTATCAGATAGCCAATTTTAGTCTTCACTAAGTCATAAAAAAACAGAATTGGTAATAATGTGATGCACTTAACAAGAAACTGTCACACACAAGTTCATTTAACTAACAATCGAAAAATAACTGGCTCATGAGACGCTTCACGGATGCATCGTAAATTATTAAGTACGTATGTATATTATACATACGTACTTACAGTTCATCCTGTTTATACCTATTAGCTACCTTTACCATAACATTATACTATTACTTATTCTGTGCCATAACCACCTTAACTGTTTGACGTGAGCTCAAGTCGTAGACGTCCTTCACGGGGCGCAAATACGCAATAAACTTTTAGATGTTTGAAAACATTGCACCTTTGCGACGACTGGAGGGACGAAATTTGGAACGCAAATACGTTCCTGACTACTTAATACGCTGTTTGTAGTCATAACTAACGTCAGTTGCGCTAGTATTGAAAAGCAAATCCATTGTGTAGGTACCTTTTTAGTATTTCTAATTTTGCATCATGGCTTTTTTTTGCTGATCAGAAGTGTTGGAGCAGAAACATGCTGAATGTAAGAAGCTCACGAACAGTCATTTTGAAAGTTTGAGAAGATCAGCAGAGTTTTGCGTATAAGATGGTGATTAAAATATTTCGAATTTTCTAGGTATCTCGCATTTTTTTTCGGTTGCTTTCTATCTTTTATTACTTGAATTAGGTATCTATCATTTTTTCGAGACCTACTTTTCAATTTGTATGTTCTGAGCATTGTGAATCCTAATTTTTAGATCGGTCCTACCTACTTAGAGGAATCACCAGTGTCACGGTAATGTTATTAGTATTACCGTGCCTGTCTTTATACTAAGACCTTTAGTGGAAAGCGCCTTACCCTCATTATCCTTATCTTCATTATCAGATCCGTCTCTCATTCCTCATATTCATTATCATTCCGCCACCGCACCACTTGTCATTGACTCAGGGTACATCCTGGTATCACCCTAGCGGCACGTGAAGGGAATGTACAGTGGTTTTTAGTGGGTAGGCCCCTCCTCCCAAATCCCTGTCGAGACCCTCGGGTCTAAACAGGGAGGCGGGAGCTGGAGGGGAGAACCCCACACAACCATCCGCGCTCCCCGGGCACGGTGGTAATCGGGGGGAACAAGATTTCCACTGTCAAAAACAAAATGTATCCTGGTCAACCACCCTTGACTACAACAGTGCGCTTTACCATATAATTCTTGCTGCGCCCTGTTAGGTTTATATGCCCGCCTCATTATTACCCCGATTCTGCAACATGGACACCATGAAGTTCTTTAAAAGAGGCGGTATATGGCTATTGTAGAGCAGCAACGTAACCCAACTGTGTGGCCAATAAAAGTTCGCGGTAACTAATTACCGGTAAGGAGCCAAATGGGCTGTTTTCCCGTGTTTTGGGAAAGTCTTAATCGTAATAAGTCGTTTATTGTAAGTATGCCTTGTCACCTATAAAGATATCGCCTCACTCGCTTCAGAGACAAACAGTAGCGCTGTATCATTTTTAAGCGAAGGCGTAGTTTACAAACCGCTAGCAACGAGCTAGCATACTTATTCATGGCTAAATGTACGGTACATTATGTACCGTATAAAAGAGCAATATATGCGACGCCGTATTGTATGCAACTCAATAAAAGGACCAGTAACAAGCAGTGCAGCGAGCGCTCGCCTGCTTTTCTACCATTATAAATAAATAGTTGTATTGTAAACAACTTGAATGCGTATAAATAAAATGGTGTTGCGTACGTATTCTAAAAATATTCAGATGGAGAAGGCTGCGCTGCGTATAGTGCTGTAATAGGTCATTTAACACGTTGACTGCCTCAAAACCAGACACAATAGAAAATTTATTGTTTGTCGGTCACCGGTGACCACCACGGCGATTAAAGACTTAAGAATACAATACTTAACTATTCCCTTTGTTATGTAAAAGAACATTGTGATGTAAAAGAATTTGTCTAGTAGTAAGACCGGTCTCAATATTAGAGGTACCGGGATCGATTCCTCGCGCGGGTAGGGTTTTGCACAGTTTTGATGGTGTTCAGGACTTGGCTAAAGCCGCTTGTCTAGCAACTTATCTAAATATGTCCATTAACAAGTATGTTATTTAACAGCATCGTAGTGTTGTTCTGTCATTCAGTTAGAGATAAGATAACCAATAGGTACATCAGTATTTTTTTTTTTAGGATTAAGCGCCTTATCGACTCTTACCATCAGATTTGATGAAGGTCATGAGCTTTCCCGATGTCAAATATAAAAACATAGTCATAACTTTATCACACGTTTACCCTTGCCAACCAACGTAAGCATCAGCAAACATATTTTAGAAATTTGAAGGGGAGCAGCCAATTTTGCGTTGATTATTTGTTTTCTCGCTTTAAAACACTTAACTCGAAAAGGTATACGTGTCAGACAAAACAAGTACTAGGTATGCTATAACTTCGAGTTACAGACGTCGTAAAACGTCTAAAGCTATGTTGTCCGCATAAAAAATCTCGTGTGTCGCGGCCACAGTAAACAAAACGATAAAACAACGCTTCGGCGTGCCATTTAGTACCATTGTCATGTTTCATAGACGGACTGCGGCAGCAAAAACTCCATCAAAATACAAAAAAACTTTTTATTAGTCACAACAAATAGACAATAAATAAGTAAAGTTTAAAGAATAAGAAAAATAACCTCTAATACGAGTATAAAAGTAATTGCAGGCTTGATCAGCTGTAACGCAAACTATCAAGATCATTCCACGAGCGGGATTCGAACCCGCACCCCATGACACTTGACTTTTCAACACTTTGTCTTTTTTCAAATTGTAATTTGTTCGCAACAATATATGCGTAAAATTAATGTAAATAATCAATCAAGATCATCAGTTTACATTTATTTATTTAAAGAGACATTGGAAGTTTCTTTCATACAAATTTCTATAATTCAATCATCTGTGATTGTGTGATTGAATAGTAACAATAGCTCAACTAATATTCTGTTATCATTGTTTCAGTGTACGGAGTGTAATGCACAAATATATGGAGAAGAAGAATGAAGTTAATTTCGACAAAATATTCAATCAAGTCTTAGGTAAGTGGTTTAAACTATTTTACATAGATTGTAGTAACAATTATAATTGGTCTGTTAAGAAATGATTCACTAATCGACCGTCATCTACTATTATTTAATCTGTGGTTTATGTGACCCGTTCGATACCATAGAGCGCTCTCACCAAAGCTATAAAACTTGTTGGCAATTTCATGTCCGAACTTCGATATTAGTACAAGTAGCATGGTTATGGAGATACCACTATCTATACCAGTAGTTTTTGTAGTTACCGATAGCCCAATTGCCCACGTACGACTAGTATGATACCACCGTAAAAGAAAACTTATGGTATACTCGTAGGCAATGCAATTATCGTAATGTTAAGATAACAACGATCTTGAGAGAAGTTTAACGGTTTCTTGCAAGTCAAGCAACTGTCTCAAAGTGATATTAGATGGGTCACCTCACCAGCTCATTGTATGTATCCACTGCTACCCAGCAGTCCTGTCCTGTTGTCCTGCCTCCAGGCACGAAGGAGCTCATGTCAATTTAGCTTGGTTAGTGCCGCCCGTGCTTCGAAAGTAAAGCTATTGGTCCCGGCTGCTTTAGCAGTCGTTAACAACTACCAATCCGCACTGGATCCGCGTGGTTGTGTATGGCCTGTTCTATCCATAGGGAAGGCTCTTAACCCTTAAGAGCCTTCTGTGTCATTCGCCATTCGATCACGAAACCGAGAATTGTAAGGCACAATTTTAACTCACCTCGTCTTCGACTCACGTTTCACCGGGAGGCACTGCTCCAATGCCATACAAAGTCGTTTTCGTTATCGTGATCGAATGTCAAATAAACCTGGCACTTGGCACGTTGAGTTTACATGTCGTCGATGATGATGTTGATCAATCAGCCATCAACAACAGCCAATATAGCTTAAAGTGACTCAACAAAGTTGTTATACTTACCATTCAGTTCAACAATACTTGTTTACTCTAGAAAAATATAATACATAATAACCAGAAGCAATTAATCATCCAGTTATTTATCAGTACATCCAGTTCAAATGTTGTCTTGTTGGGAAAGTCCTGTTTCAATCCACTTAGGTAGTTATTTTTCTTGTCTAATGGAGGCTATCCGGTAGTCGCCTAGCTTAGCTAATGGACATCGAGGTACCAAGGAGGGCAGTTATACTTGTTTCTGTACCGTATGTTATGAAAAGAAATTATAAACATTAATGACATCTCGTTCTTTCGATACTTTTCTATTTTGTTCTGACTTCAGTTAACTTCACCAGGACACTCAAGAAAAATAACAGTGGGCTGTGGTACTGGTGCAATATCATCATTACCTTATTTTTTATTGTTTTATGTCACAGATTTATGAAATGCAAAAGCGCCATGGCATCATAATAATATATTGTGGAATGTTAATAAAGCTTGTCTGCTGGCTGCTACAATTTGTGCGGTCGAAATTGGGTCAACGAGAGAGCCTAGAGCGTAGTAAACATCCACCTCGGTGGTAAAAACGTGCTGTAGTTAGGTGATTGTAATAACCAATTTGAATCTGGCAGTTCTGCCCAGACTTGATTCTTCATTTAATATTTTATTTTATTTTATTGAACTCTGTATTCCTTATCCCTGTTTTTTCCCTGGAACAAATCAGCATACGAACTACCAATGGCAATCCTCATATCCACATTAGCATTGGATGAATATCGTTAGCTGGCTTCCACTCTTAATCACATTTGCTGTCCTTTGTATCTGTGGGTAAGTGCATAACCTAACCTTCTGCAAGCTTAGATCTGGTAGCGATCAGTAACTTCGAACAGTTTTAAGTGCAAAAGCAGCTTACAAATACTTACGTCTATCTCTTCTTCCCTTTGAGAGATATGTTTTTGGGAGATAGATTGATAGTAAGTACATATTATTATAATGATATAATAATAATAAAATCATTTATTTCAGACCATTGGATCCATGGGTTAGTAACAATTGAAACATAAAAACTATGTTAGAAAAAAGTATTCAATATAAATAAAAATAAAATAAAAATAAATCATTAACTAAACTAATTAATTAATTGGTCGGTTCACTGATGTACACGTGTGAAAATATGTAGTTCAGTGAACCGTCCGAAAATTGCCGAGTCCATCCGGTCACTAATCATCTTTAAGACTGTGTTGGCGCTCCCCTGAGCTCGCAGCAACATCGAGGCAGCCTTTTTTCGCATAATTGTAGCGAAGTCGTCTACATTGGCGTCTGCTAACATGCCTGATGTGCTGCAATAATTCTGTAGCCTCAACGGAGCCCTAAAAATGTAATTATATCGTTTTCGTAGGGCACTATACGATTTTTTGGTAAAGCTGGCCCACAAAGCGCGCGTGTAAAAGCTTTGACAATACGCTTTAAACAGCGTTAGCTTTACGTCAACGGTACAACGAGCGAATTTATGCGCCAGCATATTACCGCGAACCGACAGCGCCCTACGCTCACGCTCGATATCTAAATCGTCCTTTAAATCCTGTCACAATGTGACCAAAGTACTTAAACCGTGCAACACGTTTTACCTGTACAGCGTTAAAAGAACAGGCGGGACCACTTTAGGCAGTTTAGGCAAACTTGAAGACCATAAATTCTGACTTTTTTCTCGTTATATATTAAGCCATGGTGCACAGCGTAAGCTTCACAAGCTTTCAACAACCGTCGCAAGCTGCTGATCGATGGGCTCAACAACACCATATCATCTGCGTGACTGAAGTTGTTAACACTAACATTGTCTATACGGCATCCTACACGCATGTTGCTGAGCTCATCGATCAGCTGGTTACCATATAGGTTAAACAGTCTCGGCGATGTAAGCCCGCCTTGTCTCACACCACAGTTTAGATTGTATTCATTGGAACACACATTAGCCCACCTCACTACATTACTCTGTCTCTTATGCCAGTACGACAACAACCCTACCACTTCAGGACGTATACCCGCTTCCCTCAACTTACCCCAGAATAGGTCATATGACACAAGGTCAAATGGTTTCGACAGGTCTAAGAAGCAGGCATAGACAGGAGTACTTATATATATGTCAGATGATGAGATTAAAGCTTGCGGCTTGCCTGATGATAAACAAACGTGACGTGCATATTATATTGTACTTGCCTAAAAAGTCCTATTAAGTCCAGCCTTGGCGAGACCCAGTTATTAATAATGGTTGTACTGGCCAAGATTACAATAATTGTGGTATTTTTATAGAATTATGACGGCAAGGTTTTGTTTAAAACCTGTTCTTAATTTAATTGTAATTACTCACTCTGATTTTGCAAGGATAATGAGAATTAAAGTAGTTAATTAATTCAGCTCTGCAGTAGCAAGTTATAATGTTTAAAAATATAAATACATTGGTTAAATAAGATGTTCTTTCTTACCAATCAAATGTTCAGGATCAAACACTTTAACCAGAAGATAAAAATGGTTTTATGATGTACGATTTTATAAAAAATAGTATACCTAGCAGTTGGTTTAACCATAGGGTCATATTATACAAAAACATTTATATGTCAATTCGTTTCTAAAAAAAAAACTTTTTGTTCGATAATCTGAGTTTACGACAAGTTCACGACCGTCTCGGTGCGAGCTCTTTCACAGATTAACTTCAATGAAGAATTGAAGACCCATTATCTACATTTTAAATTTATCAATTTCTCATCCGTTGTTCACTTGTCGACATGGTGTTACCGTGTTACTCAAACGTCGTTTATGTTTGTGTGTCTCAATTCCGGATCGCTAAAAAGGAGTATTGTGTAAACATGGGGGCCCTTTGACGTTCTTTTCATCTGGACCGATTACGTCTGGCCTTTTACAACCGAGATCGGAGTAGCTCCGACTCGGCAAATACATTTTTATTAGCTTGCTCAGTGCTTACGTTCGGTAGATCAACTGTTTCATCAGCGTTAGTAGGTCATTTAGGATGTTGATTTCAGTTCGTTTCTATGTTAATTAAACAGGACGCTGCCGCTGCCGCTGCCGAAATATCGTATTAGCATTCGCTGGCTGCTAGGGTTTGATGGTGTTATGAAATGTATTATTATCAACGAATTTTCATTTGGATAAGTAGCTTTGGACTAATGCTCTTTTGATCAAACATTTGGTACCTGTACCTTATTACTGTGACCACGACTTTTATCACGTAGGTATTACTTACTGCACATGACAAATCTTTTTCTTGTAACTATTTACGCAAACGATCATATGGCCCGCCTGATGGAAAGCGGCCATCATCGTACTGCACTCCATGGACGCGTCAATAATACGAAACGCTATCTATATCGCTATCGATAACGATACAATTCAATACAATTACTAGTATAAATAGAGAGGCAACCTTAACATTGTAATTTATGAGTAAGACATGGTATAACTCAATATTTCTGTACATGTCAAAATTTGAAAGACCATTACACAGATTGATTCACAGATTGTGAACCTAACGTGTTTATATGCATGATCCCTTATAGAAAAAACCGGTCAAGTACGAGTTAACTCTCGTACACAGAATTCCGTACATTAACAAAATACATAAAATAGGTATGTCATTGTATTTATTAAGTACGTCTATATTTTGATGTCCTAATAAGATTTTCTATCCGTTGTAGTTTTTCTATGAAAAAGTGCCCAAATTCGCGTTTTTTTAAATTTAAATTTTAGGTTTAGCTGTTTTGGAGGGGGATGACGCTCTGGTTTTTACTACTATGTGTACTCTATTAAACACTTCTATAGCTTTAGGCAGCTGTCCCACTGCCGGCGAGTAAGCGACGAACTATCGACTATTTTCTCGCTCAAGAAACGTACAATACATATAGATCCTGTGTCAATAAAAGAGATGCATATACTATAAATAGTTGATCGCTGACTGTTCACACTGCCGGCCACTGTTCGCTTTAGTAGTTGGCCGCTGGCGAGTACTCGCTTTACTAGTTTGCCGCTAGTACTCGCTACTCAGCGGTGTTCGCTTGGCGGTCAGATCACTCGCCGAGAGACCAACCAGTGGTTATTTCTACCTAGAGTGCAGATCTGAGTGCTAGGGATAGCTAACATATAGTAAATTCAGAACAATTATTTGAACTATCATTGTTGTCTAGTTCAGACGACGACGATGATCTCGTATGTTATAATAGTATATATTTGTGTAATAGCAGCGGCAGTTCTGAAAAAACGGAAGAAAAAGGAATATTTTGAAAAGAAGAATTTGGATGCAAAATATTAATTATTTCAGAAGAGAAAACAGTGAGTTTAAAATATTCAACGGGTTGTCAAATGAAGATATTCGTACATATTTAAGAATGATAAGACAACATAAAATAATAACGAGATGTACGTTTTTGTTAAATATACCGTAACTGTGTTTCTTAAATGTACGATATCGACGTGATCGACGGACGTGACAAAGTCAAGATGATTTTTCTTGTGTAACTGGAAGGACAGTCACGGTGATTGAAAAATAACGACTTTGCTCATGTCTACAGGACTAGCCGGCCCCGAACGAGTAGTACGAGTAACCGCCCATCGCACAATAACACTCGCTTATAGCCCAGCGACAAAACTATCGGAACTACAACTCGCTTGTCACTGCTCGCTAACTCGCTTCTAGTTTCTAGCTCTACTCGCTACTCGCTCATCACCGGCGGTGGGACACCTGCCTTAATAATAATCATTTCAATAATGATGAATTAAATACTTTTTTATTACCTCCACTCCTAACGAGCAATTTCATTTGGAACGTCACACGATTCAACTAAAGAAGTTTTTATACAATTTTGTGCAATAAACCCTAGTTATAATTGAACTTTCAACAACGAGGAGCTCGATGGCGCAGTGGATAACACGCCCGGTCTGCGAGTGCTGAGGTTAAGCAACTTTCGCAAAGGCCGGTCATCGGATGGGTGACCAAAAATGTACCATCGCGAGCTCCTCCGTGCTTCGGAAGGCACGTTTTTACGTGCCTCCCGGCTGCATAAGCAGTCGTTAACAACCACCAATCCGCACTGGGCCCGCGTGGTGGTTTATGGCCCGTTCCCCCTATCCATCCATAAGGAAGGTCGCCCCAGCAGTGGGGACATAAAATAAGCTGATGATAATTCAACTGTTTACACATCACGTCACTGAAACATCATGACGTTAATGCCTGCTAGAGCCTGCCTAGATGAATGTACGGAACCCCAGTACCGTAACCAATCTATGGGCGCGTTACAAAACTGATCTAGATAAGTTTAGCTCTTGCTCACTTTCGCAACAACTTTCTCGGCGGGATTCGTATCGTAAACAAGATTAGGCGTAAGCAGGGCCCCGAGTCGGGCTTGTGCACGCACCGGTACGCTAGTGTTGTAAGAAAATCCCGCCTCCCATTCCCTGGTAAGTACTCGGCTTGATATGTGAAAACTGATAGCTCCAACTAGAGCCGTCGCCGACCAGAAGGCCTAGTGTGAGTTTCATTTGACTTTAGATCACTTTAACGAAAACGATTATTAGTACGGCATTGAAGCAGCGCCTCCTGGCGGCATACGAGAATCGAGAAGAGTTAAAATTTTGCATACAAATTTTCGTTTTTGTAAACGTAAACTAATGAATACGAATAGTAAACAAAACTCACACTAGGCACTCAGAGAGCTTAGTTCGAGTTTTATTCGCCGAATGGTGAATGATTATCACGTTAAAAAAAGGAGAATTTGTATGGCAATGTTTTAAGGCGAAGGGTAAGGCACACTAGCGCCGCTAATGGATTTAATTTGATAACTGCTAAACTCAATTTTTTTTCAAACATTGCGGACCTTCCGACACTAGGCAAACATCTATTATTTAATAATTGTGCACTACTTTTAGGTTTGTTTTTGTATTCATTCGCTAACACCAACAGTGGCCATTGTTTGTGAATAAATGCGATAGCCCGTTTTGTGAATAAACCACGCAACAAAAAGTAGTGAACAATTATTAAATAAATACTATGGATGCTTTCCTGTTGTCGGACGGTACGCAATGTTTAAAAAAAGATCAGTATTGTCAAATTATCAATTGGTGGCGCTAGTGTGCCTTACCCTTCGCCTTAACTTCCGCCGTATTGCACCAGGTAGGCTACTCTTGACGCAAACTCAATCTCAATACAATTCCAATCCCAAATCTAAAAAATTCAAATGGCACTCTTCAAAGCGATAATAGCGCTACATTGGAATTAAATTGCGTGGAAATTGAGTGAACAAATTATTACCGAGATGGGGTGTTCCGAAATTGCGAAACTTATCCCAATATCGATACATATTAATCGCATTGGAATTGTATTGAGATTGAGTTTGCGTCAAGAGTAGCCTACCAGGAGGCATTGCTTCAATCAATGGTCTTTACATTTAAATACTCGAGCGTCATATTTTTCTGTAACGCCAATCGTGATCGTGAGTCAGTCTCTCTCTCTATACGTTAATTTCTCGTGATGTTTACAAACAATTACTATAATATACAAAAATAAGCAGATATATCATAGTGCGTGAATTGCAAAACAATTTAAGCGTAATCGATCAAATGCTATCTTTTTCACTTTCGTACTTTTCCCTTGTAACGTAAACTAAACGCTCGGTGTTTTAGTTTTTACGGTATCCGCAGCGTTTTACGTATTATTGCGTTTGACGCGTTTGAAGACTTTGTACGAAAGTAATGCGTCACACGGGTGGGTGATTTCAACGCAATAACCAATGCGTAGTCATAATCAAAATTATGCTCGCTTAGTCTGGTTTCAGAGCTGTGCGGGCCGCACTTACGGGCTCCCGAAGCGGAGACACATGTGAGGCCCTTAGAACATCGTTTCACAGCGACGCGATGTGAGCCGCTCCGGGTAAAGTCCGTACAACGCCTAAGCGCCTTACATTGTGTCTCCGCTCCGGGAACCCGTACGGGCGGCCCGCACAGCCCTGAAACCAGCCTTAGTACTAGCCGCTGTCGCATACACGAACTGAGCACTTTATTCGCGGGCATTCGCTAATGACAAATAAAAATTCACCTTAAATTTTAGGTCACGTCTCGAACGACTTGAATTCTATTAGCAGAGGGTGTCGTATCTTAAAGCACTGCGCACTAGTACGCACCGGATTACCTACATTGGCTAGGCTGCCTACAGTTGCTCGGCCCTAATGAAGTTACCTCATGTCGCTGAGGATAATTCTCTTCTCCATCCAATTTGCTTTACACCCTATACGTGCCAGGTTTGCGAACTGGCTGCCTACGCCTAGTGCGTATTTCATTCACCATACGATCACTCACGTTAAAGTTCGCCTTATCTGTCTTATCTATAGTGATAAACGAGGATCGAATATAATAGCAAATAACTGTTTTTCAATTAACTGTACTTATCCATTAAAAAGGGAAGAGGATCGGACCGAAATGGTTAAATTTACAGTGGATCAGACCGGAATTAAAAAATAACAATAATTGGCAGTGGATCGGTTTTGGGGATCCGATCGGAATAACTCTATAAAATTGGCGCTAGATACCCTGAAGTTGAAACCGTTTATAGCTACAACTAGCTACTATTTTTATCTTATCTTATCTTAGTTTGGCCTGCTGAGGTTTCCCTCTCGCAGTAACTCTTCGACCCATCGCGATCATTTGTGCAACCCAATCCTTTCACTCTTCTTCCCCTGTAAAGATAGATGCCATAAGTTTGGCAACGTCTTTAGGAGCGAAGAGCCTGAAGTCCTCCGGTTTCGGATAGGCCGACCCCAGGAGTCCCATTCTTTTCTTAGCCAGAGAGTCGCAGTCACACAGTAGGTGCTGCATTGACTCCGTTCCCTCTCCACATGCCCTACACAAGCTATTTGTTGATAGATGCATTCTGTGAAGCATTTGTTTTATGGAGTTGAAAGTCTATTAGGGAAATTTTACAGTTTGTGGTAAGTTTATGTGCGTGCATTGTGCGTGTGTACCTCTACCTACACCAAGAACAGCAAATAAAAATTTGTATTTGAATGGTGAAGTAACTCGCATTCAGCATTACTATATCCGATGTTAACGACATGCCTTCCGTATTTCAGAACTTGTCGACTTATTCGTTATCGTAATTCACGTTTTTAATTTAATTTGTCGAACTTGCACTGATGAATAATTCACTAATAATAAATAATATATCTCATATACCTATTTGTTTACTTTCAACGCATTTAAATTTTAGTCATAGCACTTAACGTAATTATTATCAAATAAGATAATATAGAATAGATAAGGTTCTCAAAATAGACACGACGCGGCATTATGTGAAAATAGGTAATTTAACATTATGAATAGAATACCTCGCTTCGTATCGCTTGGTCAGAAATCAGAAATAATTTTAAAGGAGGTCACTAATAGTCCATATATCTTTTGCCATGTTTGTACCTGAGGTATATCAAATACCAAAATGTAGAGAAAAATTCAAGGATTCCGAAAAACGTATCATTTTACATTTATATTTAGATACAACTGGATAATAAATTAATAAAGTTGTTAATTACTTGTAACACATTTTTATCATGTGGTAACATTGGATGTTCAATTGCGTTTAGTATCAGACTTCTCCAAAACCTGTAGTGTTAAAAATGTATTTTATTTGCTGTTAATATGAAAATTAGTAAGTGAAGTACATTTGACGCTCCACCCAAATGGACATCTCTA